>PKRV01000815.1:0-426733 GCA_003709505.1 Hyphantria cunea | reverse complement strand
ATATATATATATATATAATAAGCCTCCTTTTCTAAAACTGGATACTTCATTTGAGTCTTATTTAATTTTTTACTTGCAAATGCTTCTTGTTTTATGATATTAATACTATCTTTTATAAATAACACAGCTACCACTCCACTATCTGCAGAAGTACATGTTAAAATAATTGTTGAATTTTGATCAAAATGTGATAAAGTGGAGGTGTTTGCCACTGCTTTTTTAATATTTTGAAATGATCTATCACATTCTTCTGTCCAATCAAATTTATCTGTTTTTAAACCATCATATAATGGTTTTATAATTATGGCCATATTTTGTAAAAATCGGTTATAGTAGTTAACTTTCCCTGTTATATTCCCTATGATTTTATCCTTTTTACATTTTCTGGACGTGACAATGACAGCAATGGTTCTAATTTACTTTTTATAATTGATACACCAGATTTAACCAGATATATTTTACCTTTTTATTTGTTTATAGTATTCATTTTGATCTGACCCCGGCGGTTTCATATCTTTGCTTGTTAATACTGTGTGTGTGCTGTTACACATTATAACATTACGTTTCTGGTGCCATTGCCGAAGTCGAACACTGCCACCGGTGGAAGAGCGAACCCGTGCCTGACGATTTTAAGTTAGATAAGTATTATTTTAAGTGTTATTATTTACACAGTGTTTACAAATTTTATAATTTTATTTTATTTATTTTATTTTAATTTAATAAGACGCGCACCCCGATATGTTAGGTATAAGAACCCCAGTTAAGAAGCCAAGTGCCTCCCCCTCTAAGTTGGAACCTACAACACCTTCAACCGATAAAACTAGTCCCTCAATAGAAGTCCACCCGACAAGGCCGGTAAGGCGTAGGCCGATGAGCTGGAGCTCCGCCGAGTTACCCAGCGAAAAGAGAAAGGCCCAAAGAAGTGTCGACGGAAAGATCTCTGACGAGAGCCTCGTGATGTCCGACCACAAGTGGTGGTCGGAAAGACTAGCAAAAATCAAGAAAGACGTCATTACCAAGAGGCGTCGGATCCGGAACGCAGCGCCAATCCGAAGAAAGTGGGTTGTACTGCAGAACCTGGAACAGAAAGAACTCTACGAGGTCGAGATAAGGAAAGCACAAGTCGAAAGTTGGAAGGACTTCTGCGGACAGGGAGGGAGTCTCTCGAGCATGTGCGGGAGTGGGGGATCGGTATTAAGCTGTAATTCGCACCGCACAAAACTTGTGTCATGGTAATCACGCGACCCGATCTTCCGCGCCTCAGCATGGGCGTGATAGACATTGGATTGTCCAACAAAATTAAAATCCTGGGGTTCACCATTGACCACAAGCTTACTTTCCATACACACGTCACAAATGTATGCAAAAAGGCCATCGCAATTTACAATGAGCTGGCGAGGATGGCTCGGTCATGAGTTGGAGATTACACCCCGAGGTGATCCGGACCATCTACGTGGCAGCCGTGGAGCCCACTATACTATATAGTACCAGCGGTTGGTGCGCGGCGGCAAAAGGGCTTGGCGTCCGAAAACAACTGAACGTGGTACAGCGCGGATTCTATTGACGGTCAAGAACTATCAGACGGTCTCTAAGCACTCGGCGCTGATCTTGGCTGGTATGCTCCCCCTGGATCTCAGAGATCGTGAAGCGGCCTCGCTAAGCTAAGAGAAGGGCGTGCCAGTCATAGTTGGGGGTCATGAAGATTGAACGAATGGCTGCGGCTATAGAGGCACATCACCCCGCGGAGCATGGGAACCCTTGAGTTCAAAGTTTGGTATACGAGAAACGATTACAGAGTACCGATAACATCGAGGTACGCATATTTACGGATGGGAGTAAAATGACGGCCGTGACGGCGCAGCATTATCCATTTGGAATAGCGAAGCCGAAACTGGGGCCCTCAACCGCCTTCTACTTCTACACCCACCATGAGGTGGTCTAGAAGTTCTTTTTAATAAGGAATTTCCTTTTTTATAAGAAGGTTATGGAACAGATCCCATGGATTTGGAAGCAAAATCATAGGGGCAAATGCTAGCCCACTTCCTCGAACGAGAGGAATGTTCTTGATGAACTTTTTCTTCAAAACTACCAATGAAGCAACAGTCCCAAATGAAGTGAATGTGGAGGAATGGGCCACATGTTCCTCCAACACAAAGGGAGGATCCTCCGACCAGGCGAGGTGATCATTCCTGGCGAGCCACTGCCCAACGGGTGATGTTGGGAAGTAGTATATATGTTAATCTGCGCGAGAACTTCTATTCCGCGATGCAGGATTGGTAGCTTCTTTGTACACTAAGTTACTTCGTAGTTCAGTGTATCTTCGGTTGATGGCGTTGTCATATATTTTATGTTGTTGCGCTGTATGTGGAAGTCGCCATAGTGAACGTGACAAAGCCCCGACGCTGTGGCCAGAAATGAGATCGATTTCATCATGACGGACAGAAAGCACATATTCAGACGTCTTAGTGATCAATAGGTTTAACACCGGTAGTGATCAGCGGCTTGTTCTACTATTTTTTTATTTTCAAATATATATTACTGTATATTTTATGTATTTAAAAATGTAATAGATATGTATATATTAATGTAATAAAGAGAATAATAATAATAATACTTTTTATTTCGCAAGGTAATTGTAGTAGATAACACTTATAAACACACTGGTTGATTCTGAAGTATCGTGCAAAGAAAGCCATTGCCACAAATGCTCGTACCAGTACTGTATTATCTGCTAATCCATTTACTCACCGTTATGTATTTTGAAACAAAATACACTTAGATACATCAACCAGTCTTGCTGAGAGGGCTCGTTTGTTAGCTATGGGAGAGTGGGGCTCAGATTTCGGGATTCAGGTACTTCCATCACCCAACATAGGGACCTTGTTGGACGATACTACATTTCCCTTTGCCACTTGCGTTCGTTTGGGAGCGCCTTGTATTTCTCCGCATTTTTGTCACTGTGGAGCTGTTGACAGTTCTCGTACATCATGGCCAGTTTCTTGTAGCAGAAGCGCCGGCCGTAAATCTCGACATGACATGCCAATATTAACAACATTGTCTGCCATGCTCTTGTTACCGCCGGCGTTCAAGCTGTACGTGAACCAAATGGTCTAGTATGGGACGATGGCAAAAGGCCAAACGGCATAAGTACCAAAATATAATAGGTTATTACATTTTTGAACCGTTTAGGTTCGAATGGCGAAGTTCATGGGGTCTGAGTTCTCGCGCTATGTTTGAGCGGCTAGCTAAGAGCTTTCTAGAACAGATAGTTAGCATTGCCATTCAACGTGGCAAAGATCCTAGCCTTTTGGGAAGGCTACTCAGCAGGCGATGATGTGTAGGAGTTTTTTGACGCTTGTACGTAAATATTTTTGTTTTTTCAATTATTAATTTCTTAGTATTATAATTTAGTTAAATTCTTTGAAATTAATATATATTACTTGTAATGTATTTTATTAGAATAAATAAATGTATTTATAATTACTAATTGTTTCACAAGAAATTTATTGAAAATTTACTAAGTAGTGGCAAAAAAGTAATGAAATGATTAAAGTTATGCAGATCTTCATTTTTTATTTATTTAGACAACTAAACATTCAATTAAATGTAGAAGCAAATTACAATAATTGTTTATGAAAGTAATGTAGGTATTGTACCTTGCATTTTGCATGAGATAGATATACCTTAATGCCTGTAGAGACGTCTTCTGGAAAGGATCACTTTAGATATCTATTGCTAAAACTATTTCTAGTCTATTAAGACTACTAGAAAGATGAAAAGGAATATTCTACCAGCATCATCACGGTTGATCCCATACCTAGCTTTTTCGTTAACAATCAACACAAATAGAGTACGAATACGCAATGGTCTCGAATTAAGATGTACTATCGACAAATTTTAAACATGATCCACTTAAGCTTACTTTCTTACATATATTCAAATACAATTAGGTCGACAATCGCGTAAATATGCCTTTCCATGGTAACAACCTTGTTGTCATATAATTACACAGAGAATTATCTGTTGTAGTGATGTGAGATATTCTTCTTCTTTTGATGATATGGCAACCAGGCGGATCAGCTATTTCTGCCAATGTCAAGTATTTAAAGTCTTAAATCTTCAAATTCATGATAAAAAATATAAAAATGTGGATGAGATGGAATGGGAACGATTTTGGAATAAAAAAAACGATCCCATGCGAGATATTTCTCGTAATTTGTTCTAAAGTATAGTTAATTCCAAAGAGCATGAATTTAACATATGATTATAACGATTTTAACTAATATATTATCTTCTATACTGGCGATAAAGGTAAAAATTCCATAGTATCGATTAATAGATCTTCGACCAGTATTGACGTAACTTACCTACTTAATATTTAAAACGAAAATTATGGAAATCTTTGTTTTGAAGGTTTCAAACGATTTATTGGCAAAGTGTGTCACGATTCAAGTTTTTAGTACATAAACCTGACATGCGACATTCACAAAGAAGAGTGGCAGATCCTGTACCGCAGACAATAATTTTAAGGATTATTAAGAAATTTATACAGTTTATGTGAAACATCCAAATGAATTTCATGTGTTTATCATATTTAGAACAATGCTAAAAGAATTTCATTTCTGCTCAAGAAGTTGTTTCAACTGCATTAAACAAATTACATTCCGAAGTTTTCTAAACATGCCAAGCGCTCACGTCTACTTAAAAATAAAAATAACGCAAGTAATGAAACAGTGTTTTGTCAGAGCTTTTAATATGATAAAAAGAACTTCCCTTCACGCACAGAAATACGGAATTTACATAAAAATAAGAAAAAAATACTTGTGGCACTCGGGGATTGCGGCGGTAAAGCTATTGCATAGCGTTTTTTTTATGATAGATACCTATACACCTATATACTTTTTTACAAACATTGCTTACGTATTCGTACGTTTTTGGAGCAGCTCATCTCGATCCATGCGAGCTTCGTACAGTCTGCATGCATACGTAGTGTGTTCAAAAAGTATCGCGAATTTTGTGTATTTTCAAAAATTATTTTTTTATTCGTGAATATCTATTTTGTCTCCTTCAAAGTAATCCCCCTGGCATATAATACCAACCTACCTGGCATATAGTGCCAACGTTTTTTCCAATCTTCGAAGAACTTCAAAAATCATTTTTTTTGTATCTTGTTCAGCTCCTCCTTCGATGCCGTCTTTATCTCGTCAATCGTGGCGTAGCGTTGTCCTTTCATGGGCCTCTTCAGTTTCGGGAACAAGAATAAGTCGCGGACAGATTCCAACATATCATTAGCAATGTTCATGCGATGCTATTTTTGATCGAAATTGAGTAGTAGTTTTGGTACGAATTTTGCGGCGACCCGTCTCATGCCCAAATTATCGATTAAAATCGAATGGCACGAGCCAATCGATATGCCTAGGTCCTCTGCAATTTCTCTAACGGTGATTCGACGATTGGTCAATGCCATTTTCTTCACTTTATCAATTTTTTCGTCTGTTGTTGAAGTGCTCGGGCGTCCGATACGCTCTTCGTCGTTCACATCTTCTCGGCCTTCTGAAAACATTTTGTACCACCGATAAACGTTGCTTTTGTCCAAAGTAGCTTCTCCGTATGCCACAGTCAACATTTGGAATGCATCCGCGCACTTAATTTTGAATACGAAAAAATCGAAGACGAACCTAAACACGCGCAAGCAAAGCAGATGTCAACAATTAACTGAACATTCAAAACGGCTGAACTTGTCAGCATAAGTGAGACATATGTACCAATATAACGCCACAAAAAAAATCGAAATTCGAATATACGTAACGCGCGAAATTTCAAAATTCGCGATACTTTGAACACACCTCGTAGTCGCACGCACACAAACACCGTGCCGAAGTTAAACGACGTTACACGATGCACGGCTTTCCATGCCGCACCACTGCCGGTCGTAGTGGTTGGTGTTAGGTTTATTTTCGTTACGGAATTTCTTGATTGGGTCGCTGAGCTCAAACCCCGTGATAAAAGCCATGCAATAACTTAATAAATAAAAACATATTTAATAATTGTTATACATTTATTGATCTGAAAATCGATCGTTGTTAAACTTAAGGAGTCATATACAATATCCAGGAATGATAAATCTTATCTGACAAATCAAAAACACACAGTACTTTGTTGAACGACTGTAATATAAAACTATCCTGATAAAATAGAGAAAAATAGTTTAAATTTGTGTACTGTATATTTTTAACATTTAGTTAGACTTTTTCGAGTCTTTGGATGCAGAACGAGATCTTGAACGTGACCTGGAGCGTCCTTTGGAGCGGGAGCGTCCCTTAGAGCGGGATCGGGAACGGCTACGGCTGCGACTGCGAGAGCGGGAGCCGGAACGTGCTGAACGGGAACGGCTGCGGCGGCGGGACCTTGACCGGCTGCCAAATGAACACCAATTTATATCAGAACACTGATTAGATATTGTTTGTTTTCTCTAACGCCAAAAACAATATTTTTTGTAAGCCTGACAGTTTTGAATTATAAGAACAAAGGCTTCTCTATCAATAAAGTTTTTGAGTCGTAAACATGAAAAAGAACACAATTATTTCATTAAGAATATAACAAACCATCATCTTCTATCGAGTAGCGTTTATGAGACAAGACTGATCCGACACTTACCTGCTATATGCTTCTCAAAAGATGACTACTTTTTACAAATAAGGAGCAGCAATGACCCCTAAAAACTGTTGGCCTACAATAACGAATTTAAAAAGATTCTTTGTGAGTAAATGATAAGTTCTAGAATCAACACATTTTGATTACAGTTTTGAGACAAAGCAAATACGAATACCAAAACTTCACATATTTCATATCAATTTAACATCTTTTCTTGGTTAATACAGTAGTTAAAACTTACTTGCACCATTGCAATTCTTTAGCTCTTTGGCTCAAACATAAGACTACATTTCATTGAAATGTAAATGTACACTCAAATGAATGAATATGCTTTGTTGCAAATGAATTAATATAATGGTCATAAACAACAAAGTTCTTTTGAGGACTTTATCCAAAGCTGATTTATGTGTATCAGTTACTGCATTACAATTTTAATGCAAATCATTTAAAATTTCTAGGGTCATGTGCCATACAGTAAGGTTTTATCTGAGACCTTAATATTAATTTATAATATCCCTGGAGTGATATACAGAACCTACTTTTTTTTAAATACCACCTTATTTTACTGCAATATGTTCAGCGAAGAAACAGCAAGTGCCGCCTTTGAACACAAATATGGGATAATAATGTGTAACTCACTGAGTGCACGCAGTGATTACATTAGACGTGCGTTGCGACGCGTAGAACGAACATTACTCTCAATGAAGTTCTCAACAAGTGAAGCGTGCACGTAGGCTGTAGCTACGTAGTTCGCAGAGCGAAGTTATCAAGGCGACCAACTCAATCGGCGTACACGCCGCGGTGGGAAAACTACGTAGCGCAGACAATAAGAAGTGCAGACACTGAAGAGTTCGTTCTCGGCGCACAGGCCAATGATAACCTATAACATAGTTATCATTGGTATCAGTGAGTCCAATATAGTGGGATAGAATCTTCATATGTACTGTGTACTTGCTGTTTATATTACACTTTTCTAATGTGGAATTTTAAGATCAATGTAGTGTACTACCTGTAGTAATTCATACCAGTGCTATGTACTGTAACACACACAACAATCAAGTAAATTTAAATCGTCACCTTCTGCGACGACGGCGGGTACAATCGCGAGCATAGTGCCCTCGGTCTCCACAATCGTAACAGCGGTCATCGTAAGGACGAGGTGGCACTCGAGATCGGGGTGGTGGGCCTCGACCCCCATATCCTCGCCCTCCATTAGACATTTCAACGCGAGCACGACGTCCACATATAGTACGACCATCTAAACCTCGTGTCTGAAAATGAAATTGTAAATATGTTATTTGACATACAATAGACAGATTAAAAGGGGCAGTAAGCAGCAAAACACTATCAAGAGAAAATAATTAAGAGGTAGGTAGAAACAATGAAAGCTATTTTAGGATCTGTTTGTCATATGAATGACATATGGTCATACAGTTAAAAGTCAATTTTGAGAAACTTCAACTAGGGATGCCATTCAACTGGGTTTCTCCCAATTTGTCTTAGTTTGATTTTTCGGGGAGCATTTGAGCAGGGTTTCAATTAAAATCTGGGGTCTGGAAATTTTTCTTTTGTTCAAACAGTGAAACATAAGTCTTATAACTCTAAGATCTCCAAAAGAGTATTATTTCTGTTGTAAACTATTGTAGAATAGTACAACTTAAAGAAATTCCTACTTTGTTGATTAAATTATAAGACAATATTTTATAGTAGGGGAGCCCTAGAATTTCAGGATTAACTAGAGTGTGGCAGTTTACTTTACAACCTGTTGAGTTCCTTTAATATAATATACACAAGTCCTACATACAGGGCTCAACAGCTAGGGCAGATCATCAATTGGTAAAAGAAAATTCTCAGTACTGCTCGAGCATGTAATATTAAGGTTAATAGTTAGGTTTATTGCATGCTGGTGAGTAAACTTCAATAACCTGGCAATTTGAATGTGACTAAAGACAGAGGGGTATAATATAGGTCCTTAAACATGCACTACCATAAGATTCTTAGAATCCATAATTATTTGTCTTTGTCATGTTTTTAGAATTACAATACCAAAATCAATAAATAAAAATATTTTTACTGTCAGATTTATAATACTCTACAAAGTTGTTCCAGGTTTTTGGCAAGGGCGACAGGAATTTCAAACTTAACCATCTGTCTGTGTAAGTAAGTAAAGCCTGACACGGTCAAGTTTTAAAATGGGAGTTTTTTTTGCATTTGCAAAATTTTACTATTAACCAGAGCTACTTTCAAATCGTCCGATATTTGAGTGTGGATATTTTTTGCCCTTGAATAAGATATTTTGTTTTATTTTTAAGTTTAAAATATGGCTGATGATGGAAACTTTGAGAAGTTTATGATCTCTGTATTAGGTTATTGTACTGAAAGAGTAAAATAATAATTCAACATGTTAAAACTAGTACTACTACTACTGCTTGAAAGGTTTTTCAAAACTGAATAACCATTAATATATCACCTTACTTGATTGAAAATAACTAATAGTTCAATATTTGTTTGAAATTGATAAATATAATTAAGGTCCATTTCAACTATTTTTTATATTGACTATAATTAAAAACATTTGACGTATCCGCGTTTAGAACACTTTTTGGTTTTAAAATTTTAGATAGCGTCCCTTTGTTAAACAATACGCTTCAAATATAGTTTTGCGGTAGAGCTAAGCGTGGCGTGGTAGAGTTTCTTCATTATAAAACGACCGAAAATTTTAGCACAAATACGTGAAAAACGCGCAAGAAAATAACTTACAGCATCTTCGGCATCACGGGGATCTTCAAACTCAACAAATGCAAAGCCAGGTGGGTTCCTGGCAATCCACACGTTTCTTAATGGCCCATAGTAAGAGAAAGCATCTTCCAGTTCTGGTTTGCTGGCGTTGTTACCCAAATCACCAACATAAACCTTACAATCACCGTGTCGAGACATCTTTGCCTAAGAGATAAAATACATTAGTCAAAGATAAATCGGAACTCATTGGGTAACTTAACTGCGTAGTGTTTACATGTTATAACAATCATATAAACATTTAATAACTAAAGCATTTAGTATGTGTATATATATATAATGCAATTACTTACCAAGACACGACGATGCAGAATTGATTAAAATTTCTTATCTTATGTACACTGTTTCATGTACTTCACTACAAAATGGCGGTGCGCACTACGCATTGCATTTAGTTCGGTTTCCGTAGTTGACAGTTGAGGCGTTGACCGTTGTGCGTGCCGCTGTGCAATAGACAATAAAAGAGTGTTGTTCCGATAGTGATGTATGAGTATGATCAATGTTACGGTTATCAATAGAAACGATCAGGACATTAAAATAAAACAATATTTTCGGGTGCATGCTTATTTTTATTCTATCACTGATGATGAAATTTTAAAATAAAAAGTTCCTTTTTACTGAGACACCCAGTGAAAAAATTGATTCTTAATATTGTCAAAATAGCATATAAATTCAAAAAAATATTAATCTTTATTTAAAAAAGATTGTGGTGGTGGTTTTGTATACCTCTTCATATAATTTTTCTTTCTATGATTTATGATATTTTTGAAATGAGATTTCGATTTTCGTGGAGAATCATCTTCTCAAGTAAAAAAAATATCCAGCCCAGCTTCTTATAGCAAATAATAGTTCTAAAATTTAAACCTGATCAGAGTAGTGACAGCCAGTGAAAGCATAGCAAAAGAAAGAAAAGAAGAACAACATGAAATATGAATGTACTCTGTGGAAGACGTGGACATACTAGATGTCGTCAAGTTCGATGTTTGTTGTAGTAAAATTTACCGTTTCCTTATACCGCCTGCGCTTTGTTACAAGTTTATTTATTGTCTGTAAAACTACCCATTAAATTCAAAAAAATATTATGTTTTTTTTTTATTTCTCTATCCTAATTTTACAGCTTTTGTCACTTTTTATACTCAGTAACGTTTTCTTTATCCTATCTCCAGTTTCTACTAATCTTCTTCTTTGTCTGGCACATACAGGCAATTCCTCTTTCATTGCTCAAACTGTTACTCTTTGGAACACACTCTCACAAGAAATCAGGACGTCCACTAGCCTGAAATGCACTTACGCATTCGGACAGCTAGTAAAATTTCTTGAGATTCCTCGAAGTTTCACCAACACCACCAACAAAAAAGTATTTATGTATTTATATTCTCTAGTAACCATAATACAAGCTCTGCTCAGAACTAGATAGTGTTGTGTGTTAGATGTCCGAAAGGTCCAAGTTTATTCCGAAAATTGATAGCCACAGAATAAATACATGGTGTGTTCAAAAAGTATCGTACAATCTCTTTTTTCTTGAAACTATTTTGGATTGATTTCAACACAAACCTTCTTTGTTAAAATCACTGACCACCCATGTGTACTTTGTTTTTAAATATGCTTAAAGATTATCTGTCACTCTTCTTTTGTTTGCAACATTGGACGTCTCGCGGGAACCTGTCTTGCTATGATTATAAACGATGGTTAAACTTCAAGGAGGAGGCGCTCATAGCCCAGTTGCACTCTGTGATTAGAAACAATCACCGACGGCAAGCAACGACGGCGCGGTCAGTACCTGGATGGGTGACTGCTGGTGGCATGTTACCAAGAGCGTGTCCGTGATTCGGAGGTCACGTTAAGCAGTCGGTCCCGGTTGTTATCATACAATAACAGTCGTGAAGCTTAGTTGGAGGCCTTCGGGCGGCTTAAAAACATCCAGCGACAAAATACGTAGCCACAACGTATTCTTGCCAGTCTCCAACCCGCACGTGGCCAGCGTGGAGACGTTTGGCCTTAACCCTCTCCTGAGAGGAGACCCGAGCCCAACAGTGGGACAGTATGGGTTGTTGATTGATAGAGCACACACAATACCCAATTTATATAGACTTCCAGGTTTAATGTCAATCATATTCAATTTGTTGTAAATTGATTCTTTTTAAAAAAAAAATTGTATTAAGCGTCTGTCAGGTTGTAACTCTTTCTGTTTTCCTTCTTCATTCGTAATTTATCATTTTACGTTCAAAGTCTGACTTTACACAAGATGTTTTTCAAATAGTGGGTAGCACCACATCATATCCCAAGATAAAAAGAAAATACGTGAAAAAAGAGATATATAAGTAATTTTCATTTTCATTTCAAAGTAAAATATTGAACTAATAAAAATAACACGACCTACCAGAAATGTTATAGCAATATGCAAATGGAACTTTCATATTATTTAAAGTTACTGCACAATAAAACACGGAAATCAGGTTGTCTCCTGTGAACACGGATAAACTAATCCTAATAAACTCAATATTACAAGTGTTTTCTGACTGTGTGCTAAAACAATTATCTAGCTTCATATTTTAAGTTTGTTCATGTCTATTAATTCTGTTTTATATTATACAACACAAACATCAGACATAAATGAATAAGACCTATATTTTTTACCTTTGACTGTCTCAAATAAAGGCTATTGTAATAAATAAGTTGCTGTAAATGACATTGACTTAAATTAGTTCTAATAACGGTGTAAGTTCTGGCAGTTATAATCCAGTGTGAATTGTAATTTGGATGCTGCATAATTTTATTATTCCACAAATAAAAAGGTCAAATTATAATGGTAGAAAATAATATCTGAGAGATGAGTAATAATTTATTATATTTTTTATTGAATTTCGTCAGTATTTTGTACTTTTACATTGAATGAATATTATTTTTTATCTATTACTTAGTACAGGGTTTATCCCTGTACTAAGTAATAGATAATAAATAATAATATAATAGATATATTATTAATTATAATATTAGGATTAGTTTATCCGTGTTCACAGGAGACAACCTGATTTCCGTGTTTTATTGTGCAGTAACTTTAAATAATATGAAAGTTCCATTTGCATATTGCTATAACATTTCTGGTAGGTCGTGTTATTTTTATTAGTTCAATATTTTACTTTGAAATGAAAATGAAAATTACTTATATATCTCTTTTTTCACGTATTTTCTTTTTATCTTGGGATATGATGTGGTGCTACCCACTATTTGAAAAACATCTTGTGTAAAGTCAGACTTTGAACGTAAAATGATAAATTACGAATGAAGAAGGAAAACAGAAAGAGTTACAACCTGACAGACGCTTAATACAATTTTTTTTTTAAAAAGAATCAATTTACAACAAATTGAATATGATTGACATTAAACCTGGAAGTCTATATAAATTGGGTATTGTGTGTGCTCTATCAATCAACAACCCATACTGTCCCACTGTTGGGCTCGGGTCTCCTCTCAGGAGAGGGTTAAGGCCAAACGTCTCCACGCTGGCCACGTGCGGGTTGGAGACTGGCAAGAATACGTTGTGGCTACGTATTTTGTCGCTGGATGTTTTTAAGCCGCCCGAAGGCCTCCAACTAAGCTTCACGACTGTTATCGTATGATAACAACCGGGACCGACTGCTTAACGTGACCTCCGAATCACGGAGACGCTCATGGTAACATGCCACCAGCGGTCACCCATCCAGGTACTGACCGCGCCATCGTTGCTTACCCTCGATGATTGTTTCTAATCACCGAGTGCAACTGGGCTATGAGCGCCACACACTGGGCTATGAGCGCCACACTACTAGAGAATATAAATACATAAATACTTTTTTGTTGGTGGTGTTGGTGAAACTTCGAGGAATCTCAAGAAATTTTACTAGCTGCTTTTGCCGTCCGAATGCGTAAGTGCATTTCAGGCTAGTGGACGTCCTGATTTCTTGTGAGAGTGTGTTCCAAAGAGTAACAGTTTGAGCAATGAAAGAGGAATTGCCTGTATGTGCCAGACAAAGAAGAAGATTAGTAGAAACTGGAGATAGGATATTAGGTACATGGGTGAGTTCGATGGTTGGAGAAGGGGTATTTACAGAGTGACATCAAATTTTTACGTATGTAAAAATAGTTAAAGTAGTAAAAATGTCCTTTGACGAAGCAAAATCGTTTTTGGTGATTTCAAGTTTAGTAAATTTTCGAACAACAGAACAATACAAGGTTAAAAATTAAATAAAAGTCTAAAGAATAGGGGATGTGTATGATTAGAGACTAGTCGCTAAGTATCAAGTCCATTTGTATTTCAATTAAAGAAAACATGCAAGGTATTTTGTCCAGCTGTGATATGAAAATAGTTTTCAAATCACAGCTAATAAATATAACCCGAAACTAATAAAATACACAATAAAAAGTTCTTAATTTCACATTATAAACATAAAATTTAATTTAATCTATCTGTATATAATACCATAGATGTTTGATAATGGTATCTGTTCCAGTTATGGATTAGTTTTTTTTTTAAATATTTTTTTTTGTGAAAATATACTTGCCTTGACGAAATATTTGGAACGCATTGACAATATGAAATTTCACGTGGCTATCTCGCAGTATTTTTATATCCATAACAGGCGATCTGTTTAATACTGATGGATATTATGTGTTTGTTTGTAGGTAGCTAATCTAGAATTTAATAACATATTCGTTCTGCTACACAGCTACTATTTGATCTGCTAATAAATAATGAAATAAAGTTACATACATCGAATTCTTACGACTAGTGTGTAACATTATCTGAACTGTGTTTAATTTATACATTTATTCCTTGCTAATAAAATAAATACGAAAGTAAGTTTGTTTATTAAATTTTAACGACTGAATTACTGGAGCATTTTGCATACACGTTAAAAAATATATTATTATACTTTTTCTCTGCTCTTAATGAGCAGAGAAAAAGTATAATAATATATTTTTTTTGTGTCTTTTAGGGTACCGTATACAAAGAGCAAAAACGAGCCCCAAATACTAAGACACCGCTGTCTGTAATTTTCACAAATGATTTAGTTCTGTTGTCGCTATAACAACAAATATGTATATTAAACACAGAGAGAACCCTCTTTATACACAAACGTGTTTTTTTTGCCATTTATTGCTCGTAATAAATAACGGCAACAAGTAGGACGCCTGACATATTCACAGAATGTTTAGTTGTATTTTCAATTTAAAAATAAATAGGTAAATTGAAAATATAATAAATATTTAAGAGGAATATCACTTTTGTTGTATGAGCGACTCTCATATAACAAACGTGATATTCCTATGTCACGTGGAACTGTACAAATATATATGAAACGAATACAAAGAACACCCAGGGATCACATAAAGTGTTGTTACATGTGGGGTTTGAACCCACAACACTCGGCGCAGTAGATAACGGCGAGGTTACCTTTTAAGCCACTACACCATCCGTACACTATCCGGTATGGTTATGGTATACCTAATTCATTTTGAAAGAAATCTATTTCTGGGAGTTCGGCGGTCCCGAATTCACCCGAGCGGTTTTTTCGATCAGGTCACGTGTCCTGACACGAGATTAACATGTTTTACCCATCACAAAAATCCTACGAATTTTCGATCAGGTCACGTGTCCTGATGCGAGTTTAACATTTTTTAGCCACCACAAAAAGTGCACAACGCCGCTAAAGAAGTTTTCACTTCAAAAAAACGGGTTGCACTCCGGGACGTTAACGTTATGCATTTTTGATATTTTGGAATGGTTAGGGAATTAATTTGCACGAATTGTTTTAATTATCAATATAAATAAATAAATAAATATTTCGGACATCTAACACACAACGCCATCTAGTCCCAAACTAATCAGAGCTTGTATTGTGGCTACTAGATAACTGATATGAATACATAAATATTTTTTTTTGTAAATACATACATATTATACATAGAAAACACCCAAACTCCGAAACAAATATTTGCAGATCATACAAACATTTGGTCCGACCCAGGATTCGAACCCGAGAACTCATGGACAGCAGTCGCGTACGCTACCACTGCGCCACCGAGGCAGTCAAAATAAAACTACTATATTCATTTATTTCGCTATCGTACACAAATATGACAATTTATGGTCTATTCTCCCTCCGTCTTACGAATTTTCGATCAGGTCATATGTCCTGACGCGAGTTTATCATTTTTACACATCACAAAAATCTCACGAATTTTCGACCAGGTCACGTGTTCCGAGGTAAGCTTAACATTTTTTACTCATCACAAAAGAGTGCAGAACGCCACTAAAGACGTTTTCATTTAAAAAAAGAAGAGCGTGACAAAGACTATATAATTTTATCAAGTTCTTACATAGTCTGGTTATAGTTTTAAAACTTTTTCTCGTTAGTAGAATTAACGTAATGTTGAATTATAAGTGACATCAACAATTTTTTTTCTAGAGATTGAACTTGCGATTGGATTTTTAAGACCTTTATGAAAGGTGTCTTGATGAACACCAATTAATGGTCTCTTACTACATAAATGGCTTTAAATAGTTAGTTATTTTTATTTTTGTTTTCTGGTTAGGTACCTATCTATCTTGCTAATTTTATTTTTATAAAGGAGTCAACAACGGTTAATACTGTAATTTTTATTAAAAGTCTAAATATAGCACTAAATCCAACTCACTTTAATAAATAAAAAATTGGACGTATTTTGATCCAAGGCTCAATTAAATTAAATTAAGTGTTAACAAGGACTTACTTCTAGTACCCATTCATATTTAACATATAAAAGTATAAAAATCTTATTTACTTTAATACTAACTTGTTTTTAATCATAACTTTGTACCTTTAACTTAAACATATTTAAATAACCGTTCAATCTTGTAACACCTTTTCCACACTTATATATATATTTATTTTATCAGACATCTGATAAATTTCAGTCGGCCATATTGGAAATGGCCATATTCAAAACTAGTTATCGATTGAAGCAAAATAATTCCATTTTTGAAACCAAGTTCCAAGCTTTAGTTTCCAATGTGGTCAAAGAAGGAAAATTTGACCATAACATATTGGCAAATTTATCATACTTCTTTTGGCGCGTTAGGAAAAAATTTTGAGAGTAAACTTTTAAGTTGCGCGCGCACACCGTCAGGAAAAACTTTTTTAAAATATTTTCTTGTTACGCCGAAGAAGTTTAATTTCTAACGCGTGTGCACAAATGCACACACACTTATTTTTCTTGCGGAATACGTCTATTTTTACTAATTTTACTACTTTACTATACTGATTTCTGCTATATCAAAGTTTTATTTATTATAAAGATATGTTTTTAAAGTGTCCCTCAAAATTTGACATAACTCTATTTGATGGCTTATTACCATAAACTACTAGTAACCTATAATTAAATTTGACATTTTTAGGGGAATCGTTGTTGCTAACTTTGTCTATTAATTCAATATCTTTCAATACTTCGATGTAATCTTCTAGGAAGTCATCGTATTTATCTTTTGGAATCTTGAAAGGAATCACAGCTGTTACCGCTTCTGAAATATTTCAAGCATTAAGTAAGTACCTCAAGGTTGAAACTTGCCAATTTTAAGAAAAAAAATGAGAAACAAAAGGTTTTGATACATTACACAGAGCGGAAGTGTTTTACGTATTGCTAGGCACTAGAACCACTTCTTACTTTTATTAAATACTTACAAAACGTTAAGTGTCTTTGGCGGGCATCGAACCCGCGGTCACTGGTATTGTAGCCGTATAACGTGATAATTTGAAACAAAAGAAAATGACAGATGTAATATACCAGCTTTTAATGGAAAAACGTACACAAACGTTTAATATCAAAATATAGTTAACGCCTTACGTTATCAAAGTTAATGGTCATGGAGTGTTCGTTCATAGATTCTAGATTTTAAATATATTTAAAAAATATTAATTGTACCGCTATTACTTTCTAAACTAAACCAGTGCATAAACTTAAGGCTTAAGAACCGCGAGCAATTTCAGGTTTGCTTTTGTTCTTTACCTCCAGTGTTTGAGTACTTATAATAATTTAGAATAAATAAGCCTTGTCATTTCATAGATATGCGTATATTATTTACATGTTTTATTTCACAGAATGTGGCGTTAGTGCGTTTTATTGACATGTTTACCGGCTTGTTATGCGGAATGCATTTATACGCACTTATTTTATTTATTGTGATGTCACAACATGAAACTTTGTCGTAAATAAAGTACTTACTTCTTATAGTATCCATATCATTATACGTAAATATCATATCTTTGCATTCTACTTCAATATCAACGAATCCAATTTCCGCCATCATTTTCCTTATTTCTTTTTCGGGTTCCTGAAAGACATATTGACAGTATTGTAACTAGTCTAAGAATGAAACGTGATTTATAAAATACAGTTGATATCACAGTATATACTTGTATCCTACATTTATATTTTTATAGTAGTTGGTAGATAAATAAGTTTATCAATACGTTCCTACCCCTATCAATCAACAACCCATAATGTCCCACTGCTGGGCTCGGGTCTCCTCTCAGGAGAGGGTTAAGGCCATACGTCCCCACGCTGGCCAAGTGCGGGTTGGGTTACTACCTACCCCTAATATCCCTTAAACTGTATAGTCAGTTCAATAAATCGTCATTATGAACAGTCCGTTGTACAAAGTCGGATTTACGACACCCAAGTCACAGGGTGAATCAAAGAGTATTTTCGTAATATCATTTTTTTAATACATGTAAGTGAATGTTAAGATAATACTTATACGAAAATATACTTTTTTTTTGCGTCTGCTGTTACCGTCTCCAAAACAGCGTGATTCATATGAGTGAGTGCACTTATTATACTGAGTTATTGAGGCAAGTTTTTAATAAGAAGATGTTGATATACGCTATCCTAATCATCTCATCCGTTATATACTCCTTGACAAATGGTCTTACGAAGTAGTTTGGAATAGGAATATTTGTATTTATTTTATTGATTGCATTCAGTTGTCTTACCGTCTTGTCATGATACGGTGAGATGTACTTCTCTACATCTTTCAGCCAACTACTCCATTTGCTATTTCGTGATAAAATTCGGTAGACGTCGTATATTGGGTTACAAGCCAGAAAAATCATAAAACACTCTCCGTCTTGATCGAGAAGTTCGAAAATATTTTTGAAAGCTCGTCTGAAATGTAAAGTATATAAATTTAAACTTTTAAATGGCATTTACAGGGCCTCCTTCAAGGCTCATATCAAGGCTCACTGTATCAGTAACGCCTAATAAATCTGAAATAAACTTTAATTTTGTTACGTCAAAGCAATTTCATAAAGTAGCCTATATACACTTTCGCTATTAAGAATAAGATTTGTAAGTTCATATAATTTAAGTAGTTAAATAAAGTCATAAGTTTTTTTTCATTTATTCTCATCATACGGCGGTGACGATGGGTTATCTGGGTTCCCAAAAATATTTGAACAGTCTAAAATAGCGTAAAATGTGAGCTTAAACTGTCTCTTCTTTTAATTTGAGTAAAATTATAATATGCTTATTATTTAGGTCAAATTAAAATAATTCCCAGTCAGATGATTTACCTAATTTGCATAAATTTACTAACATTATTCATTAGTTTAAGAAAAACATTTTTTATTGCTTTTTACGATATTAGATTTTACGGACAAAATTATGCTGTCGGTATTGATTAAGCTTTATATAAAAAAATACTCACCTTTGGTCTATGACCCAGTGAAGAACGTAAAATGAAAACACGTGGTCGAAATTCCCCTTCATCCCTTCTGGTAGTTCGCCAGCGATATCTAAAACTGTAAAAGACGTCTGCTCGTTGCAGTGGTGTTTGTTGGCATAATTCACCATACTCTCGCTTGTATCAGATCCTAATAACTTGAAGTCAGCAGGAATGTATTTCTTCAGCATATTTGTAACAGTGCCATCCCCACATCCTATATCTATGATTCGATTATTATTATTTTTCCATTTCATTTTTGGTGCGTATTTTTCCAAACATGCAAGTGCATCTCGTTTTTGGATGCTGTTGCTTTGTTGATAAAGATTAGCGTTATTCATGGTACTCGGTATGTTAGGCGCTTCGAACTTTGTGAGATGTCGTTAAATTCTCTTGTCCGTAATTTTTGAATGCGCGTGCGCTTGGTCGGCGTACTGAGTATGGTTTTGGCGGACACTCGCTATGGGAGCGGGATTTATATGAGCGTCGTACGCGTCTCTCCGAAACGTCTTACAGTAGTGACGCATTTGATACGCTTTATGTAAGTACATTTCGTAGTTAGGATTTTGCGTACAACTATGTCGGCTACGTTATGCGTACTTACGTAATCTATACTTTTGTATTTATACCCAGCTTATTATATATATAGCCTATTATAACTAAAGACAAATTGAACATCCAATAACACTATTTAAATAGATTACTACTATGCAAATGCAAAGTATAATTTATTTACATCTGTAATAGCAATTATTTTTTACTGTACATTACAAGAACTATATGTGTTTAAATAGTGCCTTAAATTGACACAAAAAATATGAGATTGTTCTATGCAGTTCGGTCCGTTACTTACCGTACGGACAACTGCACAGAAGTTAAGTCCGTACGGTAAGTAAATTAATAGTACTTTAGACTGATTTAGACCAAATTTTTCATAGCAGCATTTCAATCATCAAGAAATCTGTATAAAGTACTATTAATAGTACTTTAGACTGATTTCTTGATTTACTTAGTGAAATCTGTATAAAGTACTATTAATAGTACTTTAGACTGATTTCTTGATTTACTCAGTGAAATCAAGAAATCAGTATCAATAAAGTACTATTAATTTAAGAAAAATGTTTTAGCCCTGATGATAAAATAATTTGAGATTAAAATACTTTGAAACACTAAAACTGCACTCAAAATAACTTTTATAAATAATATATATGTATATATATATCCGATTACTTATATACATTTTTTTGAGACGGTGATACGGAGTCGAGTCAGTGATTTAGAAATAGCTTATAGGATTCCCTTGTAACTGAACGTAAACATGCAAAAGTTTCAGTAAAATCGTCTAGACACACCTAAAGCTTAGCCACTTCAGTACACATTCAGAGCGGTTCTAGAAAGCCCGCTTTAACTGTCCAGTTCACAAGTGACTAGATGACATCTTCGGAGAAGGATATAAATTGAAAACAAAGTAATTTATTCTAAAATATTTTTATTTTAGATAATTCCAGGCCAAGTCCATATTTTTTACTGGATAAAGCTTTCACATTCTCAGCTCTTATTGATCTAAGCGTGATGTTAACTATTTTATTTTAGGCACGCAAGCAAAACACATTTTGAAGACCATGAAAATACGTTTATATATATAATAGATTATATGTAAGGTATCTTCGTAACTTTATATATCATGGTCAGGCAGACTGTAGTTACCTACTTCTAGTTGGAATAAATTATTCTGTAGCTAATGAGACAAGCTTTAGAAAAGTTATTTTTTGTCAAAAACCTTCATAACAATCTACCAAATCCGATATTGGTCATGCACCGTGGAAGAGCCACGCTTCGGCATGCATGGGCCGGCGCGACCGGAGTGATACCACCAGAAAACCGGTGTGAAACAGCGCCTGCGCTGTGTTTCACCGATTTAATGAGGATACCGGAGGCCCATAATCCAACCCTTCCCCTCATCCCCCTCCCCATCCCGCAAGTACGGTAACGCACTTGTGACGCCTCAGGTGTTACGGGTGTCCATGGGCGGCATGAATTAGGAAAGTAATCATCTATTTATTTTACAAGTTAATATTTAATACCTATTAGATACCTTAATGAAATCAGAGAAATTAACACTAGGCTGGCATGGAACATAAAATATGACAGAGACAAATATTGTTAAACATAATAGGGTAAGGTATGACGAAGATACATAAGATGCAAAGTGCTAAAGAAAAAGCTTAAAAAACTATAAGCTAACTCATCAACAACCCATAATGTCCCACTGCTGGGCTCGGGTCTCCTCTCAGGAGAGGGTTAAGGCCATACGTCCCCACGCTGGCCAAGTGCGGGTTGGCGACTGGCAAGACAACGTTGTGGCTACGTAATTTTACCGTTGGATGTTTTCAAGCCGCCCGAAGGCCTCCAAAAAGCTTCATGACTGTTATCCTATGATAACAACCGGGACCGACTGCTTAACTTGACCTCTGAATCACGAAGACGCTCATGGTAACATGCCACCAGCGGTCACCCATCCAGGTACTGACCGCGCAGTCGTTGCTTACCCTGGTGATAGTTTCCTATCACTGAGTGCAACTGAGCTATGAGCACCTCATAGCTGTCATCATCGTCGTGCTCAAATCCTATGTAAAACCTTTTGATAAAATGATATAGCCTAATTATGTCACCCGATCCATTATTACAAATCTAATGACACCTCATTCATTAAAATCGGTGTAGTTTACTCGTTATTTTGGAACACACAGACAAAGAGACTACCAAAACTATATAACCCTAAATTTTGGCTTCACCGTAGTCATGTAAATAAGACATATAGGTAGAGCTTACATTACCTCCAGCACATAATGTAATAAGTAGATGTTTTATTAAATCGATTTTACCAATTCGTCCCATTTGTAATATATATTTTATATGTACAAATTACAAAAATTATATTATTGTAAATTCGTCATCGCAATGATGTTAGCCATCGATTGTAACGTTAAATAATGACGTCATTTAATATTAAAAATAATAATATGTGCACATCTGGTTGTTTATTAACAGTTTATTTAAAAAAAATACTAAAATAATAAGCTAGCTTTTGCACGTGACTCCGCCTAAGTCTAATACCGTACATGGTGGTAATAATATTTCAGGTTTCTTTTATGTTATAGGGGGCAAATGAGCAGACGTATCGCCTGATGGTAAGCCATTACCGCCGCCCATGGACACCCACAACACCAGGGGCGTCACAAGTGCGTTGCCGACCTTGGGGGATAGGGAGGGGGATGAGGGGAAGTGTTGGATTATGGGCCTCCGGTATCCTCACTCACTCGGTGAAACACAGCGCAGGCGCTGTTTCACACCGGTTTTCTGTGAGGCCGTGGTATCACTCCGGTCGAGCCGGCCCTTGCATGCCGAAGCGTGGTTCTCCCACGGTATGGGGTTAATACGCGCAAATAATGTGGCTTTCTATCGGTTCAGTCGATCCGGAGATTACTCACGACAAACTCACAAACTTTACCTCTTTCTAATGTTAGCATAGATTTGTATGTTTCACGTTACTGCTTGAATCGATTTTGTTGGGTTATTATACTGATTTTAATAAAAGCGATAGAAAAGATTATTGTTTTCTATAAAAGTAAGACATTACGGTATATGATTTTTAAGTGTGTATTTTATTATTTGTGATGTTACTGTCAAAAATCTCTATAATATGTTAATTCGTGAATCAAAAACTTTTTACCCATCATTAACAACATTTAATGAACAGAATGACAGACAGAAAATTTAAAGTTTATAAATAAATCTAATATCTGCATAAAATTCTCGTATCCTATATCGTATCGTATAAACTCCTCCGAAGCAGCTTGACTGATTCTCATGAAATTTTGTGTGCATATCGGGTAAGTCTGAGAATCGGACAGCATCTATTTTAAACCCCCCTTAACGTTAAGGGTAATCCATCCCTATTTTTTTTATAGCAAAGTAACATTTGCCGGTCAGCTAGTGATAAAAAAATATTTAGGACATCTTGCACACAACGCCATCTAGTCACTAACTAAGCAGAGCTTGTTTTACGGGTACTAGACCAATGATAAAAGTATATATACTTCTTTTTTGTAAATACATACATATTATACATAGAAAACCCCCAAACTCCGAAACAAATATTTGCAGACCATCAAACACTTGGTCCGACCCGGAAATCGAACCCGAGACCTCAAGCACAACAGTCGCATACGCTACCACTGCACCATAAAGGCAGACAATTAGTTATATAGAGGAGGAGTGCAGAAAGCTACTATTCTTTTATTATGATGCATTACAAATACAAATCATGCGTGTGACACACACATTCACAAATATGCACATACACAAATGTTTGTGTGTCTTCTTCTTCTATTGATGAGATGGTAACCAGCCTGATCAGGTATTTCTGTCAATGTCAAGTATTTAAAGTCTTCAATTCTAAGTCTACAAATCTTCAAGTCTTCTTCGTGATGAAATTAATGATAAAAATATAAAAAAATGGGGACCGTCATTCGAAAAAAACAAAAAAACGATCTCCTGTTTGTATGTCAAAGTCAAAATAAAAAGATTATTATTTTTGTATATACTGTCATACTGAATGTCAAAAGTAGCCAAGATGAAATCTTTCATTAAAGAGGAGTAGTAGCCTTAGGCAAAAGAAACCCTAAAAAGTTTGTTATTAAAAAAATAAAAGAACTATGGTTTGGTTGAATTTCGACCTCTGGGCGACCACTAGTTAAGATTGTTGTGTAATCTGTTACAGTTATTATAATGAATAATAATAATAATAAATAATATTTTCGGACATTTTAACACACAACGCCATCTAGTCCCAAACTAAGCAAAGCTTATGCTATGGGTACTAGGCAACTGATATTAATACATATATAGTTTTTTTTGTAAATACATACATATTAATACATAGAAAACACCCAAACTCCGAAACAAATATTTGCAGATCATACAAACATTTGTTCCGACAGAGGAATCGAACCCGAGACCTTTAGCACAGCAGTCGCATACGCTACCACTGCGCTACAGAGGAAGTCGCAAAAGAAACACATTAAAATTTGTTATTAAAAAAAGAAAGAAAGAACCAGGGTCATCGACATAGCCCGCAGGATTAGCAAGCTGAAGTTGCAGTGGGCTGGCCACATTTGCCGAAGAACCGATAACCGTTGGGGTAAACAAGTTCTTGAGTGGAGACCGCGTCTCGGCAAACGTAGTGCAGGACGTTCACAGGCCAGGTGGAGCGATGATTTGCGCAAGAAGGCTGGCAGGAGCTGGATGCGAGAAGCCATAGATCGAACTAAGTGGCGTAAAATTGGAGAGGCCTATGTCCAGCAGTGGACTGCGATAGGCTGATGATGATGATGATGATGATGATTAAAAAAATAAAAGAACTATGGTCGAATCTCGATCTCTGGGCGACCACTAGGTAAAATAGTTGTATAATCTGTTACAGTTGCATTTTATACAAGTATTTTTATGTTTCATCTGCCGAAATGACTCTACACTGTCTAATGGAAAGCATGAGCAGAATCCAAGAGTGGTGGTCACCATCCTCAATGCGAAGAGGAACAATCCAGCATGGTGACTCACTCTACGGCGGTCTGGTGAGACGTTTTTTCATGCCCCGCTGCAAGGGTTATATTACAAATATTTAGTTTCTGAGGATATTAATATTCTCTTTATTATATTTATATAAATATTTAGTAAGTATTTTTTTTTTAATTACACTGAAAACAAAATAATTATAAACAATAATAGACCACCGAATTCGGATACACGGGCCAATACATTATGATCATTACTAATAGTTGCCCAGTGGTCGAAATCCAACCGTAGTATACCGTGGGAGAGCCGCCCTTCGATACAAATGGGCCGGCTCGACTGGAATGATTCCGGGGCGTCACAAGTATGTTGCCAAAGGCCGGCAACGTACTTGTGACGCCTCTGGTGTCCATGGGCGGCGGCAATCGCTTATCATCAAGCGATACGTCTGATAGTATGCCCCATACTCCATAAAAAACGATTATTTTTCATTTGTTTGTAGCTTTTTGTACTTCTCCTCCATACAAACTCCAATTGAGCCCAATTTCATAGTCCTCCGTTTGCATCATTTCCGCAAAATACAGTCGAATTGATAACCTCTTTTTTCGAAGTCGGTTAAAAAGGGGTACAAAATTTTTCTTCACGTTAATGTATACATTCTATAACGTATTTAAACAATGTTACGTGTTCTGCTCCATAAAATAATAATAAGCGCTCAAAACTTCTAATCGTTTTACTGAAAAGTTAATATTTTACAAATCAAACAGTGTTCTTCTAATGGGACGCAGTATAACTTGCTGAGTCTTTGGTAATATTTAGCGTATGTATATTTCATTGAAGTAGCACGTAATGGATAGAAAAAGACATTACTCGAGAAGCTATTAATCGTACTACACGGTAGTACCCGTAGTCCGTCAGTACTCTACTTATCTGGCGGTTAACGTATGCGATAAGTTAGAACTTGCAATCTAAAACAAAGCGATACTAAATAGGATGGAGTAATCTTTAGTTTTTTCTACGAGTTGTATGTTTCACAATGTTAAGTGAAACATACAAGGCTTTGTTTTTTAACTGACTTCAAATAAGGAGAAGGTTTCTTAATTCGATTTTTTTTACATCGTCAATATTATTGATTAAAGTTGTTCTTGGTCGTTATTGCTTTCAAAGTTCCTCTTAAATACATGGGTGGGTATTCTATAAGGTTTTTTGTTGATTATTTGCATCTTAAAACATGTAAAATTGTATGTAGATCGGTCACGGGCTCTATCAAAGAACATTGTAATAACATATTACATACTCAACAAAATAAACACTTTTCAATTCATTTATTGTTTTTTTCAATCGTAGAATTATTAAGGTGCTACGCTATGAATATATAATAATGATGTTTCAACTACAAATTTGCAATATTTGTGAATTATAAATCCTAGATTCATCAAAATATTTATATAAGAATATAGTTCATTTTCACAGCTGTCAATGCTCATGAATAATGCTCGATGCTATAAATATTATCACCAAAGAACTAAGCATTCTCTGTAATATGAATCGCATCTAGATTTCTGTTATTTTTCGGATAAGTGTGCGATGGACGGTACCTCTCCGTATGGGTCCTATTTAATTAAAACACCATGGTGGCGCCGACTATCACGTCACCGATAGAATGTGTACAATTATATGTAGGGTATCTCACCTGGTATCAACTTACTACTGATATACGGTATACTTACTATACTGGTGGCGCAACGAAGTTGTTGCTAGCAATCGAATCACCCGCTGGTGGCGCAACCATTAATACGTATCTCACTCACTCTGTGACCAGTTGCGCTACCAGGCATGCCTCTCCCTCCCACTCGAATCAACAGTGTGCGTCTACGAATTCATTTCCCCGCACGTGTTCAATGTTTATTGATTGTTTTCTTGATAGCGTACACTACGTTGGTTCAGAAATAAAGTATTTTGATACTGAAGGATTTATTTTACTTTCTAGATACGAATTTTCCTTTAATAGGACGGTCGGCTTAGAATTGATGAATTCACCACAGCTATTTTCCTTTTTATTACTCGACTACAGCGAAGTCTAAAGGAATGGGACATGTTTTTGGCAATCTATGTATGTGCCACCGTAGCATCTTTACTACTAAACCGACTTTAAATAATGAGGTGTCAATAGATTCGTAATGAAGGGCCGGGCGATATTGGTTTCATAAATTTTATCAAAAGTTCTTATATAGTCGGGGTATAGTTTTTTAAACTTTTTCTTTTGCAACTTTCATTTATCCCTCCGTGATGTCTTAATGAAATAGAGCCCTAAGTTAATTATTATCAGTATTTTCAATTTTCCCTTAGAAATAACGAACTAACTAAAATTGACGACTACACGGTTGGCCTAGTGGTTTCAGTGGTCCCCACACCACTTCCTACTGCGCCAAGTGTTGTGGGTTCAAGTCCTACATGGGACAACACTTTGCGTGATCAATAAATTGTTGTTCTAAGTCTGGGTGTACTTTGTGTCCGTTTCATGTATGTTTGTAAAGATCCCCGCGACACAGGAATGTATATTCCTAACGCGGGAGTTGTGAAAAGAAAAAAAAACAAAAAAACAAAAAACAAATTGTGGTTATACATTATTTATATCTAAAACGCAACGTCAACACGTAAGAGAAATAAAAACAAAGTAGTTATAGAAACTGAATGTTATTTTGAATTAAAACTAACAACAAGGTTTATCATTAAGTGCGTTGATATCACTAAGAAAGGTGTCGTAACCATAACAACGAGCCTGTATAGAAACACTAAACACCTTGAAGGCAGTTAGCGCCAGTTTAAGATTATGAATCACTAGGAATAAATTTTGTGTCGTAGAGGACTTTACAAGGCCATGGTTAGGAGCGAGAGCACTTGAAACTCCGCCGTGTCTTTCTGCGAGACCGTAGACGACTCAGGCGCCAGAAGCCGCAGTATAATCTCATTCCTCCACAAGAACAAGCCTGGGGGTGCCAGGTGAGGCCATCTAATACCCTCGAAGAAGCAGGCTGCGATGGTGGCGCGAGGCGCAAGGTAGTGCGTGCGCCCTGGGTTCATCAGGGTTCCTTTTCAGAAAAGGGTCATCTGCAAGCAGTCGATGGCCTGAGGTACTTCGGGGTTTCAGGGTTTCTAGAAAGGATTCTAGGGCTCCACGTTTACTAGTAAGATGGCGTGCGGTTTTTTGTAGGTTCGAGTCCGATATAACCATCAGTAGGTGGTATCCGAAGGGATTTTCGCAAATACAAAAAAAGAGACATCACAAACGGATACAAAGAACACTAAGACTCAGGAGAACAATTTGTAGATAACACAAAGTGTTGCCCCGAGTGGGGATCGAACCTCCGATGCTCAGCGCAGTAGAAAACGGCGAGTTCACTAATCGCTACGCCATTCGTGCAGAACCAAATATTCTTTATCATGATAAAGAAGAAAAAAGTAAAAAAATATAGTGGTTTGCTTCATGAAGCAAACCACTATGTTTTTTTACTTTTTTCTTCCACAAAATGCTTGTAATATATTTGTAATATAATGAACAGTACCTGGATGGCCGTGCTTTCCACGGTATTTTTTTAGATAAATTTTCTTAAATTAATCATTGCTTGATGATCTAATTTTAAGTGGCGTGAAATTGGAGAGGCCTATTTCCAGCAGTGGACTGCGATAGGCTGATGATGATGAAATCGTTAGAGTCGTTTCCGTGATTTATATTTTATATACATATAGACTTTGTGTGTCGAAAATTGATGTGTCTTGTGAACAACTAGGAGACTTATATTAAGATACAGGGTAAGAAAACAATACCATACAGTACTATGCCGTCACTTATAAGCTGTCCAACTGAGTACAGGTGAAGGAAGGGGGTAGCAATCCACGCTCTCACTCCTTTACCACATGATTTTTGTACGGAATTGCGGAATAATTGATCACAAGAGGTAATAAATGTGTATGGAACCGATGCCGTCAATAATTCCGTCAACATTAATAATTTTTCCATTTAAAAGTTAGTTCACTGCCGGTCATTGAACGCACCGTGTGTTCTCAACTACCAGTATCATTAGCAATGAATTATATTTTTTATCATATTAGAACATTATTGTAATAAAACATTTGGACTCTAAAGTCTCGTATCATTTAGCATTTAATATCATAGCATCAAAAGTTGTGTGGTAACATACCGTAGCTACACTTAAAATTGTAAATGATAGGCTATAGTATAAAATATCATTTAACGGTTACTTTAATAAGTAATCAATAATTCAAGATAATTTGTACAACTTCTTTTTTGGAGAATGTTAATGAGTCATCTTTCGAAAAACATAAATTTTTAGTTACATCATATATACAGTATATCTACAGGTTTGTACGGAGCCCACGGTGCAAGAGTCCGACTCTCACTTGGCTGGTTTTATTTACCTATATCCATACATACAGACTCTGAAGAATTACGAAAAACTTATCACTCCAACGATAAATCATTAAAGATTCAAGGTGGTTGGTTGATTCAAGAGCCACGCTGACTTCAGCACAAACGTGCCGGCTCGATCGGGGCGGTACTACCCTCGCACAGAAGATCAACCTAAAACGACAGCATACGTGCTGTTGTGTTTCGTTGGTGAGCGCAAGACCGGAGGCCAAATAATACATAAGTATCACTAAGCCGCCATGGTGTGGGTCACCATGCTGCATTGTTACATTGTCTGCATTCGAAATGAGTCTGGGGACCACCACTTTTGGTTTCTGTATATGCTTTCCATCAGGCGGAGTAGAGTCACTTTGGTGGACTCATACATTAAGGAAAAAAAAGGATTTTGAATCGTGATTGTCATAGTTGAAAGTTAGGGATTTTACAAGCTCTACCTACCGCCTTCAAAGTATAGTTTATCTATAACAATAATAAATTATCTCTTGCCATTATAATCTCCAATTTTAAAGACTAGGCTTTTAGGTCCTGGTATTACCGGTTTATAGAAAATTTTAGTTGAGTTGTTTTTTCATGAAATAAGTACAAATGAATGGAGAAATACTTTTTTATTATTTTTAACCTTTTTCCATAACAAAATCATTTTATTAAATATAATACCATATAGTCAAATGAATGCAAGACCCTATGGTTGTATTTATAATTATTCAATTAATATTACACACTTTTAAAATGTGAATCCACGATATTATTAACCGACTTCAAAAAAGAGGAATTTCTATGTTCCACTTTTTATGTATGTTCACCTGTTACTGTCATTTATTGTATTAATCAGATTTATTTTTAGCGAATATATTTATTGGCTGAATGATTCTACAGAGTAGACTTTCTTCATATGTATGTTGACAATACACATACATAGACTATGTTTGGAGTGGACAAGATCACTATTTGTTGATTTCAAGCTTCGACCATCAACATTTTTGCATAAAATCTGATTATACAATCTTTTTACAATAGTATAACTTATACTAATAGGCATAAGCCTCTTATCACGCAATTTGTTTAATGAAACTATAATAATAAGAGCCCCGTAGACTACATACTTTTCAGTCAATCCATAGTTTCATTGGGTTGGCTTTTGGCTTATTTGTCGGCCGATACCAAATCGGTATAGTGTGTAGTGTCATACATGTTCATACTGATTATCAACCCGATTAAACTATCGGCCGATTAAAAGTCTGTAGTCTGTTGTGGCCCTAATTGCTTAGTTTAGTATAGTTTTCAAACAATAATTAACAAAAAGCAACTAAATGCAAATTTAATTTTATACATAATTACCATGATAAGTGTAGATAACGTCACTTAATTCTGAACTAATTTAAACAATAAAGCTTATAAGTTTAATTTATTCATTTTTAGGCTTTTGGAGTGTGGGAGAACCACTCTTCGGCATGCATGGGCCGGCTCGACCGGAGTGATACCACGTCCTCACAGAAAACCGGTATAAAGCAGCGCCAGTGGGGATACCGGAGGCCCATAATCTAACCCTTCCCCTCATCTCCCTCCCCATCCCCCAAGGCCGGCAACGCACTTGTAATGCCTCTGGTGTTACGGGTGTCCATGGGCAGCGGTAATTGCTTACCATCCGGCGATACCTCTCCTCGTTTGCCCCCTATTCCATAAAAAAAACAGGCTTTCTGAATTCAAAAATATTTTGCTGTTCGGTTACAGTAGGTGAAGGACCCGGAGTTATGGCATTTTTAGGAGAAGCCTAAGTCGACACAAGTCTCTGAAATACAGCTTCTTTTAAAAATTGGATAAAATTGAGTACAGCGACAGTTGAGTTTGTATGCCTGTGGTATTTCAAACCTAACTAAGTACAGAGCCAAAACGAAATAAGTACATATGTTAAAATTATCTCTGTTTCTTTGAATAAAGCCTTGCCTTATGAGCCTCATTTCACATTTTAAATCGTCGGTAAGTAATATATGGGTCACATAAGTTTTGTTTAAAATAAAAAATATGAATAGCTTCTTCTTCTTTTGATGATATGGCAACCAGCCGGTTCAGCTATTTCTGCCAATGTCAAGTATTTAAAGTCTTCAATTCTAAGTCTTCCGTGTCTTCAAGTCTTCGTCATGATGGAATTAATGATAAAAAATATAAAAAATGTGGATGACAAGAAATGGGGACTGTCTTTCGCAAAAACAAAAAACGATCTCCAATGAATAACTTGGTGAATGATGAATAGTGACAGATAATAGAAATCGAGAATGTTGTAATTTTTTAAACTAAACTATTTCATCAATTGTAGGCTCCAAGAAAGATATTATTTGTTCGCATGGATCACTAGAAGGGCATAGTCGTAAGTGATTAACGTTGTTCCTGTTGCCTCATCAGTATTAATATTTAAAATTCCATTTTCTTGACCCACAACTACGTAATCTTGAAACAATTCGTCAAAAACTTCTTTCGGCATGTTAAAAGGCTCCACGGATCTTACTGTATCTGAAACAGAAACATTAAATAATATCATCACCTGTCTGTCCATATCTCAGTTTTATTTAGTGTCGGCGCAGTTTATTTGATCCTTCCATTCTACACTATCACCCGTCATTTCACTTTTTGTCCAAAGTAGTATATAGTAGTAGTAGTGTTCAGTAGCCCAAAAATATAGTTTCATGTTCCTAACTTAAAAAATGACGAACGTCCATAGAATCTTTCAAGCCTAATTTCACTCCTTTAGGCGTGAAAATTCCGAAATTCCCTTTCTTAGTATTAGTTTACTCAGTACAACATTCCTACTCACCGAATTTCATAGCCAAAACTTTAATAGTTGACGCTCGACGATGATGCACCAATCGGTCAGTCATAACATGACATTTTATAAGTATAGATTACTTTGTGTTAATTTACACTTACTTTTTAGTGCCTCTACCGAATCAAATTTGTTTATCAGTTTCTTGTATGTCACATCTATATTTTTGTAATCACACTTCTCCAATATTTCTACTACTTTCTTCTCTGGGTTCTGTCAATTAAAATTAGAATTAATGTAAATAAAGTAGTACGACCATAACATAAATAAAACAAACTGCGTTTTAACAGGTTTTTTGAGCCTTTCAAAGTGACTCTACTCTGCCTGATGGAAAGCATGACCTTAATCCAAGAGGGGTGGTCATCGTACACATTGAGAGTGCAGACAATGCAACAAAGCAGCACGGTGACCCACAATATAGCAGCCTATTGAGATACTTTCTGCATCATTGGGCCTCCGGTCTCGCACTAACGCTGTCATTTTAGGGCAGTTTTCTGTGCGAGGCCGGTACCGCCCCGGTCGAGCCGGCCCGTTCGTACTGAAATCCGCGTGGCTTTGCTGCCTACTATTTTGATTCATAGTACGTTTCAGGATTAAAAAATTTCTGAAGCATTTCTTGAATTTCATCCTTTACTTGAATAATTTAAGTTGCAGGTGTGACAATTTATCGTGTAATTTAAATAAGTAAATCGAATTGGTGGAGTCGTGGATATGTAAAAATAATTAATCCATTTTCCTTTAATATCTTTTGGTATTGACGATTATTTTTCACCTAGCCTATAGAGTACTAATACTATAATAATTTAGTGCTGTCCATTTTTTAGCATGACCAAATCACATCAAAAAAACTTTGGTTACAAGTAGGCCTTTTCTGGCTCTTGTATGAGGCTTGGTTAATGCCTTTTAAAATTTTGGATAGTAAATTTGTAAATTATCACTTGAAACTAGCTATCATCACTGTATAATAATATAGTAGTTAATATTTATTTATTTTTTGTTATATGCATGTACGAGCTCGTACAGTGACAATGTAAGGTTCAGCCTAAATGTGAATAACAAAGTGGTGATCTTTTAAAGGCCGATGATCTAAAGTTCTGAAACATATCCATAATTTTTTTTGTTATAATAAATTTAAAGAATATTTTGATGAAAAAAGTACAGAAAAAAGTATTTGGTTTAAGAGGATTCAACATCAGCCTTCTCGCGTACCCCGGTACATAAATAGCAAAGTGAACAAAAATATTATTGTTGTGGCGCATAGACTTCGCTCAGGACACTATCCGTCTAGAAAGTTTGGACATCTTATGAAGAAAGTAGATACACCGGACTGTGAGATATCTGGGACTCTTGATGATGTCCAACACACTTACAGACGGAGTGTGTCAAGTATCGAACACAAAGGGAGGCTTTGGTGCAAAAATACGATTTAAATATTTATGATATTGGTATGTTTATTAACATTTTAGGAAACCCAACCTCAAATGCTGCACTTGGTTTATTCGGAATGTTTACGCATCAAAAGTTTTAACTTGATTTTATATAGAATATAACATAGGATAAGGTACGGAATAAGGTACTAACATATTACCATGTAATAAAAGTCTCTAAATTAATAAAGATTTAAAAAAATCCATAATTTTATTTTATGCATGACAATTATAATGTATTATGTATAAAAGATAAGAATCTCTATAAGCCAAGAGATTCTTATCGTTTGTTATTATCATTATAATCGTCAACAGCTTTTAACAGTCGTCTGTTTGACAAATACCTCTCTTTAGAAAGAATGTTTGGGCCTATTCTACCACGTTGACCAGATGTGTTGGGTTAAAATGGGGTTTATTTTAAGTCAACCTTCGTTTTGCAGTGATGTAGTCCTACGCAGTTTGTTGCTTTATTCGCCTTTAACAACATCCACAGAATGAGTAGGGGTGATGATGCTTCGTATTTTTAATACCTCACCGTCACCTTTTTAATCTGAGATTCACCCTCAGTCATCCCGTAGGTGTCATAAGATCCTACCAAGGGGACAAATAACTCCGGTCAACAGTACTTGATAAGAGAAGACTTGAAACTGGAAACCCCCTCGGGCCTTAACCCCACCGGAATTTGCGACGGGGCGGTGTGTCGGAATCGAACCGACTAAAACCACACGGTGTGCCACTCTGCGCCCGAGACGGGAGGGGTCCGGGGACCGCTTTCTTACGACAACCAGGCCCCTCCCACTGAAGCGGCCACCGTCAACTGTTAGACTCTCAATTTAGGCGCCGTACGGCTACCTGCCTGGCTGACACTAGTCTAAGGACAGGCCATTGATGAAGCAGACGATAAAGAGGTTAAATGAATATATACATACTTTCATCTCGTGGTACGGGGATATGAATGCATTGACATCTTTGAGCCAAGACTTCCATTTTGGGTCTTTTGCAAGAATCGCGTAGATACTGTATATCGAGGTACTGGCTAAGAACGCCAGGAAACAATCACCGCCGTCGGACATGAGTTTACGAATGTTCCTGAACCCTTTTCTGTGAAACGTATAAACTAAATAGAGTTCCTCAATATTATGCAGCAATTACTAATCGCTATAGCTGAAACTGCTTTCTTTTCTTTATTTTTAGAGAATATTATTATATTTTAATAATATAGCTACAGGTATTTCACTAACAACCCATAACTGCCTCTGTGGCGCATTGGTAGCGAATGCGACTGCTGCGCAAGAGGTCTCGGGTTCGATTCCTGAGTCGAACCAAATGTTTGTATGATCTGCAAGTTTGGGTGTTTTCTATGTATAATATGTATGGGTTTAGAAAAAAAAGTATATAAGTATTAATATCAGTTCCTATAGTACAAGCTCTGCTTAGTTTGGGACTAGATGGCGTTGTGTGTTAAAATGTCTGAACATATTTATTTATTATTTATAACCCATAATGTCCCACTGCTGGGCTCGGGTCTCCTCTCAGGAAAGGGTTTAGGTCATAAGTCCCCACGCTGGCCCAGCGCAGGTTGGAGACCTGCAGGACTACGATATGGCTTGTCGTTGCTGTTGGACGTTTCTAAGCCGCCCGAAGGTCTCCAATTAAGCTTCACCACTGTTATCCTATGGTAACAACCTGACCCAACTGCTTTACAAGTATTCGTTGCATTTAAATTGTAAAACGATGTGCTGTTTTAATACAGTAAGAGATAAGTATATATTAGCATTTTCTAATAACAGGCGTCAAAGGTTTTACGGGTTACAATTTAATTAAATACAAGGTCAATCACCAGTTGTTAATTCACTATACACTCATTTAGGTGATTCGACTGTTCACTATATCACCTAATAAATACAATATAAATATGTAGAAGTAGGAAATACAACAAAAGAATACATTNCTCTTGAAAATAAAATAAAAATGCAAAAAAAGGGTGCCCAGAAAATTACCAATAGTTGTTTTTTGGTTAGAACCATGTCTTTACATAATATAAATGAAGCCGCTTCAGCTGTTTGCTTAGATCTCTTAAACAGCTCAATTTTAATGTAGTTTTCATTATATATGTGTAATATATGCACATTATATTAGAGGAAATTCGAGAATTTCAAAGACTTCCGTGTGCACAGCTCTGGATCGTTAGTTAAGAATAAAAGTAATTTCATAACTTACTCTTGGTCCTTAACCCAGTGAAGTGCGTAAAAGGAAAACACATGGTTAAATGCTCCTTCCATATCTTTAGGAATATCTCCACCTATATCCAAAACTTTAAAAGAGATGTTTTCATCCTCATAACGCTTACTAGCAAACTTAATCATTTCCTCGCTGATATCACATGCTACGAACTTCTTGTAGTTATAGGGAGCAAAATTCTTGACCAGTACAGAAATACTTCCGTCTCCGCATCCTATATCGATGCCTGTATCTCCAATTTTATTCCATTTGATTTTGTGGGAGTATTCTTCTAGACACATGAGAACAGCTTTTCTTTGCGATGCATTTGAGTCATTGTATAATTCAGGTTTGTTCATACCAAAACTGAAACATAATTAAATACATGAGTTTAATGTACCTATATCTGAATGATTTGTGGTGTTAACATAATTTGATAATGAACAATTTGTATTTGTGCCAATATTGCGAAGACGAACGGTTTTTTTGTATGTTTTAACTAGCTGCCCCACGCCGTACTGCCCGCAATTGTATTTGTACATTATTCATCACATACACTTAGTAGAAACAGGAAATTCAAAAGATTGAATATATAGATAGTAAATTAGTAGCTTGTGCATAATATAACACACAATTTTCTTGCTGTTCAAACTTTCTCTAGACCTCTACAAATATTTACATTTGAAAATTAATCAATTCGGTAGAACCATACCCGAGTTTTAGTAAGACTAACCAACTGCAATTCATTTTTTACGTAGGAAAGATTACTAGCAGTTAAAATAGCTAAACTGAGAAAACAATACCAAATCTTATGATCATCGCTACAATTAAGAAAAAATGTCAGATACTTTTCACGATAGATCGTATTTTTTCTTCTGAAATTTCTCTGGTTCTATCATGTTGTATCCATGACAAATTAAGTAACAAAGTACGATGCAAGTGAACTAGTAAAATGAAAATACTTGTATTATTTAATGTATTAAATAATTCCTCTGATATATATCATCATAGCTATATATGTTAATGACTTCTAACATCGTATAATGTTAGCAGTCATTAACATTTACTTAATTGAAACAAAGGAGCAAAAAAGGATAAAATATGCAAAAACTACTAATTAGTAGTGAAAAAAATAACATACATGGAAATATAATAGTTATTACAGCATCGTGTGAAACTTTGAAAACATAAAAGAAACAGATTATTTATATTATTTGTTTCTTTGCTAAAAAGTTATCCAGAGCTGTTTGCAGTAATCAAATTTGTCAGCACTTCTCTTGTGAATAAACTGCTTAAATCGATACAAATATTAAAAAGTGGAAGTAACAGTTTGTCTAAACGCTCGGCGCTGGAGCACCTCTCTGAGAATGTTTATTTATTTATTTATTTATTTTAATATCAGTCACATTTATAGTTCTTTGTATTAAATATATGTTTATGTATCCAGGATTACTCTTAAAAGCTGATACTGCCGAGGATGGTGAATATCAATATCAAAAATCAAAATTAAAAATGTTTATTGGCACTGCAAAAATTACACATTCGTGTCTCTTGGCCTCCAAACTAAGTATACACTTGTAATATGAAAGAGTTCAAAGATTCCATCCAGAAGCGTTTAAGGCTGTAATAATATTAAATAGTTCGTTTTCTTTTAGTAAATGACTAAGAAATAACTGCAAGACAAAGGTTTTCTGCATCTAGTCGCTGCCAGCTCTCTTAAGTCGTCCTGAAATCTGGCTAGAGGGCGTCACACTCTACATATACTAAGAACCAACAGGCTCTATGGTGTTTTTTGGGAGAGGCCGATTTCCAACATTGGACTGCAACGACTTAGTGATTATGATGATGAAATGTTTTCTGTGAGTCCCAGATACCACTCCGACCGAAGCTGGTCCATATGCGTCAAAAGATAAGCCTTCCACGATAATGTATTTATTATTAAATAGTAGTAATTATTGCATTGCTGCTGCGATGTACTGCATTTCTGAAATCCTCATGTAGTTTTGCTAATTTTAAAGAAATGAACCTATCTATAACCTTGATATTTATCTATTGAAAGAGGAAGTCTTACTTTGTATGTACTGTGATGATTTCAAAGATAACATTCGGTGTTGAAGTTTCTAAACATTGACGATAGCAAATTTATATTCCACCCACATACTTAATATATGTAGATATCTTTTGAGTATACTTGTGTAACCACAATGTTACAAGGCGATTTCATACTCACCGACCGAAAATAGAAGCACATTATCAATGTGGAATCGACGTCGTCTGCCTTTTTGTCAATAGTCTTTTGTGATAGCGACTATTTTTTTTAATCATTGGCCTTCATCTGTACTGTATTGATGTAACTTTGTTCTAGCTCTGAGAAACAGGAAAGTCCGTTGCGCAAATGGTAATCGTTCCACGTTTTATTCTATTTATATATTTGTGAAGATATCAGTAGGCTTGTTACAATGTTAGAAGTAAAAAAGTCAATATTTTAATCCTGAACAGTGAGAGGTGCCAACGAACCTAGACATTTATTATCAAACTCGTATGATAATGTTACAACAGAATGGTCTATAGCTAATATTTTTAAACTATTTCAGTTTATGACAAGATGACAGATTTTTACTGTTTTTCATAGGACCTATCACTAGTTAAGATTATTATTTACTGAGTGAAATATTTTCTGTGAAATTGAGTTTTCATTTTTAGGAAAAATAATGCATTTATTTCTATAGGAGATGTAGAAAATATACGGTAGGACTTTCGATCTTTAAACAGGATCATCTATGTAAAATATTTTGAAACCTATTTTAATAAGTCTCGAAATATGTTTTTATTAAACGACTTTAAAAAGAAGAGGTTCTCAATTCGAATGTATTTTTTAAAATATTTCGATGCAATTGCAGTAATGTGAATGAATCTATATAATAAAAATATATAGTACCCCGAGGCCTATTTTTATCTTAATTCATTTTATAAACCTGATTAGTTTATTTGTTCGGTTGATCACTAAAAATCTTTCAGTGCTAGATAGCCGAGTTATCGAGAGAGGCTGTAGGCTGTATCGTCGTGCCTACACCAAAATAGTAAAGTATCAATAAAAAATGTTACCTAAACGGGGAGGTATTATCCTTTGTGATTTATAGTTTGTTAGTTGGCTCATTATAACTTTTTATATTTAACAAATTAGTTTACGCTATGGACTCTCTTTTTCACAAATAGGAGTCTGCGTTCGCTTGTATCTTGTTTTGTTTTGTTTTGAAGTTTTAAATAGAAAAGCAGTTCACGATCGTAGTTTTTATTTGTTTCTGAACACCGTCAACAGGTTACCTTACCTACCTTACCTACTCTTGTTTTATTTCATTTAGAAACTGCTAAAAACTTACTGGTGCTATCTTTGGAGGTGCTCCTCATTAAAACATTAGCATATAATATGTTCAATCTGTGCAGTAAGATATTTACTGTACCTTTTATTGTGCAGCGGAGCCAAGGCATTGTATTTACAAATAAAACACAGTAATTCTATTTGTCTATTTTCACTACACATGAACTTAACATATACAGTGTACTTTATGGAATAGTTTTGAGTTTTATCTTAATTTTTAACACAGTTTTTATATCGCTGTAAGTATCTCCTCACTGTCCGTCCGCACCGCTACCGATCTACCCTCCGTTAAATAATTGTGTCGGTGTACACCCTAAGCAAGAAGTTTGGCTTGAAATAGGTTTAATTTAATTTATATAATTTATTTTACAAACAAACAAAAGTTTTGGATTAAAGGAAAACTAAGTAGTACTGCCAATTGTTCGATATATATATAAACAGTTTCAAGCAAATATGATTTTGACAATGTTTTAGGTATTAATATAAAAATAAATTTTAATGTGAGTGTATTAGATACGCTACAAATCAATTAATCTACTTTCTATATTGTAGTAAAGATTTCTCTGAATCATCATTGAAAAAATATTCTCAATTATTTCAAAAGCGTATTATAAAATTAACAACACTGCATTTTTTTAATAATAAACAATATAACTATGACTACCTCGGTGGCGCAGTGGTAGCATATGTGACTGCCGCGCTTGAGTTCGATTTCTGGATCGGACCAAATGTTTGTATGATCTGCAAATATTTGTTTCGGTGTTTGGGTGTTTTCTGTGTTAAATATGTATGTATTTACAGAAAGCGTATATGTATTTATATCAGTTATCTAGTACCCATAATATAAGCCCTCCTTAGTTTGGGACTAGATGGCGTTGTATGTTAGATGTCCGAAATATTTATAACTTTTTAATATAAGTCACTAACAAAGTAGTTATGTACGTCTATCTATTTCCCCATTGTAAAGTATCTTATTGCTATAAGATTCCTCATTTACACTATTATGTAAAAGTCGAGAACGCATAACATAAATAAATAAGTATCAAAATTTTGATACTAATTCGCAAATAAATCCTCTTTCTCTACACGTAATTACAATTTTTTACATATTTTCTTCAGAGTTTCCGGGTTTATTTATCTAGTACATATAACATATATTTATAAAACTGTTATTTGTCTGGAAAAGCTAACGTCCAGAGTATTCGGCGTAGACATCGTGCGGAATGAGTTTCCGTAGAACGTTTGTAAATTAAACTCGTAGACTAGACGATGAATTCAACTAGTTGATCGATTTGTAGATAAACGTTTATAAACTAGTTTCGTTGACCGTTCACACAGCGTCGACTTCATAACATTGCGTCAATTGACTACGGTTGACAATACACAAATAGCAATATCAGCATTTAAAGCTTATTAAATATATAAATCAAAATGAATTGCCAAATGTGTTACTAAGCGCAAAACTCGAAAATCGCTCGACCAATTCGCTTATTTTTTTTACATTTTCGTTAATGCACAGGTTTTAATATAGAAGAAAAAATTAGAATAGCAAGGAAAAATAGTAAAATAACAATTTTGTTTTCCCATACAAACTATAAAGTAAATTAAAACATCTGCCAATAGTGTTAACAGAATAAAGTCTGCCTTTCTGAAATAAAACTTGTTTGATTTTTAAATTGAAACGTTTGGTGCTGTAAATTTAATGTTTTTTTTAAAATTTTTTGAATAGCTTTATCTTAAATGTTATTGGATATAACTTTTATAGACCACATTGTGAAATAAATATTGGGAACGGGCGTTTCATGACTACACTTTACTATGTGTATACGATATAGAAAGTTGGCTTACCATAAATTTTATCTAATTAAAGAAAATTATTATTATGTCTTTAAAAAAAGGTTAGCACGGTTTGTATCTATTGAATAAATATAACATAAAAGTCAAATAAATATGAAATACGTTAAACGAAAACCGATTTCACAATCAAAGAGCGATATTTAGTTAGTAATATGCCAAAAGGCTTTATTTATAGTAAATTCATTTACTCAAAATATTAAGTTCTATTTTCACCAGTTCCTGATAAAGCGTGAGATATCTGCCATATAACACTATTTAACAGACAAACATTGCTGTTATATATTTTGTTAACTGACATATTTTCTATCTGGCAGATAATTTAAAAATAGTCTATCAGGAGCTTCATCAGTAAGTATTGAAACTCGCCCCAAGTGATTAAGCTTTACGGATACCATTTTTACACTATAGATTAGTAAAATCTAATTCTTGATTTCGAAACTCGACAGCAGTACCCTGTCGGATATTTAAACAAGCACCTATTCACTATAGGCGCAACAGACAGCCCTCTGTGCAGGGGATGCATGGAGGCAGAAGAAACACCACAGCACGTTCTTACAGAATGTAGTAGTGTGGCGGATCAAAGGGCGCACGTCCTCTAATCAGTATCACTCCAGGGACCATGTAGTGGCCTGAAAAGGCTGCTGAGCTTCTGGGATGGTTGGAGTAGGAAGATGACAAACGTACGTACAACGACCCAATCAAGAGGCTAAATGCGGAAAACAAACAAACGATTCCCTGTCAAGTTGACGTACCTAATTTTTGAGCTTTTATTATTGTCATTTACTATTGTTTGATTTTTGACAGGAATTCTAATTTTTTTAGTAACAGTGCAACAAATGATGATATCATTAATTTCTATTATTACTTTCTTATTATCAGATATGAGATTCTTAGAGACTTATGTACATGTTTTGATTTTTTATTATATAAACGACAACAATAATAAACAGAATTACCCCATTTTGGATTATTTTCTTATGGTCCAAAACAGCAAAACGGAAGAGCAGCACACAATGGTAGGAAAGTTCAGTAGTTTCTCTTGTGATACCTGCAAACACAAAAAATATAAAGTTACACACAATTACATAAATTAAATTGAAATTTAAATAAATAAATTAACATGTAAAATTCTTTTTATCGCTAAGTAGAATAATACATGTTGATATAATTTCGATGTTTCTGATTCATGATGATGGTCTATAAGATGGTCTCTTGAAATATTTTGTAATTCTCATAAAAAAGAAGTCAGGAGCTAACACTGAAGAAAGAACTTTTAGGGTTCAGCGTTACAATTATAAGAGGTACTTAAGGTATTCATTCTCTCCTATCCTAGAGGGATCAGAAATGACAAGATCCAGGACCTCCTCAGAGCAGGGCCTCCAATGAGACCTATCATCGGGGTTGTTTTCAAATATGATTTTATCCACTTTGATATTATTAGAAGAAATCATTATTATGATAAAATAAGTCAACAATATGATCAATATTGTTCCATCGTAGCGCGTTAACTACTGGACCCATTTGAATGAACGAGGTGTCAATAGATTCGTAATAATGGCCCGGGTGACAGGTTCTATATTTGTAGGTGATAGTTTTGAACTTTTCATTGATACTATAGGTATCGTACAAATACTTATGTATGTCTATAAATTATAAATTTATTTTGAAATTTCGATTGATTTGCAAACAACAATTTCATTTTAATTTCTTTTAGTTAGTATAGTTAGTGTGTTAGTGCAACGCTAATTTGTTTTACCTTTCATTGCCGTATACAGTGAGATTCGGACATACCAAATTGACATTCAAATCACAAGTGCAGCGCAACGAACGCTGCGTTCGCCCACGAAAAAGTGCATTGCCCTGCGCAGGCGCAACGCTTTTTGTATTTTTACTGAAGGTTTGGCTTCGTCAAAGCCATTGGTTTGTGTTAGGATGCCTGACCTGACGTAATGTGATTTATATTGATGAGGCAACGCTGACGCAGAATGTATGTGACGTGTCTAATGAACTGAATGTATGTCTCATAAACGTCGATCTGCCTATCCTTTAAATTATTATACACATAGACTTAGAGAAGTAGATACTCCTTGACTGCCTCGGTGGCGCAGCGGTAGCGTATGCGACTGCTATTCTTGAGGTTCGGATTCGATTCCCGGGTCGGATCAAGTGTTTGAATGATCTACAAATGTTTGTTTCGGAGTTTGGGTGTTTTCTATGCATTTATTATGTGGTGGTTATGTATGTATTTACAAAAAAGTATTTATATGTATTTATATCAGTTGTCTAGTGCCCATAATACAAGCTCTGCTTAGTTTGGGGCTAGATGGCGTTGTGTGTTAGATGTCCGAATATTTTATAAAAAATTTTATCCTAGTACCTATTTATCTAAACATATGAGAAAATAGTATCATTCAATTTTCCAAGATACTACTAAACGTTAGTAAGAATAGAAGACTAAGAAATAAATGGTTTTTAATTGTTAAAAAGTTAATGTAATTAATTCAAAGAGAAATATTCCAACCGTGGATATGTCAATAACGGAGACCTATCGAGCTACAATATTAATATTATTAATTCGAAAATAACTCCGTCTGTCTGTTACACTTTCATGGCTAAGCCGTTATACCTTATCAATGAAAATGGGCATGGAAATAGTTCGATTTTTCAGGAAGTCCAAAGGCTTCCTTTTATCGCGGTAACCGACATACACGAGAGTGGAGTTACTAAGTGTGAGTGGAGGGCTAAAATCTAGTTAGGCTAAATATAATAAGTTTTTTTAAATCAATATAGAAATGTCAATTTCATTTAATGAAAAGATAAGATAAATTTCAGTAATCGCTCGACGTATCAGCTTTAGATTTATCACGACAATCAAGTTTTGCAGCGCAAAAATACTGCAATATATTCAATACCCACTTTCTATATATATATATATATTTATTTATTTATTTATTTATTATATTTATTTATTTTGAAACAAATTTCATATTCACTAAATAAAATGTGTTAAGAATACTGCAAGCATGCATTTAAAAAAATATATGCATGTCGTTGTAATCTAAACTCGTATTTCAAGGACAAGGTTAAAACTCGTTAAAAAGTTCAATCCAATGGATCCGTACACCATGATGCAAGTGCAGCGGACATTGAACTAGACCGCTTTCACTGTCTTGATCTCACACAAACATACTTTTGCGGTCAAAATAGTTAAATAAATTTCATAATTAAATTTTACGATTGGAATGAATCTGGAATGACAGAGAATTAAAATACAAATAAAGTTAGATTTTATGCGAATAATAAACGCCAAAGTACTGTAGATTCATTACGAATGTATATACTATGAAAGAATAATTTACTTTTTTATATACAGTTCTCGCACTAGCAAGATATCTATTTGGACTCTAACGCTATCTATAACACAGACATAAAAAAAACATACAGACTCAGAACAAAAATTTGTTGACGATACGTCAAGAACTTATTCATCCTAAATGTTGCGGTCATTGATTTCTTTTTATTATGGTAACTGTAAATATTACACATTTCTTTGTGTTTCCAATACCAACTGTTGTTTTGACCTTTTATCGTACCCATTAATTTGCTTATTAAATGATGGTAAGCTAATGTAGACCTACTTATTAAAAACGGGTAAATAAACTAGCACAGTTCAAACTCTCTTATGCAACGGTCTTAAATAAGATGCAGTTATAATATCTGTATTAAATATTCCACTGGGTACTGAGTCTAAGCCAAATGTACAGTTTTATATTTATATTTATATATAATGCCTAAATTAGAATACATGTGAACTGACGTCTCAAATAATATGATGGTTCAAGTACCAAAACTGAATGACAAATATAGTAGTCGCAATCAGCAATGTCACCCTGAGTGAGTTCAACCACCGAACGTGCAAGCAGGAAAAAGGGCTCGCATTTAGGGAACTTTTTTGGCATCAAGTACCCAGTAAAGAAACTTTCTATAGCAAGTTAAATTTTTGGTTATTTAGCAAACTGCTGGTGGCAAATTATTGAACACAAAAGGAATTATGTTGAAGTTTATTTTGGATTAATATATTTTTATTTCTCAATAAGACCAACAAAGTCACTTACATAAGAAGAAAATATTGTTTAAAAACTATTAACCTGATAAGTGGTAATTATTTTTTTTTTATTTACGGCGCATTTCGAAATATAAATGTATTATCATAAATGTCATTAAACTTCACTACCTTCGTATATTAACCTCGGTTATATTAATTTAAGGTACAAAAGGAAATTTCAAATAATGCCAGTTTCGCTGTTACGGTCGGGTCAATATAGATTTTGGCAATCAATTCCTGTAACTCTCAGGAATTATCAAGAATGAAAGATGTTTAAAAAATTTATTGATGCTTGATTGAGTATTATTAGTTTGCATTCTATCTTTAAAATGTTCTTATCATTAAGTATTCATTTGTTATGTTTTTTTAGTTACTGGACGAAAATAGTAATCAAACTTAAAGTCTGCTCCTAGCTTTTTGTTATAGAGCCGGAAGGATCCTTTATAGTTACTGCTACAGGTTTAAAAGACTCGATGTCCCTTTAGGTCCTAATCTATTCATAGAATATAACACTTGATTTTTCTGTTTTGCTGTTCCTTTTCACGGATTTAGTGATGACGTCAGATCAGAAGCGATTTCAGTTTAGACAAGAAATAAGCCATGAAATAATGACATTCATAATATAAGCATAAGCCTTCAGGCCATAGAAGGGAAAGGTTGGTAGATAACTTCTGCTTTAAGAATGATTGAATGCTTTTTTCTCCTTTTGCTGGACATTTAGCGAAAACAAAACTATGACGTTTTGCTCAGTATTTATCTATCTGAATATTTTATGCTATATTCCTAATCCAAAAAAGAACTGATTAGCTTGATTAAATTATTGTCTCATGAAGACTCGGAAACGCTTTTGCAGCACGTTTACTAATAGTTCTTATTGCATTAAAATAAAATAATAATGGAAATATAACTAAATTTTCTTGGTGGAAAAGGTTTATACGTTTTTCTTGATACTAGTGATCATATCGCGTTGTACACACACAAAAATTTTGACTTAAAATGTTGCAGAAGCCAGACTTCGGCACTTATGAATGGACTAAATTGAAATAGTACTACAACCCTATATGATAAATAACTGATGTTAAATTGTGCGTTGATTTTCACCGAGTATATGAGATTATCGGAGGTCAAAATAATTATTTTCTTTTTGGCACAATGGGCAACAATATACTTGGGATGCTTGAGTTCCTAGTGTCCAGGGTCTGAGCTAGGCACTTAAGTGACCCGTTTCCTCATTTAGCCCATACATAGTAAAAAATGATAGGTATGTAATAATCGACAAATGGAGATAAATAATTCCATAATGTTGACTCAAAATGACGGCGAGCTACGCGAGTGACGTTGGTTTTATTCCATTGCATCAAACACAGTCTTATTCTGAAGAATTTTAGGTTCGTTTTAAATTGTTACTGAATTAGTCTCTTCACCGTCACTCCGTCCGCCGGCGCTATCTTCCCCGTTTTCTAGGGAATCGACCTTGAGCTTTCTGGTTTTATTTAAACAACTGCCTAGTGAAAGTTTGAAAAGTAACAGCTTCTTACCATAAAGTAAATACATTAATAGCATGTAATGGGAGAGAGTTGACCACTTCAAATTGTAAGGGAACATAGTTGATTGGTTCCCTTTTGTTCGTCTGAGTGTGGACAATTACTGAGCAAATATTGTAATGGGTATTAAACAAACATTTCCAAATGATTATCTCGTTGATATATGTGTGAAAATAAATTGCTGACTACTGTGTTGGCTCAGAGTTTCAACTACAAGCAGAGTAACGTATATACTTTTCGCAAAAACGAATGCGACGAATTAGGAATGAGTTTTTTCAGAGCTTGTTTAACGCATAGGAATTGATAAGTTTGCATACAGACAGCCAGTTGCCGGACTGAAAACATACGCTAAAGATTCCTAATTGCTAATAATCAATCAATCAACAACCCATAATGTCCCACTGCTGGGCTCGGGTCTCCTCTCAGGAGAGGGTTAAGGCCATACGTCCCCACGCTGGCCAAGTGCGGGTTGGGGACTGGCAAGACTACGTTGTGGCTATGTAATCTTGCTGTTGGATATTTTTAAGCCGCCCATAGGGCTCGAACTAAGCTTCAGGATTGTTATCCTATGATAATAACTGGGACCGACTGCTTAACGTGACCTCCGAAACACGGAGACGCTCATGGTAACGTGCCACCAGCGATCACCCATCTAGGTACTGACTGCGCCGTCATTACTTACCCTCAGTGATTGTTTCTAATCACCGAGTGCAACTAGGCTATGAGCGCCTCCAATTGCTAATAATCTTATCTGAATCATAACAAATACTCTTCATGACTAAGTGGTAAGTAGCTATATTACAATTGTGTGTATTTTCAATCGAATAAACCCACTATTTTTAACTGTCTGTCCTTTTTATTGAGTGTATTTTGGCGAATACTTAAAGTGCATCGTTATGCGTGCCAACAACATCTTTCTCTTATTATTGAAAAAATTCGTACTTTCGTCCTCTAACAACCAGTCAGTGAGTGCAATGCCCCATGAATTTACGGCTCAAATTTTAAATTATTTCTTGTCTCTTTTACATATGCACCTTGCGATTACACGCGTGGTTGTGTGAGAGGGAGAGATATAGTGGCAGGTAGTTTATTCATTGCGACGGTTATATTCGGTTCTTATTTTGGCGTCCTAATGTTTCGGAACTTAAGGCAGGTTATGACTAAGGTCATAAAGGAGAAGTTGTCGTAGGCCTAGAAATGGTATTTACTGTTTATAATCATTTTGGAGGTTTAATCACATAACACATAGAGTATGTTTAATTCGTTAAGTCTTATAATAACTTTCTATTTTAACATATATACTCTTAAAACAGTAGCACCCTAATTTTTTTATTTTTTAACCTATAGAGGGATTCTGTTTTTGAACTTGATTAAGTCCTAAATTGGAAGTACCTATTACAAAGTCTAAGCCAAGAAATTCTATCATCAGCTTAGCAAACATGAAAGATTCATATGAGTAAAGAAATTACCATATTGCCAATACTACATGAAGAAAAAATTATATTCTCAAGATTTATCTGGGATCTGACCAGAAAAAATAAAGACAATGGGACCACTTTGCTAATGTAGCCTATCGATTACAGAAATAAATAATAAAAATCTTGCTAAAATTGATCGTGTAAATATAAAAAAATGTAGTTCAATCCAGAACCATCAGCCATTTTGTAAGCCGGTGAAGATATAGTCGAGTTGACTTGATTTTTACAATTATCATAGGTGATGGCATTAATGTCACAGGTTCTTAACAGACTTTACAATACGTCTAAATTATATCTATTCAGTATAGATTATTAATTTAAAAAAAAACAGTCACAGCAGTTGGGGCATATGGATATCTTCTATATTTATGTATTTTCTGCATGAAGAAATTTGTTTCGTTCCTATTTTGAACAAAATATGTATTTATGTAACATTTGCCACACTAACTTGCTATAAAGCGAGAACAACTAAAATGACAAAAAATATAGATACATATACAAAAAAAATACTGCGAAATATAGGTAAGTTGACCTGTCTGGCTACAGAAATTCTTTCCAATGATTTTTCAACCAATATTTAAAAATATAAACGAAATTCGACTTTCAATGCGAATAAAAAAGCTGTAATGATAATATTAATTAGTTTAATATTTAATTTTTAAAGTACATAATTTATTTCACTGTATCTTATAATTGGGATTTAATAGACTCTAATATTATTATGTTGTTGCGTATAATCATTGGTAGTGTTTGCACTAACGGTGCAGTATAAAGAAGTTTAAAGTACCAACGCGCTGATAGACAAATTTAGAGTTTGAGTATTTTTTTAGGGCTGCAAAGTTATCATGTTGTTCCCTATAAAATCAATTTTATATACTACTAAGATTCTGCCTTCATTGAACAATTAGTCGCGCTTTGTGATACCCTAAAATATAATCTCATATAGTGCCATCTACATTACAGTTTAAAACTTCGGCGCCAACATCAGTTGAGAATGTTGAAACAGTTGTATGAACTAAGCCCAAAGTCCGGATCTGTGAAACATGTAAGTTTTGCTGGAGTCGAAAAGATGGCGCTGTACTCATTTCTGTGCTCTTTCAAGGGATAAAGATAAAGATAGTCTATTTACTTAGACATGTATACAATTTGGTTGGCTTCATGGGAGTACCCAGAGGGGAGAAAGGGGGTGTAAAAAGGGGCAGTCGATGCCGTGATGCGCCCGAGGGCCGTGACCGAAAAGGCAGTGGGCTGTGGCGGCGTACTGTTGGCGGTGTCGTTAGACATCGGTACCACCACCACATACCAGCAGCCGTTGCGGGCAGGCGCTGGGTGGGGTCCAGATTTGTAAATAGAAGCAGTTCCCGGATCCCTCCCGCCTTAGGTGCAAGGTGGCACACCGTGTGGTTTTAGTCGGCTTGATTCTGACACACCACCCCGCTGCAAACCCAGGTGGGATGACGGCCCGTAGGGATTCTGCCTGCCTGAAAATGCCTATACTTCTAGAAAAATATTACGTCAGAAAAAAAAACAACACAATAAACTGACAAACTTAGTGTTCCTTAAATTTTATCACTATGACGCACTTTTTGGATATTTAATTAGAAATACTTGGTGCCGACATATCGAGTGAGGTCCGGTATCATGGACATTTAGAGAGTAAGGCTAAGTAGGCCTCGGAGAAGCTTGTCTAGCTCAACAGATCAAAACGTTATTTCACTCTGACTAACCGTCTCCTACTTTATAAGGTTTAAGTCCGGCCTCATATGGAATACTGTTGTGTTCTATGGAGTACTGTTGGCACGCCATTTTTTTGGACTACGTCACCTACACGTAAAGGCGGGCTGATTTTGTTATCTCGCGTCCACTACATAGTGTGGGGTATCATTAGATAGATCTTTTAAAAACATTATATACGTATGGCCTTAACCTTCTTCTGAGAGGAGACCCGAGCTCAGCAGTGGGACATTATGGGTTGTTGATTGAGTTATTGATTTAAATACATTGAGAGGTTGCTAAGATGATTTTTTGTTCATGGTTTAGATTGATATGCACTTTTCATTTTTGATATAAAGAATATCAACAAATGCTTTGTTTTGCTTCTTTGAAATGCGGAATTTCAGTTTATTTATTCATTTTAGAATTAATGAATCAAAACTGATGCGAATTCAGTCAAAGAGTCACTACGGTTTTGTTAGTTAATTATTTAAAAATGGAACAAATAATTTATTTTATTTCTTACTTGCTAAGAACACAAAGGTTTTATACTTAAACGTTACCTAATACGTCCATTACGTGACAGACTATTTTGTATCAGAGAAATACACTATGGCTACTTACTCCCCTCCACTGTTGCTCTATGCTAGTAACTACATGATGATGTCAGTAACTAAAATATATTATGAAGGTTTCTACAATTTAATTTTTTTTATTTTATATCTTTGCTTAATTTCATAGCTGTGTAATAAAATTATGATTTCGTTTGTTTTTTAATTTTTGACTTAAATATGAATGTGTACCAAATAAATTTATGTTCACAGTTATAAAAATATAATAAATACATGAAAATAATAAATAAACGGTATAAATCTTATAACCATTCGTAACATATTGGCTGTTTTGAAATTTTATTTTAAATTAACATATTTTCACTAAATGCTTATTATTATTTATTGATAATAGTAAATACGGTAGGCATAAAAACGATAACAACTATCACAATCCCTGTATAAAATTTTAATGGCTAATACATCATTTAGTACGCTTTAATGAAATAATAAAGTGGCTACATATTACTAGGTATGTATGTTTGAATAAGTTAAACGAAATACTTTATGGTATACTTAATATATTACAGAATAATAATTCATAAAGGAGTGAACATAGATCTAGTGTAGAAAAGACTACTTTAAGCCGACTTCGAGGTTATCAATTCGACTGTATAAATCATACACAGTCGAATTGATGTATGAATCTATTTTGATGATTCTTCTTTATTTGAAACTGGCGCTACCCGTGTGGTCCATGTCAATTTGGTTCGGTTCTGACACTGTCATCCAAAAGAAAACCATGTAAGTCTGCAATTTGCATTAAGTATGCGCGTGACAAATAAACGATTAACTCAATATCAGGCCAATCGAATTTGATGATTCTTTTTAAGGTGAAAACATCCTTAGCCGCGTTGAGCACTTTTTGGTAGGAGAAAATCTTAAGTTCGCGTCACCGCGTCACTGCGTCACCGCGTCGCTGACATGCTGACGTTACAAGACTTCTATGGCCGTGCTGAACACTTTTTGGTACAGGAAAATTTTATGAGTTCGCGTTACCGACATGCTAATGTTTAATGTTGATAACTTTTAAATTTATGAATTATGAAATTTCTAATTTTACACATTAATTTTACAAATACCATTCTGAATTATAAGTTTTCCCTTCTATCGGCAGTCCTTATGACTGAAAATATTTTTTTTTATTTCAATTTGCTCCAGTTCATAAAATCGGTTATTTTGTTAAAATTTTGTATTATTAATTTTTTTTCTTTAAGACATCTTTCATGTTATAAAGACTTCGCTACTGATTTGGGCTTAAGTGAATCGAAATGTCATCAACTGTGGACTTTTAAGCGTTGATGTCAGTTTTAAATAGTAATTTTATTTTAAGAAAATAAAGTAGGTACATTATAATCAGTTCCTGGATGATGAATAAAAAAAAAGTTTAGTGGCGTCCTCTCTTCTGCACTGATGACAGCGCAATGGATCTTATTCCAGTATAGTTTAATGTAGTTCGCTCAAGTTACAATAGATGGCGCTAGATGGACATTGATTATCGATAAAGTTGACCATTGAAAACACTATTAAAACGACATTTTCTAAAAATTATGAATCCTAGCTAGATCGAGATATATATATATATATATATATATATATATATATAAATACACAAGAATGGCTCGTTTAAAGGTATTAGATTTTTATGTGGTCTGTATTGAAGTCTGGCAAAGATATTTGAGGGCACATATCAAATATTTAGTAGGTATTTGACAACTCTGATTGATTTGATGTCATTTAATCTCTTTGTCCTGTTTTTCCAGTGAGAAATCTGTAGTACCTACGCATTGTCAAGGTAAAAATCATAAATATCAATCACCTTGTAGGTGATTGATATTTATGATTTTAAAACGGTAATAATTTGTTGACAGAAATGACAATGACAAAATATACGAAGTTAGTAATTTAATCACTAATCTAGTCTTGACAAAAATAACTTTATATGACTATTAATGAGACAAATGTACATTAATGTATTATATAAAACTGCTTTTTATAAAAAAAAACAGTTATAATACAGAGAAAGAAAATGTAAATATAGGATCAACGCGACAAGACGATAATACAATAATCTGCACTCGACTTCGTTTCGCAATACATAGCAAGCGGACATTCGTACATACAACATTATTTAGTGACTCACACAAAGACGTACCTACCTATCAACATAAAAAACACAAAAAGCTTTTTTTCCCAAGAATAAGCGGGATGGAGTACGGATCTTATTTTTCTCGCGGACGTTTCAGTCGCTCTCGGGGAGAATGGAGTCGTCGAGTCGGGAGTGTGAGACCTCCACCGCCCCCCGCAATAATACTGCGTCACTATTTTGCGCCATTACCTACACTCGCTTCCTATTCTATAAGTAGCGTGGCCTCTAGATTGTAGTGGTAGAAGTTCCAAGTTATTCCGGACAACTTATGTTATAATTAATTCTAATATCGGAAATATTGATTTGCAAGTTGGGAAGTCCTTGACCTCATTTTTTTCTCATTTTTAAAGAATTAAGTTTTTTTAAAACGAAATTTATGATTATTGAACGATATTGAACGATAACTACTGCGAATTGGAACTTATTTACAAATGAATTTCTTGGGCGGTTTGACTTATTGTGTTTTTTAATTTACGTAGAGTAATATTTTTCACGATTAATGATAAATATTGTTTTTATGCTAATCACACACAGACACTTTGTTGCAGTACATTTTAAAATTTAGTGAAACAAGTTTAATTAAATAACTTTTAACCTCACTCTTATGACGTCACAAGCTAGCTTCATAGATAATGTACCCATTTGTCGTTTATAAAAATCAACTCTACAGTCTTTTTTAGTTTAGTAACCTCAAATTTGACTTTATTTTATTTATTCAGTTGTATACTTCAACCTTATTTACAGTATTAACCTCTATAAAGTTATACCGTATAAATAGCTACAAAATTAAGTTACCTCCATTTACGATTGAAAGTGCACTGTGCGCGTGGTACTCGGAAGCTTTATGTTTTACAGTATTCTGACATGAACAACTTACGGCCTGAACGCTGTGTTTAAACTCCACTACACATAAATATTATCGTATCTAAAATATATATGTCTTACTATATTTTTTTAGTTATTACAGTCTTCAGAATACGAAAACTATCCAAGTTTAAAGCTTTACTATTAAATGAGGACAAAAAATCTGTTGCTTTGTGTAGCCGTTTTCACGTAATTTTGAAGCTTAACACATATTGTTTAAAGTTTCTTCACTTTCTCCAGTTCTGATAAAGATGGTTTATAAAGATTTACAATATATATATATTTTAAGTAAAATGTAGACTGGCTAACACACATGTGTATTTATTCATTGATTGCAATGGAAAAAATGTTTTATTAGACTTTTATTAATGACAATAGCGTTAATTAAGTGTGTTGACTTATCATATGTCAGTTCAGTTTAAAATTTGCATATCTTTTAAGAAAGCTTCTTACTGCCTAAAGATAACATATTTGTAATCAAGACGATCTTTTGATCCTCTATTAAACAGGTGTTCCTCAATAACGAGTAGCAACAATGTTAATAAAACTACAGAAATGGCTAGGTATAGGAAACTGGAAATGCAACTATCTGGTTGGGGTACTTCTAAACATACCTTTGCAGATATAGGCTTGGAGACAAAGTATGTACTATGTGGTAGAGTTTAAAACAAATTTTACTTATACTACAGTATATATTGCTGCAGTGTGTGAACCTTCTCAGTATTGAGTAGAACAAAAACCGCAATAGACACAGCAAACGATGAATGTGTCGAGCAATGCAATGTCGTACGTTTGTTTTTGGTACAGAGGTGGGTGTGAGGCGACGGTCCTTTGATTCTGGCGAGATTAAACGTGCGGCAGACGGTGGCGCCTCTATCGATTGTTGTTGTAATTACAGTGCTATCCTCGCCCCGTCGCAAATGAAATTGTTCCGGACAGAGCTAGCTGTGGATGCCAACGTCATGTACACTTGTCCCACGACACTGTCAAAACATTCTGAACTGTAAAACCTAGTACTAAGGTGTTACTGTATATTGAGAAGCTCCCAGAAGCATTAAAGAGTTTGTGGGCGCATTATTGCATACGATGTTGTGTCGTATGTTTTGATGGAATTTTAACGAAATGCTTTAGTACCTTTACAGATATTGTTGATCTTCAGCCGATATTTCCAGTATAAAGCTGTGTCTTGTACTAAATGTCAGCTTTTTTTACAAATAGAAGTACCAGATTTTGAAATTTGTCATTGTCTATTACGAAAGTAGGCTCCGGTATCATCCGGGTTCCGTTAGTTACTTTTTTCTAAATTTTTAAACATTTTTGCTTAGAAGGCAATGTACTGTTTTGTTTAAATAATAAAACCACTGATATTTACATGTGGTGATTTTGACTATTGAATGAAACAAGTCTAAAACTGAACAGAAGACCCCAATAGATTATTTTCTAAATAGCACCTTCAAACATATAGTAGATAAGAAAAGGTTGTGCTGCTATCACGTCTGCGCATTAAACGCAATACGAGAACAAATCCAATTCTGAATTCGAAATACGAATGGGAACAAAGAGCGAAATCCAATAAAACATTCGTAGTCCTCAAACCATATCTACGTGTACGTGACGTAGACGCCTCCTCGCAACGCATGCGCAGCACACTCATACAGTACTAACTGACAATTCCAATTTCAATTGTAGAAAAAAAAATAACCAATTCGAAATGGAGAAGGCTTCGCGGCGACCAATGGGAGGCCTTACATTCGTAATGCCAACTGTGTGGGCGGGGCGAATGATATCTAGCATTGGAATGTTCGTTGTATTTGTTTTGCCAGATTCGAAGGCTTTATTGCATGGTGTTTGAGCTTCTTTCCCCTTGAGGGTGAAGGCGGCGGAAAGCTCGGTACGGTTTTGGGATGTCGCAATTCACATTATATACCAAGTCGTTTACAGCCTACGACTTGGTGACCTACATATACAATTGAACATTGAACTACTTATTTTCAATAGAATGTAAGTAGAAAATTTCTTCATGTATAGAAAGCAAACCATAACCTTTGTTGCAAGTTATTATGAGGTTAAAGTCAAATAATTAAATTTAGTAAAAAGAAAATATACAAAGTAGTGGCACTGTTAAAAATTATCAAACAAATTAATCAGTAATTTAATCAAGAAGTGTCTCTGACTTAATAAAAGTGTAAGTATTGATTTTTCGATAGGGAAAAAACGAAGGCAACGATCTATGCAGATCTGGAGTGCTCTCGGCACATCAGATGGCACCGGCGGGCAGCCTCCGCAGACAATCGAACGGTGGGGGAGCCCCCCACTGGAGGTCGGGGAACCACCACAGATTACATGCGCGATGATTGTAACTGAAGACGTACAACTAGGTTGAAATATCAGATATGAATTCTCATGTAGGTTTAAAGAGAGATGTTTTTAAGAACCGTTAGCATGCTTATGATTGAAATGGAACTAGGTTCGTGGGAAAACTGATTTCATTATTGATTCAAGAGGATAATTTATGATACTCATATTTAAACACTTCGGATTAACATAGATCCTAAAATAGTTTTATAACTGACATAAGTCATTTTTGAGTATTTAGAAATTAGACTTTTTTTACAATAACTTTAAAAGCACTGTAAGTAATGCTAAGAAATAGATTTACAAAGTCTTAGAAGAATTTCGCTTCTAAACCTTGTTTTATCTTTGGCAATATCGACCCGTCGGCGGCGACTTCCCATTCTCGAAGTAAAACACGGCGGGAAGGAAACCGCGGGATAAACCTACCCCACCACCGCCCCCCACCCGATCTTTACGTTTCAGGAATAAATATTTCAGAGCGTGTGCTTCGGAAGTTAAAGTTATGTATCGCCCACGCCAGCGGTAACAATCTGAGAATGAGAAAAGCTCGCTTTACTTTTATGAAAGTTCGGTTTTATGAGCGATTTTTGTAATGTGGTTTAATGTTTGGTGTCGTTATTTGTCTTGTGGTCTATTGTATACGGAATGTGAAACAATGACATTAAGGTTTCAAAGCCAACTTGTAATGTGTAATTCTGTTTTAAGCAAAGACCCAATGTTTAATGTGAAAATTAATTACTGAATATTTGAATTAAGGGCAAACATGAAACCTTCAATAATAATTTACTATTATTTATATTATACCATTATTATATATTTTATTAATACTGTGGACAATAAGGAAAATGCAATTTCTTTCATTTATTTTTAATATTCACAGCACTTTGACATCACATTAAACAGTCTATTTCTAGACTTAGGTTAGAACTAAATTCTTAATGGGGTCAAAGCTGGTCTGGTCATATACCAGAGGCATTATTGACCTCATTTAGGCAGTAGTGGTTTAAACAACCAGGTACTGCTTAGTAAGCTTAAAAAGTTCAAAGCTAGTATAAATATAATGCATAGGTAAAGCAATGTCATCTGAGCCCTTCTGTGTGACACGTGTCATAATAAATATAGTTTTCTTTCTTTCTTCTTTGAATTTAGTTAAACCAAAGACAAAGATTTGTAGGTCCAAAAAATCCTTTCTGTTAAGATCTGTCAACGCTATGTCAGCGGAGCTGCAATTGCCAATAATGGACACTAAGTCAAAATATATTCATTGTGTGATTAAATATTCACGATGAAAAAGACAGCTGTTTGATCGGAAACCCGATATTCAGAAATTTCTAGGTCGATTATCATCTATACTGATTCCGTTTGAATAAATTTGCAACAAACAATAAATATGTTCAAATAAATAAATATGTTCAGACATTATAACACAACGCCATCTAGTCCCAAACTAAGCAGAGCTTGTACTATAGGTATTAGATAACTGATGTTAATACTTATATACTTTTTTTTTCGTAAATACATACATATTATACATAGAAAACACCCAAACTCCGAAACAAATATTTGCAGATCATACAAACATTTGACCCGACTCAGGAATCGAACCCGAGACCTCTTGCACAGCAGTTGCATTCGCTACCACTGCGCCATAGAGGCAGTCAAACAACAATACGTTTGTTGTTCTTGCAAACTGGCAACTCAGACAACTAGCATGTTTTTCTTAGCTTGCAACCTCTAATTTAAGGATTCTAGTCCAATGAAGAGTCCCCTTTTTTTTTCTGTGAGGAAAAATGGATACCACCGACTGGTGGTTATGTCGCACTCGAACCGACTAAAACCGTTCGCCGTCTCGGGTACTAGAAGCCGGGAGACCAGGAACCCTAGAAAGCAAAACACTGGAGCCCGAAACTACTAAGAGCCCCCTATAGATAGTTTTGATATACGTATTTTCATTGTATTTTTTATGGCCTAGACTTCAGACTAAATTCTGAGGCAGTGACTAACAGAGAGGAAAAAGGGCAGTGAAAAGAGACTTGTTTACTTTCTGTCTGTCAGCCTGAAACGAAGTAATACTTTATATATACTTTTATAACCTTCATTTTAAGTAAAAGTATAAAATAGTAATCTTACAAAAAAAAATTAAATACCTAAGCAATTGTTAATTAATTTAAAGCGATTGTGATCGAATATTAAATATACGTACGATTGCTCAAATCACTGTAATCTATATGCCTATGTATGTATAAATACATAATTCATTGTAGATTATTTAAATAAAAATGCATTTCCTCAATATGTATTTTAAGTTAAAGTAACTTAAAATATGTGATTTAATAAATTGTAGCAAACATGTTGATGAAAATGATTAATTACTGAAATCTACATAAGCGTATTCATGACTTCATTGAAATCTAAGGTTATCAGAATCATCCATACTTTAAGTGTTTTTGTAGCAAGTCAAGTTAGACAAGAGACAAGAGGGAGTATAGGACCGGATCTGACAACCAGTACGGTTTCTGTCAGGGGCGCTCCACCAGCTCCAGTCATGCTCGTAAAGGCTCTGGCGGAGGAAGCAGTTTCCCGGGGCGAAGTGGTATTGGCGGTGTCTTTAAACATCGCCAACGCGTTCAATACGTTGCCCTCAAGTTGCATTAGGGAGGCACTAGTGTATCACCGAGTACCTTCCTACCTCCACCGCGTTGTCGGAGCTTATCTATCAGACTGGTCTCGGTAGACGTGAAATGTTGTGCGATGTCCCACAGGGTTCGGTCTTAAGTACACTCACAGAAAGTTACAGATTCAAATGAAAGTTGAGTTGAAGGTAGGAACAAAACTTTAATGTCACTCACAAACAGAAGGATAAAGTTCACAGTAATTAATACATTAAGTTTAGATGAAAAGGAATACAATTAAAAGACATACAGCAACACGCACGATACTTAGCGATTCTAATTATGATAATCACTAACTAATACAATTAACGCAACACGTCAGGTTTCGCGCGACCGAGGGCAGTTCGATACTGAATTCATCGATGCGCTTGCACCGGCCGATTACTATATGCCTCGTAAGAAAGGGTGTGGTCCCGTTACGGCAAATGTATACAATATCAATAAATATTATTTGATTTACTTGTATTATTTATATTAATAGTAATTGTTATTTATTCTAATAGTAATAATATATAGTGATAAGAAAAGAGTAATAATATCAGATAATGAAATGTTTACATAGATATAAATTCAATAGAATAGGAAACAGAATATTATAAGGATTGACTTCGGATAGTATAAATATGTGTATATATATGTGTGTGTGCATGTATGTCTGTATGTATGTAAACCTCCTACAGAACATTAGCTACGATTAGGTGCTTTGCAGTGCATTTTTAGACGGTGTAGTCGTCACGTGTTATGCAGATGACACGCTTGTGACGGCGTGTGGTAGAATGCGCCGTGAGGCAACTCTAACGGCCACGGCCGGGGTTGCCCAAGTTGTCGAACGAATCCGGCGGCTGGGACTCGAGGTGGCTCTGCACAAATCCGAGGCTTCTTTCATGGGCCTCGGTATAAGCCACCTGATAGACTTAGCCTCATAGTAGGAGGTACTCGCATCGACATCGAGCCCTCTATCTCTCTTCGGAAATCACTTCCGAAGTCTGGTCCCCAGGTTGGTTGGCGCAGCGCAAGCATTGGCACAGTTGCTGCCAAACATGAGGGGCCCGATATATCCTGCAGGAGACTCTACGAGGGGGTCGTGCGATCCATGGATCTTTATAGGGCCCCGGTATGGGCGAAGATCCAGAGGGCCAGCAATATCGTGCTATTGCGACGATCACTACGATTGTTAGCCATCAGGATCGCACGATCTCCTTTGAGGCGGCCAGTCTCATGGCCGGAACTCCACCATAGTACCTGGAGGCGAAAGCCCTTGCGGCTCTTTAACAGTGGCGCAAGGATGCGTGGGAGTTGGGTAGGAGCCCTGAGGCTCGAGAAATCGATGATCAGAAATCCCAACTCCGCCAGGTCCTCGTGGAGGAATGGAAGGAATGACTTGGGAAGCCGAGCGTTGGGCACGTCGTTATTGCGGCGGTGAGACCTGTTATGCAGGATTGACTAGAGAGGCATCACGAAAGCCCCTCATACCGGCTGACACAGATGATCACGGGGAAAGGATGCTTCGGAGAGCATCTGTGTCTGATCCGCAAGGAGCTTCCGCCTGAGTGCCACCACTGCGATGACCAGACCATAGATACGGCGCTGCACACGTTGGCAGAATGTCCAACGTGGGAGGAACCGAGGGATGATCTCGTGGCGGGGTACTCTTGCTCAGGAACATGATTGCGGCAATGTTGCGGAGCGAGAGCGCGTGGAACTCTGCCGTCTCTTTCTACGAACAAGTTATGCTTACGAAGGAGATGGTGGAGCGAGACCGGGAGAGGTTTAGAGCTCTCCCTGTCAACCAGGCCCGGGAACGGGCCAGGTACCGCAGACGACTCAGGCGCCGGTGATCGCTATACGATCTCCGTCCTCCATAAGCGCAAGCCTGGGGGGTGACAGGTGAGGCCACCTGTCACCCTAGCAGAAGCAGGCCGGAGTGTCAACGCGAGTGCTATGAAGTGCCCTTTTTTGTACAGAATATGGACGCAAGGTTTCCACAAGGGGCACAGGAGGGGGCCACCTACAAATAATGGGTGGCCCAAGGTACGTCGGGGTTCCAGGGATTTATTCCTAGGGTGCACCTGGTTCCCCGGCTCCTAGTACCCGCGATGGCCTGTGGTTTTAGTCGGTTCGAGTCCGACGTGTCACAGAAAGTGGCATCCCAGGGGAATTCCGCGTGGATAAAAATTGGTTTTCAGAGGGAGTGCAGACGCAGCTCCTTTTTTGCTAATAAAAACGTGTCGAAAAGGGCACATTTAGCTGTGCACGATAGTGTGCTGGTCCCAACGCTTATGTATGACAGCGAATCTTGGGTATGGTAGAAAAAGCACGAAAATAGAATAAATGTTGTGGAGATACGGTCCCTAAGAAGTATGTGTGATGAGAAAATTAGTGTCAGCGTCAGGATTGTAGTTATAAAAAAACGTTGTGGATTGAAGGAAGACGTAGTCACAAGAATTGCTTCAATGGTTTGGTCATTTAGAGAAGATGGATGATAGAAATCTCACGAAAGGAATTTATAGAGCGAATGTGTTTGGAATTGTCGGAAGAGGTCATCCACGGCGAACATTTATCGATCAAATTGGTGATGTTCTGAAAAAGGTTAATGTGAAGAGCACTAGGAACCGACGAGCATGCATGCAGCGATTGATGAACACGGATGAAGCAAAAGAGGTCTGTCAGGACCTTAGTAAGTGGAGATCAATTGTCTCTTCCTACTACTCTGAGGAGAAGGCGTGATTGTATGTAAGTATTTATATTTAATATGTGCAAATGATATGTACATTGTAAGTATTCTAATTTGTAATATAAATACACTAATTGGAGCGACAACCATAACCTTACGTGAAACAATGTTAGTACTCACTACCTCGTTTGGTAATTCAGTTTACCTTTGGAAAATTGTAATGAAGAATATATTTTATTTTTATTGTATGTGAAAGTCGGCCCAAGTCAGTGACTTTAAAAATATATATCTCCCAGATGTGTATTTTTTACAACTATTGCAGTTGTTGTTCCACATAATTGGCATATAAATATATATAGTTATTGACATAAGAAAAAACCATTAAGGTGTATATAGCCCCTATATACGATTTTGTTAGATGAGTTCTGAGAGTAGTTCAAAGTGATATACCTATGTGGTACATCATTAATATACTAGGCATAGCCAATTATGAACGATACAATTTACAATTTAATTCTTGGGAAAGTTCAGGTTCAATAGCACACCACAAAAATAAATAAAGTTAACTATTGTATGTTAATTAATGAATGTAATTAAACTTTACACTGTCTCAATAAGTAATATGTAATAGTATTACTATTAGAATTAATAAGACAGTACTTTTACTACAAACGCATTTTGTCGTGTTTCCCTTCAATTAGTAAGAAAAAGGTAAAGTATGTTTCTTTGTATGTATGTATTGGTGTGTTTACTGTAGATGCATGTATAAGGAATATATATTATTAATTACTAAGTTTATTTTAAACCTAAGTAAACCTCGTACCCAAAATCTAATTTCACAATATCCATACAAAGGTTGTCTGTAAGAGATCGCCGTGTGCGATAAGACCGCCTATTGTAATATCAAATGTAGATTTCCATGTATATCTGTACAAATTATTATACTTTATTGGTGTGTAATAAAGTTGTAAAATAAATAAAGCATTGGCATTTAGCTTCTTTACCCACAGTGGTCTGGAGAAGATTTATGCGTTCAGGGTGCAATTTTGCAACGAAATTTGTGCAATTTTGCATTTTTTTTGCAATCCAATTTTCATGCAGTTTTCAGTGAGAGGCTTGGGTTTCATTGGTGCATGGTCTTAGATAGGTGTTATTGTAGTAACTCACTAGGGGGCGCTGCAGTAATATACTTTATGTTAGCCGCTACATATTATAGAAACTTGATAGAACTTGATAGAATCAACCAATATATAGTACAATATATATCAGGTATGATGCTCTCTAAAAAGATTGAAATAAAAAAGTTAAATAAGAAAAAATGTGAAAACCCATAATAATAAAAAATAAGAATATTAAATTTCAAAATCTTTACTCAAGGAGTTTATGTAACGAGAGTTTAAAAACGTAAAAAGCTTTTTTATATGCCCGACTCCGCGATAGATCAACTCTATATAAACAATAGTCTTAGTTTTCCTAGCACGTCCCTACGAACCTATTTGATTCCCTAAGAAACAGATAGAAGCATTTTCTTAGTTTCCGACGGAAAGCTTGATCAAGCCACTTGCCATTTCCTGCACAGGCCAGGTCCATATCTGGCCACGGATGCGACCTGTTTTCAACTGATCAATTCATTCCAGTAAACATTATGGTGAGGTGCGTGATTTGCTTCCCGACCTGCTGCGCTCCGCAGTATTACTCGCGGTATTCCTTGCATTATTTTTATTTTTTATTTGTTTAAAACAAAAAAAAAGTATAAATCGTGCATGCCATCGGATATGATTCTTTATTCTATTGGTTTTAATTTTGTTTCAGCGTAACGATACTTTTTTTTCTAAAATATAAGTAGCCTTAGTAACTCTTATAACATCAACAATCTGCCAGTAAAAGTTCTGTCAAATCGGTCCAGTCGTTTCTGAGATTAGTCGGAACACACAGACAGATAGACAAAGAGAGGAAACAAATCTAGATGTCAGTACCGTATATGTGGTATCGTAGAATCCAGTTAATTTTAAATGACAGTCACATTATTATGTCAAGTATATTATATATAGTTAGTTAAGTCAATTTATTTTATAATGTTACTTGCCGTATAGATAGAGGCTGTAATGGTTGCAAAACGATTATTTCATTTTGAATCAAAAATTATTACTGTATAAATATAACAATTAAGAATTATTAAAAAAAAGCCGACTGTGTCAATATCTGCCATCTTTGTTAAATTCAGGATTTTTCTTAAATATTTATTTTTATTTTGCTTATATCTTTTTATTTTCTCGACTGCTTCGGTGGCGCAGTGGTAGCGTACGCGACTGCTGTCCATGAGGTCTCGGGTTCGAATCCTGGGTCGGACCAAATGTTTGTATGATCTGCACATATTTGTTTCGGAGTTTGGGTGTTTTCTATGTATAATATGTATGTATTTACAAAAAAAAAAGTATTTATGTATTCATATCAGCTGTCTAGTACCCATAATACAAGCTCTGCTTAGTTTGGGACTAGATGGCGTTGTGTGTTAGCTGTCCAAAATATTTATTATATTTATTTATTATTATTTGATGTACCCAGTGTCACTCTCACGACTAAGGCATAAATTGACACCACTCACATAAAAATACGACAAGCCGTTTAGGCTATAGGGCGTGCCAAAGAAATATTTATACATTTTTGGGAAATGTTACAATCCTGTACACACATAGAATAGATAGATAGATAGATAGAAAACTCTTTTTTGGTACACCGTTTTTGCATACTTTAAATGAGTATATAAAATGACCAGCATATAATATAATGTACAAAAATCGGCCTTATTGCCAAAGCAATCTCTTCCAGGCAACCTTAAAGATCCCACACATACATACATACATACATACATACTCTCGAAAAACATAACCCTCATTTTTTCGCAGTCGGACAACAATTAGGGAAAATTGTATGGTAATTTGTCACTATCGAAAATAGCGAATTAAGATAAAAGCAATAGATATTTATTTTCACGTTCACGGATTATGGTAAGTTTAAAATATTTAATATTAATTTGATCTTTCAGAGGTACATAACTGTTTTTAGCCCTTTGCGACTTTTACACATAAGTTACGTTCGAAACGTCGGGAAATAGAAGAATTCTTTTTAAATAATTATATCGCGCTGTTTAAAAAAAATATAGATACATGTAGTATTTAAATATAACAACATAAATGCCATATAATAATGTATACGATGTAGGATATATAGGTAGGAATATTTACTTTCTTTATTTTATTTTTATGCTTTAATGGAAGCACGATTAATAGGTGTAATTTATTTACTCTGTGTTGGATGTGATTGAATGGGTATTAAAACAAACAGACAAATTACTACATCATCCGTGCAGTGGTTCTTAAATAGTAGGCAATGTATAAAGTTACACTCACCTACGGAGCTTATACAATGCTAATATTGATTTTTGATTATAATTGTAAGGAAACTTTAAAAAAAGAATTGTTCAATTTTTGAAATGAAAACTTCCTTAACGGCGTTGTGCACTTTTTTTGTGATGGGTAAAAATGTTAAACTCACGTCAGGACACGTGAACTGATCAAAAGTTCGTAAGATTTTCGTGATGGGTAAAACATGTTAAACTCGCGTCAGGACACGTAAACTGATCGAAAATTCGTAAGATTTTTGTGATGGGTAAACATGTTAAACTCGCGTCAGGGCATGTGAACTGGTCGAAAATTCGAAAGATTTTTGTGATGGGTAAACATGTTAAACTCGCGTCAGGGCACGTGAACTGATCTAAAATCCGCAATTGGTGCAAAATTATTAATGTTTTCACTTCTGTCGGCCCTCCTGATGTGCAACCCTTTTTTTATTACAAACTAAGCTAAAAAAATCAATTTTATATTTAAACAGCCTAGTCCGTTGCTTGCCACTTTATTATTAAAATTGAAACTATATAGTTATAATAGTAAGTTAAAAATGAACTTGAAAATTTGATCTCAAGACCGCTCGCTTTTATTTACTGTGCTATTTCATGTACTTATATACATCGGCGGACTTAATATCCAGGGTATTCTCTATCAGCTAATCTTCGGGGGTTGTAGATATCTAGTCAGGTAGATGCAGCGAGGTTACAGTTGTAATCAGCAACACAAACGGAAACAATTGATATTAACTAACAAAAACATATTTTAGCATATAAACATATGAGTACATACGCTAATATTTATATAAATATACAAAAATACATACACCTTATAATCGTACACTATTCAAAATGGACTATAAGAGGTGTACACTGTTGATTCAGTTACTCCGCATTGTAAATTGTTTTTGTCTATTAATTCCATTTGGCTAATAAAGTGCATTTGTTTACTACAAATTCAAGTAGCATGTCCTTTTTCGAGAATTAGACAGTTATATACAAATTTATAATGAAAATGTGTGCAAATGGTGTTGTTATAAAAACCTAATTTATTTTAGTTTGCTTTAAGTTTAAGTTTTCAGGTTATTTAACTAAAAAAATATCAGTACGCAGCCGCATCACATTTATTACTAAAAAGTACCTTTGATCCTTATTTAACTTTTATTTAATGTATTATTGGTGCTTAAATAGGTGAGTTATATATAAAACCAGAACAAAAGTTTTAATTTTTATTGTTTTTTTAACAAACAATTATTTAAAAATTAATAATCAGACATTTTAATAAATATGTCTGTAGTATATTATCTTTTACCATAATCCATCCACCAATAATAATAATAAGGAAATTTATAACAATATTTTGTTTTGTTTTTTCATAAATAATTATTTAAAAATTAATAATCAGACATTTAAATAAATATGTTTGCAGTATATTAGCTTTCACCATAATCTAATAATAATAATAAGGAATTTTATAATAATATTTTTTTTTTTTTTTTTTATAAACAATTATTAAAAAATTAATAATCAGGCATTTAAATAAATATGTCTGCAGTATTTTATCTTTTATGATAATCCATCCACCAATAATAACGTTTTGTTTTGCTTTTTCATAAACAATTATTTAAAAATTAATAATCAGACATTTAAATAAATATTTTTGTAGTAAATTAGCTTTCACCATAATCCAATAATAATAATAAGGAAATTTATAGTAATATTTTGTGTTGTTTTTTTATAAGCAATTATTGACAAATTAATAATCAGACATTTAAATAAATGTGTTTGCAGTGTATTAGCTTTCACCATAATATAATAATAATAATGAAATTATATAAGATATTTTAAAAGAAATAGAAACGTTTGTCACTCACGTTTGCACACCTCGTACGCTGAAGCAGTTGGGAGCTTATACAAGATTGATTAAATTTTCAATTGAATTCCGTATATATACGGCTAGCCGAGCCGCGCCTACTTCGTTGGGCATCAACCACCCGCTTTTCTTCGACTTGGCTTACATTCAATTCCACACCATAATTATTTTCAACAGAATTATTCATTGGAACATCTATTCAATTGATTATTATTTTTTTCCTCTAGTTTAAGGTAATTCCTAAAATCTTTATAATTAAGATTTTTTGAACCAGGCTAATATAATATTTAAAAAATATAATAGATAAATAATATTTCTGACATTTAACACAACGCGCAGGGATGAACCAATTTTTTTTTTAGTGTAACTCAAAAATTTTTAATTGGATGCACTGTAATAAGTTTTTTGTTGTACCCACGTTTAGAAGTTTAAAAATACTTTCTTAATCAGTTGTAAATGTTTTGTTTTTCAAATTGTTAGTTTTCCTTAGTAATATTTATTAAAATTTGTTTGTAACACATAATTGTACGGAGACTCGATCCCCCAGTCAAACCATCAACCAGGTTTTGAATCTTTTGTCCCCAAAAGATTTTAACTCAGTTTGTTTTTCTCTGTGTAGTGCATAAAATAAATAAAAAATAATAATAATCTAGTCCCAAACTGATATAAATACTTATAAACAAATTACTGTTTTGTAAATACACCCGAACTTCGAACCAAACATTTCCAGATCATACAAACATTTGGTCCGACCCGGGAATCGAACCCGAGATCTCAAGTACAGCTGTCGCGTATGCGCTATCACTGCGCCACCGTGGTTGTCAAATCATATATCTACAGGAATAGTCTCGTTTACGATATTTCACAGTAGTGTATCTTTGTTTCTTCAAATGTTAAATTTATATTAATATCAACATCATCATCAGCCTATCGCAGTCCACTGCTGGACATAGGCCTCTCCAATTGCACGCCACTTGGTTCGACCCATGGCTTCTCGCATCCAGCTCAAAAATTATAAATAAATATAAAAGAAATATTTAGGATTATTTTTTTCAATCTGTGGAATTTGTTTAGAAAAAGCTAAGGACCTATTTTTATAAATTACTCGCTGACCCAGCTAACTTCGTTTCGCCATATTTATTTCCGTGAATATTTTCTAAATTATCGAAAAGTGGTAGGAGGGAATAAATTTAGGACTAAAAGTACTTTTCAATTCCACACCATAAAAAAAACCAAAAAAAATTTGCCAATAAAACTAAAAAAAATTTTGAAGTGAACCAACCAACACTTAGGGGTGTAAAAATGTGTTATAAACCTATTCTCATACCTACTGAATATACATATAAAATTTCATCAAAATCTGTCAAGCCATTTCGGAGGAGTATAAACACTAAAACTGTGAGACAAGAATTTTATATATTAGATTTATTTATGTTTTTGAAGTAGGAACAACATAAACTACTTAAGAGTCATAAAATTACTTATTCAGAAAGGTTAACTATATTTTGACGTCAATGAGAATACCCATTAATATCTATACTAATATTATAAATGTGAAAGTTTGTGGGGATGTTTGTTACTCTTTCACGCAAAAACTACGAAACAGATTTGGATGAAACATTACATTAATATAGCTGATACATCAGAATAACACATAGGCTATTATTTGCCGCGATAACCGACACATACGCGGGCAGAGCAGCGGAAAAAAACTAGTATTTTATAAACCATTTATGACTTATTCAATAACGTATTCTGTAAGTGGTTTTCATTGATTTGGTAAATATTTTTCTTCATTAGTGTCAGTGACTAATGTTAATTTACTTATTTACTTTTTTGGGTTTTAATTCAATTCCTTCGATTTTTTGGATTTTTTTTTTAATGATGTAGGAGGCAATCTAGCAGACGTATCGCCTGATGGTAAGTGATTACCGCCGCCAATGGACACCCGCAACACCAGAGGCGTCAAAAGTACGTTGCCGGCGTTTCAAGAAGGAGTACGCTCTTTTCTTGAAGGTTTGAAGGTCGTATTTATCTGGGAATACTGCAGGCGACAGTTCATTTCACAATTTTGTTGTGCGAAGCAGAAAGTTTCTTAAAAGGGCACAGTTGTGGACTGCCATCTAGATGATGGGGATGAAATTTCTGTCGCGAAGGACGATTTCGGAAAGGGGTGGCATGAATGAGCCCGAACAATTCCTCGAAGCACTCCCCATGGTGAATGCGGTAGAAGATGCATAGTGAAGCCACATCTCTACGCAGCGCCAATGACTCTAGTTTAGACTGAAACTTCTTGGGGATCGAAAATTCCAGTCGCTCTCCGTTGAATGTGGTCCAAAGGGAGGAGCTGGTATTGAGGCGCACCCGCCCAAAGATGGGGACAATATTCCATGTGAGGCCGGACCTGCACCTTATAAAGCAAAAGGCGGTGAGATGGAGTGAAATACTGTCTCGATCTGTTGAGCACACCGAGCTTTTTCGAGGCCAATTTGGTCTCCAAATGATCACGAAACTGGACTTGATATGTCGACACCAAGTATTCTAATATTGGCTGAGGCAGATAGGGAAGTATCTTCAAACCGAGGACATACGACCCACGGCAGTTTTTTAGCAGTGAACGCACAAACTTGTGTCTTTGTAGGGTTAAATTGGACTAAATTAAGTCTACCCCAGTCTGAGATCTTTTTCAGGGAGGTCTCAACTTCAGACACAACTTTGTTTCGACTCTGAATGACGTTTTTCCGAGAAATATTGGCGCGACCGGTGTAAAGGGCATCGCCGGTGCTGTCATCCACATAACAATGAATGCAGCTAATTTGCAGCATGTCATTGATATGGAGGAGGAACAAAGTAGGCGATAGCACACAGCCTTGCGGGACACCGGCATTCATAGATATGGTGTCAGAGCATTCACCGTCGACTAGGACCTTTATGCTTCTATCTGCTAGAAAACTGGTGACCCAATCGCATAATTTCTCGGGTAGCCTATAAGAAGGGAGCTTCGAAAGAAGAGCTCTGTGCCAGACCCGATCGAAGGTCTTCGCAATGTCCAAACTAGCTACCAAGGCTTCCCCCTAAGTCTCTATCACCTGTGCCCTGCGATATGTCAGGTATATCAGAAGATGTTAGTATATAAACTCTTTGAAGTATAGTCTGTATCGCAGTGTTTTTCAAATAAGTATTTTTCCTATTTAAATATAGGTAATTTAGATTTAGATATGAATGTGTTGTAAATTTAGGGTACAATGGGGTTGACATGGTCTTATGTGTGGCTACAAGCCCCTAAATAAAGCAAGATTAAAAAAAAAGTGCCGTGATTTTACTGCTCTTGCCCCGAGCGTGGTTGATCACAGTTTTGCCCTCCCCAGAATACGAGGGACAACCTGGGCATCGACGTTCAGGCACGTTGCGTCCTGAGCGTGGATTTTTTCCTTTTCATAAGTTATCTCTCAAGTATAACTATTTCACTAAAACAATTTTCAATTTTTAGCGAATATTACACAAATAAAACATGTTTCTATGACTGAGTAGTTTAAGGAACAGGTAATAATGATTTAGGTTATACCCTGATCGGGAAAGGATAGTTTTTTGATAACTTTATTCCTCTAAAACTATTACTTACGAAAAGAAGGTTAGGTTGTTTAAAGAACAAGAATTTCATGAAATTCCCAAGATGTCCATATAAAATGTGCAGAAAACATCTCCTGATGACCACCTTATTGGTCGAATTTTTTTGCGTTTTCTAAAGGAGTGAAGAGTTATGACCACACTTTTTTTTTATATATGTACCTGCCAAAATGACTCTACTCTGCCTGATAGAAGAACCCAAGAGTGGAGGTCATCATATTCATTGCAAGTGCAGGCAATGTAACAATGCAGTATGGTGACCCATGGCGGCCAAGTGATGCTACTGCATTAGTGGACCTCTGGTCTCGCACTCACCGACGAAACATAACAGCATGAGTTCTGTCATTTATGTTGATCTTTACTTTTAAAACCTTTTTATAATAATAAATTATATCTGGTCTTTCTATTCGTCCTTAATAGAAGCATTTGTTTACAAGGTATATAACTGTGTGTTTCCTTGGTTATTTGAAATGCACCATACAATATAGATGTACGGCCTTGTGAGGAAAATTCTAAAACTAGAAATCTGTAGATTACTTGAAAGGTCTGTACGGGTACGTACATTAAGTATAATGATTTTAGTGAAATTCAGTTAACATAAGAGTCCTATTATATTGACATTTGGGACAATTACCTATATAGATACTCATTGTTTTATTAAGCCATGAGACCAATAACCCAACACCTCATTAAATGTCGAAGCAAACTAACTAATTGGAAATCTTCGGAATCACAAGTACCTTCAGGAATGTCACCGTGAAGGTATGTCATTAATATCTGTATGAAATACCATCACGCATGCATTCTGAAGTGGTAGGATGGGAAGATTAATTAAATGAAAAATGAGAATCGAGAATCATAAAACTATGCTTTTACTGCATAAAACTATTGTGTTTCAGAATAATTATACTAAGAAGAAACAAAGCTTATTGCCTCATAGTCATGTATCAGTTTATTTATAATTTAATCAGATCGATTTATATTAAATAAACACGAATCTTCAATCGATAGTGCCTTGGGTATTTGCGAATTGGACGGTAATATAATATCAAGTTTAGTTAATGTCCTTAAACATTTTAACCGATGTGGGAAGCTTTTGTACAAGCATAGATTGAGGATTGACTAATAAGTCTTGGTGTGTAAACAAAGGATAAAATATATATTAAACTGTATATAAGGTTCAGTTGTTTCTTTATAGTTTTTAAACAAATATAATACGATTTACCGAGATGAATTGAGTTTCTTTATCAACCTCTTCGTTTCTTTGTCTCAACACTCGGCTATATATTACATTTATAGAAGAATTTCAAAAACATATCCGAGTACTGTGGGCCCGTGATCCACCCACATTGGACAGAGATACGAAACGTAAAGAATGATCGAGACATGAGACAGCATAAGCGGGAAAAATAAAGTCCATTCCTCACTGCGCCGCTACAAAATAACTTTAACAATTTAGGGTTGTATTATTTACCAACTCACAATCTAAACTCATGTGCGTATCTATTATAAAGTCTCATTTTATTTTAGGGATCTTAGCGGATAAAGATCATCATAGGATTTAGAAAAAAAATGCGCTAACTTGTGCTGAACAATTTGTTCTTGTGAATGTTCTAGAACTAAAGTGAAACACGTTCCTAAATTAAATCGAAGGATAAACAGTAAACGTATATAGAAAGAAGGTTAAGAAATTTTATTTCCACACAAATAAAGAAGGGAGACTGGCAAATGAGTGCACAGTTTTTAAAAACCGTAGCCAATCTATTTGATTCGATAGAATGATTGGATACTTGCATAATTTAAATCTCAATTTTTATAATAAATTGTACCGAAATAAAGTATTTTCATTTAGTAATCAAATGAATTTATGTTATAATTGTACTTGACAGTATTACAGCATGGCAGACTTTAAAAATGTTTAAATAAATGGTCGACAAAGGCACACGGCACTGCTATACATTACGTCATAGGGCGGGATAGAACGAGAAAAATCAGCGGTGATGACTAGACGATTCCACGTTACGTTCCTAATCCCGAACCCTTCCTCGCAATATGATTTGCGTCAGTGGAGATGCGTTCCGAACAGATCACCGGTCGGTAACCGAGTGGAAAAAGCGCTTCTCATCGGGACCGTTACTGGAGATCGTAAGAATTCGAGTGGCATCGACCAAGAACTTCTAACGAATGACTGCGGGATGGTGCGAACGCTTATTGATCACTATTTCAAAGTAAGGGCAAATAAAAATAAAACAATGGGTTTGAAACTTAAGAAATACTTGAGGAATTGAGGAGTTTTGAGCATTTAGTAACAATGCCGTATTTACTATTCTTTATAATTATTCCGAATGACTTAGTCGCAGTGTAGTGTAGTGTATTTAAATTGTTTATTACGGACTTTAATGAATATTATTAGTAATAGTGTAATTTAACCAATTATTATTATTGAAATGTATACAATTAAATCAATTATATTTAGTACTTTTCATACTTTGAAGAGATAGGCACATTNAATATGTGTGTGCATGTATGTCTGTATGTATGTAAACCTCCTACAGTACCTTTGCTTATGTCTCTATTAATTCGGAAAGCGTCCAACCACGAGGTGGGTAATGTTATCATTCCATTAATTACAACAACCACCCCCTGCTTTTTAAAAGTAAATTAATCCGATTAAGGGGGGAATCGAAGAACCCGCTCCTGCCGAGTTTATTCAGGCAACTTTCTTTAGAATAATTATTTTTTGTAATTAAATCCATCAACACGATTTTTTCCTAATGATTCTCCCCCGGGAGTCGGTCGGTGGTGAGTCCTAGCTAGGGAGTTTTATTTCTTCTTTAATTTTAGTATTTATAAAAATTTCCAGGTATTTTTGTATGTAAAAATTTATTACATTAAATTTGCATTTTTAAGTGCAGTTATTGCATTATCTAGATCAAGAATAACCTAAGTCGTAAGATTTTTGATTGCTTGTGTATTTAAACGCATAAATCTCTGTTACCATTGGCCAAATTTGTAAGTTTTCTGTGCGTTGGACAGAATAATTATTGCGAAATAGTACAGGCTACAAAACAATCGTGGTCAGTTATCTATTAGTGAAGCAGTGAAATTAAGGGCGATGACTAATCTCAGATAATTTATTTTTAATCTCTTACATATTGTAATGCAAAAAGATACAATTAACCATACTTGCTCACGTAACGAGTCCAAATACATTACACAAACAAATATTCTTAGACATTCATTGATTTTTTTTCCTTCTGATATGTATTGTTTTTATATTTGTATATAAAAATCAATACCTACTAAAAACTTGTAATTCCAGAGTCAAATGTTCATACTGTTCTTATTTTTGTCTCTCCTGAGGCCGGGTCGCCTACGCCCACCCTCCCCTTACCAGTGTTAATGATATCTCGCTTTTAAAGGGCACATCATTTACTTACTTTTACGAAAATTAATTGAAATGAGTTTTGACGATGAAAAGACGCCTATACAAAAGAGAATGGTGGCCGCTAGGTGTCGCTCCAAGATAACTTGTTCATCTTTAATTAATTATTTTGCGGTAAAGAATTTATTTTCTTTGATATTGTAGACTCTATTCATTGACTTTTACAATTATGATTTCGATTAAGAAACGTTGTAAATAAAATTTATTTAATTAATTTACGAGAGTTTCAAAGCTTTGAACTGATTTTATGTAAATTTAGATAATTGCAAGAAAACTCAAGTACCTTCAGATACAAAAGCGGTAGTAGTACTTGAAAACACGATATTATTAATTTTAAGCATAATAACTATATATATTGTATTATTTTTGTTCAACCATAAAAACTAAAAGAACATATTGAAAATATCATAAATGTGGAAACTTCGTCCAGCCTGTAAGCACAGGCAATGCAATCTGGCCCAAATGTATAACAGTTTAAAGAAAAATAAGTGCGTTGTTTCCTAGTAATTCATCAATCATTAAAATATAAGTAGATGAAAAAGATAGTAATTAATAATTGTTTGTATATGTACGGCTGAAAAATAAGTAACGTAAAAATATAAGAAGGAATAAAAACAAAATTGAGAAATTAAGATAAAGCGGGAAATTAAAGTATATGTACTTTAAAAATAAATTGGGAAATATACTTTCACTGTGTTAAAAATATATTAGTTAAATGCTAACTTTTTATAATTATATCATCAAAAAACACAATCTAATATTTTAAAGTTAATGTCAAATGATTATTTAAACTTTTTATCTTTTAAAAGATAGTAGGACGACAAGTTAAAGTTAACTTACTTTAAATATCAATTAGGCTTGAAAATTTAGGTACCTAATAAATTAATAGGCTCATTAGTTTTATAACTAGCGTAGACTACGTAATTTCCACGGAGCTTTTAGGTCACATCTGCGTATGAAACCGGACCGGTATGTAGGCCACTTGTTATATATCGACACGGAGAGGATCGCAGATTGATGAGCCGTCCCCCACACTCCTCAAACGTCCGCTGCGCCCCCACCGTCCGTCCCGCGGGGCGTCTCTCTATTGCAATAGATTGAGCCTGTTTTGTTTTCTTCAGGGGCCCGCGGTATACACGTGGATATGATCTTAGGATATTACCATCGAAATATGTTACTAAAAGCTTTCGAAGACATCTTAATTTGGGCTTGTAACACAATCATGTAGTGATTCAGAAATCTAGGCAAAAAAATTAATTCTAATATTATTTATAGTTTAGTAAATTCTTAGGAAGAACATTATTGGGGTGGCCTCTCTACAAGATGGTTCTATTATTAGTTGACGTTCGCGGGACGCCATTTAATGCAGGCAGCACTGGGGCGGTTGTTATGGAGAACTTTAGGAAAGGCCTACGTCCAACAGTGGACGTCTTTCGGCCGAGAATATGACTATTCATAAACAACTACTAATATTTTTTTTACTATATTTTTGAAAAATTATAGTCAGTCAAGTTTTGAACAATAAAACAGAAACACAAATAAAATGCGGACAAAGAATTCTCCTCATTATAAGTTACAGTTGCATTACCATGTATTGAGATATATCCTCGAATAGAGCATTCATGTGTGAAATGCCCCTTCTAAGTGTACAATCCATATGCATTGTCGAGGGATCTATTTATTTTCTTCACGATAAATGTTTCACTCCCTCGATACACTCAATAATTTTAGTGAGAATTAGATTTGTTTTCCTGTTAAAAAAATATTTTCACTTGTAAGGCATAGTCGCTGGGAAGTATGCAAATTTGTATTTTTATATTATTCGATTGAAGCTTTTTGAAAAAGTTAATTATGTTAATTATTTAGGTTAAAGCGTATCACCACGCAGCACGCAAATACACACAGATCAACCTACAGACGTACACACGAGACATTAGAACACTAATTGACTTACACAACTTACTTCGCCTGTGTTTCTCAAAAGGAACAAACTATACTCACTTTTTATTGATCATATCCTATTGGTTAAACCGTGCTGTTAACAACCTTTCTCAATATATAGGCTACCTAACGCCGAACTGTTTTTGAATTCGACCCAGAAGTTCTTGAGATTAGCGCGTTTAACCAAACAAACTCTTAATCGTTATATATCAGTAAATACTATTAGAGATACCTTAGTCCTGGTACAGACTTTGATAGTCCATTGCTGGACGTAAACATCACCTTAGAATAGTGTTTATGTATATTCAATTGTTATTTTACGGACACAGGCCAATCTTTACTGCTACGAAATACACGTGAGTACTACCGCGGGCAACTCAAGTTTTTCCATACTTAAAAAGAGCCGTAAAGAATTTTTCTGAATATGTAAATACCAGTTACAGAATAAACATTTTTACTTCTTTACACATATGTTCAGAAGATTAAATATGTATGTGGTGAAGCAGTCCGATAGAACAATAAGAATTTGCCCAGTCGTAAATTATAGTTTTTTTATAAAGATAATTCTCCCATTAGGAGTATCCTGTTGCAGGGGACTTTACAAACATAAATGAAACGGACACAATGAACCTACAGGTTCATTACAACAATTTGTGGATCATACAAAGTGATGTTTCTATGTGGAGTTTGCATCTAAAATACTTGGTTTGGCGAATTTGGTGATTTAGTGGATTTACAAATTATTGCTTAGCCAGCTCTCAAATTATGATTACATTTTAACATATCAGGTTAGTTTTTCTAAAAATTTTTAATTTACTTTGTACTTTACACTATTTTCTTGTATTCTTATCACATTTTTAGTCCACTACAAATCACGTTGTTAATATCTTTGCAGGCAAACCTTAGTATTTCTAAAATAAATGGAAGTATTACGGCTAAGATTGCATCATTGAGAAAGCGGTTCGCGGTCGGGGGTCACCGCGGGCCCTATACATTTTTTCACCCCCAGGGCTATGAAGCTATGATATGCTGCATCGTAATACTAACCTACACATAAATATCTCTATATTAATGTTTCTTTGCGCAAATTTATGTGTATGTTTAGTATTTTATTTATAATCTTAGTCGTATATTATTATTTATTAGGTAAGTAAAATTTATGTATGATATGATAATTATAAATATTTCTTACTCGTACTTTCATCTGCATAGTCTCGTGTCTCGGAGAGCACGTTAAGCCTTCGGTACCGGCTATAATGAACATATTCTCTCTATCTATGGCAATAGTTATTGGGAAGTCAGTGCCCACAAATTGCTTACAACTAGTATAATCTTCGAATTCAGTTCACAGAAAACTGGTGTGAAATAACGCTTGCGCTGTGTTTCACCGAGTGGATGAGAATACCGAAGGCCTATCCCCCCATCTCACCCCATGACTATGTAGTAGAAAAATAGATTGATACCCCAGGAGGGTACCAACTGCGCTAGCGTTGGAGAATCCCTCTCTAAGCGTCCGGGCTGAGGAAACAACGTGCCTGAACGTGGACGCCCAGGTTGCCCTCCGTATTCTGGGACGGGAAAAACTGTGCTCAACCTCGCTAGGGACAAGAGCAGTAACATCACGGCACCCCCTACCACACTGGTCGTAAGCTTCTGCAAAGTCAGGGCATTAAATAGAAATCTTGATGCTGTCCATTACCACCTCAAGACAGCAAAGCCAGCATTGATCTTTTTGACCGAGACGCATATATCGTCTCCAGCGGACACATCGTACCTCAGTTACCCTAGAGACGTAGTAGAACATTCATTTATGTCTAAAGCCGGTGTGTGTGTGTACGTCAGAGACGATATCAGTTTTCGTCGCCTCAGATCTTGATGGCGGGGACCTCTTCATCTTATAGCTCCGTGTAGTCACCGAAGACCATCTCCGCATCTATGCGTGTCTCTATAGGTTCCATAGCGGTGATACCGAAACTGACCAGCTCATTGAGCACATCCAGATGGCTATAGACCTCGTGCAGCAGCAGATCCCTTCCACAGAGATCATTGTACGAGGCGATTTTAACGCTTACCACGCCGGCTGGCTTAACTCCAGTAAAACAGATCATGCGGGGAGATCTGTTGACGACTTCGCCATGGCATATGTCTTGACTCAATTGGTTACCATACTCACTCGAGTCCCAGATGTGGAACGCCAGAATTCCTCATTGTTGGACTTTCTGCTGACTTCTCATCCGGACGGATACCGCGTATCCGTAAACGCCCCACTTGGCTCCTCAGACCATTGCCTTGTCCGGAGTACAGCGGCTCTCACATGCTCACCGCGATCGCGAGTTGCACGCAGCCGTTGAGGCACTACAGGTCACCAGATTGGGATGGATGCGGGCCTTGTTTGGCTCCTACCTTTGGAGACAGTTTTGTTTCTCGCCGGATAATCCCAACACCGCTCCTGATTCTGTTGCTAATGTTATGCTACAGGGTATGGAGTTTTCATTCCATCTTTTGAGGTCCCCATTGGTGGCGAGATCTATCTGAAGAGAGTATCTAGAAGATCTGCTTAGTATTATGAGCGTATTCCTTTTTAAAAGCCCGGCAACGCGCTTGTGACGCCTTTGGTGATGCGGGAGGCCATGGGCGGCGGTAATCGCTTACCTTAAAATTACTTACCTTTACTTACCTTACCGTAAAAATTAATAAACCCTCAGGGTTGTGTAGGTCCGATGGCAGTCGTTTGTGGAAAAAGTGATACCCGGATGATATAATTGTATTTTAGTATTAATGATCTAATGATAACATGACTAATTTTATAAGACAATGTTTGCATGGCTAAATGGCAGAATGTATTGAAACTAACACATTACTTAACACCTTATTCATGTAACTTTATACATTCGATGCAAATTTGATTTGATTTGGACTAGAAGCCGAACCCTAGCCGGTGGGATTTCGACCCCCACTTCCGGCAGCTAGCACCCAAGTTGTTGGGCGCGGCTGGGGCGCTATCAACGCTGCTTCCCAATGGGTTGGACCCAAACGCCGCCTGCAGGCGGTTGTATGAGGGGATCGTGCGGTCGATGGCCCTGTATGGGGCCCCGATTTGGACGGCTAACCTGACGGCCGGTTCAATCACCGTTCTGCGGAAGCCGCAGAAGGTGATGGCCGTCAGAGTCATTAGGGGTTATCGCACGATCTCCTATGAGGCGGCTTGTGTACTGGCCGGATCTCCGCCCTGGGACCTGGAGGCAAAAGTCCTCGCGTCGTTACATTGGTGGCGTGAGGACGCGCGGGGCCGCGGTGAAGGACTGACGCAGCGAGTTATCGAGCTGCGTCGGTCACAGCTACGCGAGGTCCTGGTGGCGGAATGGCGGGACAGGCTTTCAAGCCCTTCCGCCGGCCTAGTCACTGTCGAGGCCATTCGGCCAGTGCTCGACCTGTGGCTCGGGAGAAGGCACGGCTCCCTCTCGTTCCGTCTGACGCAGATCCTCTCGGGGCATGGCTGCTTCGGGAGGTTCCTGTGTCGCATAGGCAGGGAGCCGGACGCTCGGTGTCACCACTGCGTCGACTGTCGGAAGGATACGGCGTGGCATACGCTGGCAGAGTGTGCCGCTTGGGAGGGGCCACGCCGTGCGCTCATCTCTGTAGTAGGCTGTGACCTCTCGCTGCCGGCCGTAGTTCGTTGTATGGTCGACGGCGAGGAGTCCTGGGACGCGGTGTTGAACTTCTGCGAAACCGTCATCTCGCAGAAGGAGGCTGCGGAAAGGGAGAGGGAGATCCTGACCTCTCTCTCAGTCCGCAGAAGGCGCACCGGGCGTCGGAGGAGGGCATACGCTGACCTCCAACGACCTCCCTAATTGGGTCCAGGGGCGATTGACTTGGGGATGTCCGTCGCCCCCAACCAACCGGACCCGAGGTGGCGGCGCTTAGTATTCTTGTGCGCCCCTCTTTGAAGTCTCGAGGGGAATCAAATACCTCACTCTTCTCGCTGACGAGATGTGGTCCGCAGCAGCGGGCCGGCACCAGTCAGGGATTGCGGATGCCTTTTAAGTTCCCGTGATCCCTGGCGTAGGAGAGAGACGGAAAACCGGGGGGTTTTAGTCAGTAAAAGTCTGACAGACCCCTTCGCTCTCTCCCCAGAGCGGAGGACATCAATGAGGATTTCCCCCCGTTAAAAAAAAAAAAAGAAGCCGAACCCAAATAATCTTGGGAATAATAAAGGCTAGGAATAAGAAGACCTTATATAGCATCGGTTTTAAATGCATTCAGTTCATCCAAAGACCTGTACAATCGTAAATTAACTACCTCTTGCAAATACATGCGAATAAATAAATTAATTAAAAGAGAAATATTTATAAACAAAACTTTTATATTGTATGTATGATGTGTAGGTCTTACATATAACATTGAATACATTAAACTATAATTGCGTCTGATGCAAATTGGATTAGTTAGAATGATGTCATGCACGTTTATATAGCACGAAACTGTTTATTAAATGCTTATTTCTAAAATAAATAATTTATATCTACGTTTTTGTAATGGAAAATGAATTGTAATTCGTTCGGAATCTATGAAATAAAGTCATTTTAAAGTCTAAAACTGTTTAATATGCTGCTATGCGAGTGTACATCCCCGATTCAGGTCAAACCCACAAGGACAAGGAAGACGATAATACTTATTTTCGTGCAATAAATGTTATTATATATTTCTGTATTATTTCTAATTTTTTTTTATTTCTGGTCTTGTCTCAACATATTGTTTTTGAATATATCACAGCACCACATTAAAACCTTAAACAGCTTGAGGCTGTCATCTCCTCTCCATAAATGACATTGGCGAAATGTTAGGTTCACTTTAAAACCTAATTTTCTCTTCATTCAAATTCCTTTCTAAATAACTTAAACTTTTGATTGATTATTAATTATATTTGTTTCTCAGTAAGCGAATTGTTATTCTTGTGAGGAAATAAAGATCTTAAACCGTATTAGTTATATGTCTGGGTTTAGTTGTTTTCTATGTTTGATAGGTATGAATTTATAGAAAATAGTAAATATGTGAATACATCAGTTATCTAGTATCCACAGTACCATCTTCCGGCTCCATTATTAGAACAGCTGCATGGTATTATAATGTTGTACTAGTAGAGCTAGTGCCATCGTGTTACCCGCGGTTGGTGATGAAGCTAGTCTAAAGAAAGTAGACTTGTTTGCTTTTGTTGTAGAAGTTGCTTTTTATATCATTAGCTATTTGCCACTGAGAGTCCAAACTCGTTCCAGTCGGTCCAGAACTATCCAGAACAAAAGACAGACAGACAGACAGACGAAATTAAAAAAATGATTTTCTGAAGTAAGTTCTGTATATACGAGTGCTCTCACATGCATTAAGTGAAAAGTTGTAATTTGAAATTACAAACAGATTCTTCAATTTTATATAAGTATTTTTATTGATTGTCATTAATTTATTAATCACCTTCATTTTATTAGTAGTTATAAATCCAAATCAGTTTTAGTGTAATTCTTTCCTCCGTGTAAAACAGATTCTATGCATTTGTACACGAAATCGAGAATATCGTTGATTCCGTGATGTTGATATGAACAATAATCGTATCCTGTTCCGCTTCTCTGTCACGAGGAATGACAAACAAAATTGTCTCAAACAAGAAAAAGACTAACGTATGTCACTCGGACCATTTTGCGAATTTATTGAAACCCCTTGGTTGAATATACGAACATACTTAAATTTGATTCGATTCTTGAAATCATATTTATATCGCATCGAAATTATATCTCAATCTACCCAGAACTTTTTTCAACATAACAGTGAAATATATATGTAAACATAGATTTCAAAATTGAAATTCAACGAGTGTATAATGACGGTAGAAAATATAAAGACGGTAAGGTTAATGTGTGTCCTTAAGATATGTAAATGGTTGTTGTGACGCCTGATTCTTGTATTAGAAGATAAGCTTAGTCGACGCATGTCATGGGTTAGACCTCGTACACAAAAACGGACACAGTTATTTATATAAAGGATTTTGGTTACCGTTATGTATGTATACAGCTTTAAGCATCCATTTTTTTAGTTTTCAAATACAAATGTGGGTTGAAAATACGTATCTGAATCTTGCGGGGTTGTTTCTTGCACAAAAATTGTGCAAATAGGTGCAACTATAACGAAATGTTATAAATAATTTCTATCTGTATAGTTAGTATTCGTCTGTTAGTAGTAATCGTCGACGTTATTGTGTAAATGTTACTTCTATGAAATGTTAGGATTATTTCTTGTTTGGGTAAGATTTGATATTTTCAAAAATAATTTATGAATTTTTTACTCTTTCATCATCATCATTAGCCTATCGTAGTCCACTGCTGGACATAGGTCTTTCCGATTGTTCCCCTTTAAAAGCTCTAAAAAAAGCCCGCGACAGCATTCCAATCCGTTTTTATGGAAAACGCATTTGTTCACGTTAAATAATATCAACTTATGTGCAATTCGAGACGCAGACGAGGTTCCGTAAGTCAGCTAGATTAAAAAATATAATTGAAATCCATGTGACGTGATTTCAGCCAAAATTAAATATTTTACATATTTCTAAAAAAAACCATTCATTTGATTGTAGAAGTGATAGCACTACAGTGCAGTGTAGTACAAAAACTAGGATTTTTTTTTAATTTATGAATAATTTATAGTCTAATCACTAACTACCGTGGTTTTAGACGAATATAAAACAGAAATGAAAAAAAAACATGAGTTTATTTAGTAAGTTACCAGTTTAAAATTGCTTTTTGTAAATAATTTTGTAAAACTATACACAGATTTAAATGCTAGAGTACAATTACAGCAAGAAAAAAAATTGAGGTCTTATTACTAACTGCCTTACCTTTGAGGCTTTTTCCAAAATTGAAATAGATAAATAACAAATGTTTGTTTCATTAGTTGCCTGGTGGCTTGAAGGAATATCTTTTCAGAACTATTCATTATACAACAGTATATATATTTCCGGTGAGAGCACTTCGATTACATCATAGTTGCGGCTATAATGTGTCTTCTAGCAATCTGCGATCTTTCTTTGGCTCTCCAGATATTTATAAGCAATGAATTACGTATTACAATTATGACATGTACAAATGTTATTTTCCTATCTTTTGAAAATGAACTTGTTTACATTATATTTGCATTATTCTTTAGTAAAAATCGAGTGTGTTTTAAGCTTTAAGTAAATGAAGGTACGTGTTATCATGTATTTAGCAAGATGGGCCTCGCAAACGAGTAAGTGATATATGTATATATGTATGCTACTATTTTGCGTCTTATATGTGTTGTGTTGATTTAACATGTTTATCTATTTGCATTAAATATGACTTTTAGACAGTTGTAAAGTTAATTAATTTATGCTCAATAAATTTATGGTAATTAAGGAAAGAAGCCAAATACCATTTAGAATATATCGACTACACAAATACTTGATTATTCATGACCATGAACTATCATGACTTGACGAGCGGCTTGACACTATTGTCGTGTCTCATCACGGGGGGACTAAAAGCCGCGATTCAACCGAAAGTCAGCCGTCCGCAGATAAGCTCAGCCAGCACTTCCGCCTCTAAATCCCACGGAGAAGTTCCAGCCAAGACACACGCCATCTCTCGTGTACGGCTCTGACCATTAATATTCTTTGGGGACGCGAGAGGTGCAACCTATTTTGGGCTGTCAAATCCGTCACCTATACCGGTGGACCATACAGCGTCATTGACCCCTGTGTATAGCTGTCTTGTCACCACGCTGGCTCCACCCAAATTAGTCGACCAGCTTTGGAGCAAGCCACCTACCGTTGAGGATAAGGTAGATTTACCTCATCTGGGCCTGAACCGGTATGAAGACCGACTTGACTGCGACGGGGTCCATGGAAGAATAGGGTCGTAGTAAGTAAAACGCTGTTGGCCCCCTTTGTGTTAGAGGGACGTAACAGCTATACCTCCACATCAGTACTAATTATGGTGACATTGCTCTGAAGAGGGACGCAAACAAGTTTTCCTTTCGATGCAATTATCATGGAAAACCACTAACGTCTTAACAAGTAGAAGTGTTTGAAGCGACACTCGGAACGATCGATACCAAACACCGCTGTAATATGAGACGGTGACTTACTAGTGATAGTCTTTAATATTTATCATTTTCTATATTTATTACTTAAGGTCATTATATTTTTCATAAGGTCAGAATTTTAGAATCACTATTTTCATCAACAGCCATAAGGACTTTAGTTGCACGTCAATTGTTGCGATTCCGGCTTCTCGGAGTTCATATTTGTAATTTATGACGAACGCAAGAGTTAGAAGAAAGTATACTTGTACTCATATCATTAGGTCCTAGAGTATTATCCATTATCCATATTAATATTACATATTCGAAATTAAATTTGTCTGTGCTTAAGCTTTCTTCCGGCTAAAGCATTGCATCGATCGCAATGAAATTTGGCATTGAGATACTTTAACTCTTGAGGAAGGATGCGGATGGATATGCGGGCTAGAGGATGAATTAAATATATTTTTCCATGGATAGCTATAATTGATTCTGATATGTTCCCGATTCTTAAATTAGCGTTGTCGATTTTTAATAAGTAATCCAAAAGCGGGTCAGCTTTCTTATTATTTTCATTAATGACTTAAATAAACAATAATAAATAAACATACACATATTATTATTTCAATATTTAAATATTTTCATTGACCACAATATGTTAGTTTCAGGATTCCGCAGTTCCTGTCTCGGAACCCTTATAATTTGGTCCTTTCCGTCTGTCCATCCTCGGCTTACCTTCTTAACAGTAAAGTGAGATGAAACTTTGCATATTACAATATCACAATTTTTTTTTTTTTGGGTTACCCGCAAAATGGCGTTGTTTTTTCTCTTGCCTTTACCCCATAGTGTAGGGCATCATTAGATATGTCTTTTAAGAATATTGAGGGATTGCTATGACGATTTTTTGATTTAGGTTAGAGATAGCATTTAGCAAAGTTTAAAGCGCATTATTTAAAATGGGGGGTCCCCCCCTCTAAAAGCTAAACAACTGTCTCGAAACTTTGAAAAATATGTGTGTAGTCCATGTGACGGGCTTTGAGGGAAAATTATAACGGCTTAGATTTTGCAGCTTTGTTGTCGTGCGGTGTTCCACAGGTTCGGTCTTGGGCCCGCTCGTGTAGAACATCGGTTACGACTGGGTGCTGAGGGGCGAGCTCCAACCAGGGGTGAACCTGACGTGTTACGCTGACGATACGCTGGTCACTGTCCGGGGGAGCTTATACAGGGAGACAGCATTGTTAGTGACGGCGGCGGTCTCACAGGTGGTGAGCCGCATACGGCGCCTTGGCCTGGAGGTAGCCCTCAACAAGTTGGAGGCCATAGCTTTTCATGGCCCCGACGGGCGCAGCCGCCGGCATTCCACATGGTGATTGGTGGGGCTAGTAACGTTGTCGAGCCCACCCTAAAATATTTGGGGCTGGTGCTTCAAAGCCGGTGGGATTTCGGCCCTCACTTCCAAAGGCTAGCGCCCAAGTAGTTGGGTGCTGGCCTTCGAGCTGGGATGCTGTCAACGCTGTTTCCCAACGGGTCGGACTCAAACGCCGCCTGCAGGCGATGGTACGAGGGCGATCGTGGGGTCGATGGCCCTATATGGGGCCCTGATTTGGGCGACCGAACTGACTGAGAGTGATAGCCGTCAGAGTCGTTAGGGGTTAGCGCAAGATCTCCTACAAGGCGGCTTGCGTGCTGGCCGGATCTCCGCCCTGGAACCTTGAGGTAAAAGTCCTCGCGTCGTTGCATTGGTGGCGTGAGGACGCGTGGGCCCGCGGCTAGGTACAATCGTGCCAATGCACCCGCTGCGCCAACCAACTTGGGGACCAGACTTCGGAAGTGATGTAAGAAGTCCCATCGGCCGTCGAGTACGAGCCCCATATACCTCATAGAGGGCTCGATGCCGATGCGAGTGCCTCCTACTATGAGGCTGAGTCGATCACATGGCTTACTCCGAGGCCCATGAAAGAATAAGCCTCGGATTTGTGCAGAGCCACCTCGAGACCCAGCCGCCGAATTCGTTCGACAACTTGGGCAACCCCGGCCGTGGCCCTCAGGGTTGCCTCACGGTGCGTTCTGCCACACGCCGTCACAAGCGTATCATCCGAATAACACGTGACGACGAAACCGTCTAAGAATGCACCACGAGGCACCCAATCGTAACCAATGTTCCACAGGAGCGGCCCTAAGACCGAACCCTTCGGGACACCGTACGACATTTCACGTCTACTGAGACCAGTCCAACTTAGGTTGATGACGGCTCTGTCTGACAGATATGCCCCGACTATGCGGCGGAGGTAGGGAGGTACTCGGTGATACATTAGTGCCTCCCTGATGCAACTTCAGGGCAAAGTGTTGAATGCGTTGGCGATGTCTAAAGACACCGCCAATACCACTTCGCCCTGGAAAACTGCTTCCTCCGCCAGAGCCCTCACGCGCATGATCGCATCCACAGCGGAGCACTCCTGACGGAAACCGTACTGGTTGTCCGCCAGATCAATCACTCTTTCAAAGAGTTTGCATACCTCGTCAAGCAACACTATAGGCCGGTAGGCGGATGGTGATCCGCCGAGCGCCCCTCCTTTCGAATCAGAACCAGTTTCCCCATCTTCCACAATTTCACGCACTTGTGACACCTCTGGTGTTGCGGGTGTCCATGGGCGGCGGTAATTGCTTACCACCAGGCGATAAGTCTGCACGTTTGCGTCCTATTATATAAAGAAAAGAAAATTATGATTAAAAAAACACTTCCAGCCTATTGAGGTTTCAGACCTGCTCATCAATTGGAGATATATGGAATTATCTCTGTGTTTCTTACTAGAAGTTACTTTCTCCATATTTGTATTCGTTTAACTTAAAACGGTTAGATTACGAAAAAATTGTTGATAACGACCATGAGAAAAACTTGCTATATTTTTTTGTAATGTTACAAAACATTACACTATTTTAGTTCTGAAATTTGGCTTGTAAAAAGCAAAGCTACGTCGCAGTAACTGATGTACAATGAGCCTACGCAAGGTATGAAACTATGAAAACGAATATGTTTGTATATACATATAATATGTGTAGGTTTATTGCTGAAGAAAGCCCAAACTTGAAAGGACAATATCGATAACAGAAGGAGTATCAACTGATAAGCGTTTCAGCTTAGTGATCTATTTCATTATATTATACCCGTGTGTGCAAAGGTCTCATAGTTGCGTGTATGTGTGAGGGCGCTCGTTAATCATAATTTCGCATGTTTGTTCGTGTGTATGTTGGTTCATATTATTATGTTTTGGGGATAAGAAATTAGTTAGTGGACATTAAAGTTGGGTAGAGTTCGACTGAGTATTCTTGATCCTAGGACTTTCACAACAACGCTCAGGTTTTTAATAATATTGGAAAAACTTATACTTTTTTAATATTTCCTTTTACAAAGATTGTATTTTATAAATATTGTACATTAAGTTGAACGTCACCATGTCCTACCCACTTCTTTCACTGTTTTGTGACCTGGATTAAAAACCAGCCTTGGACAACTTTAAACTTTACTTCTACCTATTTTATATTTGTAGCTAAAAGCACAATGTAATGCCGCTTTCACCGCCACGGTAACCTATTTAAGTTTAGGATCGTCAATCCATCTCCATCTCCATCGACCATCTCCATTTGATAAATTCGAGCGATGTTTTAATAGAAATATTTTTCCCGTCATCTCCAAAAGATATATTTTAGGTTAGTAGTCCAATAAATAGAACAGAAGTCTATGCTATACGTTTTAAGTAATTTAGGGTTCCAGAGCTATGTGAACCAAAAAAGTATCAACGCACCTTAGTCGTAGTAGGCAAAACTTGGTAAGAAGCATTAAGGGCTCGCACATCATAGGGACTGACCCGTCATGAAATTTAAATCTAGATCAATAACCGCGCTTATATCATTGTCTTCATTAGAGATAATTGGGTTCGCTCCCCATCGGCCGCAACTTTGTTTGTTCGTCGATAACTTGAGACGAATTTCTTGAACATTAACCTACCTACGTCACAAACAGTCGTTAACCAAAATGGCCGTTATGTACTATTTGTAAATTAGATTAAAAGCGACCAAGACTAAGGCGGAGTATAGATATTTTAAATATTTTACTCAAAACTTTTGACATATGCACTTCATTTGTATCAAGGCGTAAAAATTGTGACGTCTCTGGTGTTGTTGGTGTCCAAGGGCGGCNCAAAGAAATATACACATACATACTTACACTCGAAAAACATATCCCTCTTTCTTTCGCAGTCTAGTAAAAAGCGAAAACTATTTTTATTTGGTCTAAACGTACCTAAGTACGAATTCAAACTCTTTATAAGAGTTCATGATTCATCTAATACTTCTGTAAAATACTTTGGTGGTAAGCTTGCAGTGAAAATCCACACAGGTAAACAATACAACAGAAAAATTACAGTTTAATAATACAATATGTAACTGTAATTTTTTTAAAAAAAACCTACTGTTTCTGTTAGTATAGGGTGTAAGAAAGAAAACGTTTTGCCCCATAATTTAGAATATATAAGTATGCAACTAGAATACTTAAGAAATCGTTCCAGTTTATTGATGAGAAGCCGAATGTCGACTCAAGTGGGGAGGCATTGGAAGAGCCTAAGCCCAGCAGTGGTCTACGATATGCTGATGAAGTTGTAACATTTTCTAAGTAATTTATGTCTTGTGGTCTGTAAATACATCATTAATAACCTTGCTACCACGTCATTATGTCTCAATATTTACTTTATAATAATTATTTGTATTCAGCCTAGTTTTATTATTCATTTGTATCAAGGCATAAAAATTGTGACGTCTCTGGTGTTGTTGGTGTCCAAGGGCGGCGTGATAGCTTACCATCAGGCGATACGTATGCTCGTTTGCCCCCTATTACATAAAAATATGCAAATTAAAAAAAGAACCCGACTGCGTCTATATCTGCCATCTTTATAATATTCGTTGAAGAACGGAAAAGATAGAAAGAGTTAAAAAGAAAAGATTTTTTATTTTTATTTAGTTTTATTTTTAATTTTGATGTACTCAATGTCCCCTTCACGACTAAGACGAAACTATTGTCACCACTCACATAAAAATTGAACAAGCTGTTTAGGCTCTTGGGTGTGCCAAAGAAATATACACATACATACTTACACTCGAAAAACATATCCCTCTTTCTTTCGCAGTCTAGTAAAAAGCGAAAACTATTTTTATTTGGTCTAAACGTACCTAAGTACGAATTCAAACTCTTTATAAGAGTTCATGATTCATCTAATACTTCTGTAAAATACTTTGGTGGTAAGCTTGCAGTGAAAATCCACACAGGTAAACAATACAACAGAAAAATTACAGTTTAATAATACAATATGTAACTGTAATTTTTTTAAAAAAAACCTACTGTTTCTGTTAGTATAGGGTGTAAGAAAGAAAACGTTTTGCCCCATAATTTAGAATATATAAGTATGCAACTAGAATACTTAAGAAATCGTTCCAGTTTATTGATGAGAAGCCGAATGTCGACTCAAGTGGGGAGGCATTGGAAGAGCCTAAGCCCAGCAGTGGTCTACGATATGCTGATGAAGTTGTAACATTTTCTAAGTAATTTATGTCTTGTGGTCTGTAAATACATCATTAATAACCTTGCTACCACGTCATTATGTCTCAATATTTACTTTATAATAATTATTTGTATTCAGCCTAGTTTTATTATTCAAGTCATCATCAGTATCTCAGCCAAAAGACGTCCACTGTGAGACATAGATGTCAGCCAAATGTTTTCACAACAATCGGTCCTGTGCTACCTGCATCCAATGGCTACCAATTTACTATTCACTTAACACTGTGTGATGAAGGGTTTTAGAAGGACAGCAATGGACAGGCAATTGTGGAGGGATCTTACAGAACTATCCATACAGAAAAATAGGAATAGTAAAGTTTATATAGTTAGCATAGTTTTATGTTATATCACAAATTGTGCAAAGGTCAGAGTAAATAAAGGCTATTTTTATTTATTTATTTATTTTATTTTTTAGTACTGTGGTACTGAAATCTGTTTAAAAGAATATATTGTTGTATATTACACCACAAAGTTGGGTAATTGTATTCTCTCTAAGTTGGTTGGAGTGTGTGGGTAACGCTGTCATTTACACCGTCATGTGTTTACACACGGCGTGTAAACACGATTACCTGAAATTAGGTTAGTACGTTTTATGGTATTTACATTAACACGAGGATCCTTAGTTTTCCGTCCATTGTAATATATTATTACACTCTTATGACACCGAGATGTTCTGACATATATTAAATTGCAAAAACCTTCAAACACTAATTTAACTAAACAACTATGTATATGAGAGATCGTTTTTTGTTTTTACGAAAGACGGTCCCCATTTCATTTCATCCACATTTTTTATATTTTTTATCATCGATTCCGTCACGACGAAGACTTGAAGACTTGGAAGACTTAGAATTGAAGACATTAAATACTTGACATTGCCAGAAATAGCTGATCCGGCTGGTTGCCAAATCATCAAAAGAAGAAGAAACTATGTATATATTCCTCCATGGAAAAAAACGAGAGGAATTATTATTTATTACATATTTAATTATTACTTGACTACCATACACTAACATAGTCACATAAAAAATAGGTACTTTTCTATACTAATCTACTACTTTTAATAGTCGTGATTGAAAATGACAAATGCAAATATTTCCGTATTTGATTGCTAACTCATTCCATAATTAGTACTAAAAAAAGGCGTCAGAAACCATTAAATGTAGTATTTAAATGCTGGTTTTTATAACCGGTTGAAAGTGGATAGTAGGTTCAGAATAGATATGTCTTACATGGATAATTGATTTTGATTGGTACTGGATATATTCTGAATATTTGTTTTATCTCTGAATAATTACCTACTCTATATTTATCTTTCCTAAATTTTATAATAAAATAAGATAAAATGGACAGATGCCTACTTGTAAATAATAAATAGATCGTTGCTTTAGTTAGTAAATCTACGATTATATACTAGACGTTTGATCCATATAAAACAGTTAAAATAAACGAACAGACTTACCATTCAAACTACGAGGTATACTGAAAGCTGTGCTAGTGTACAAGGAAATGCTACATATAAAGCATTTCTTTATACACACATGTTAATATCTAAAAATCAAGAGATACCAATTTATTTTATAAATCTTATTGGTTAATTAGTAAAAGCATGAAACAAAGCATAATTTTCTTTACTAGCTTTAAACAATATTGAATAATAAGAGGTGCGTCGGAAAAAACCTGCCAAATAGATATAAGATATTGTGATTCTATTCCATTACCTCTTGTTTTTTTAAACAACCGAGCAGCCCTTAAGGTACACATCGAGCAGTCAATGTTTGAACACTCGCATCGATTTCGACTCGATCGCTTTCTAATCCCCGTTTTCTTGATGCCATTACGATTTTTCAAGCGCTCACCTCACTCCATATTTCCGTGCATATCTCGACGATTCGCAGATCCATTATTTTTTATGGTTGGAATACACGGCGCTTAGTACAAGTATCGCCCCTGCCTACTGAGTGTTAACGTTTCGTTACACTTCGGTTAGGGGTGACAATGAACTTACGCAAGAAAAACTTGAATATTTTTAGAGATGTAATATGAATTTTATTTAGCTATTAAAAAGGTTTAGCCTAAATAGGGTTGGCAATATACTAATTACACTACTGTCATTATGAATCCAACTCAAGTTGACATTCTACAAACGCAAATGTTATTAGAAAATTGACAAATGTATGGAACTGACGTCATTCCAATGCTAAGGCACGTGGTTTAAAAATATTATGTAAAAGAATAGGAATGTTAGCGATTGTAGAAAGAGTATTGACGTGCAACACTTGCATCTTGGCTAAGACGCCGCATAGATTTAGTTATAAGCCCATCTAGTGACGACTCCCTATTGCAAAAAATCAGGGTTATTGTCATCATCTCATATTCAAAAGTTTGTATTGTATCTAATTTTATAATCAATTGTGCGTTGATATTAAAATGTGCACTGAAACATGGTTAACTGAATAAAATACATTTAAGTTTGAATTACGATGAGCTAGCGGTTGTAAGCCTGTCTGCAACCTTTGTTATCTTTAAAAACATAGATCATTTCTCTAATCATAGAAATTTCTCCTTAGAGCTCTTAGAATTTAAAATAATAATGGTAGGTATGCCTCAGACTTAGTCGGTTGCATTAATTTTTGATAGTAAATACAACGATTTTATTACCAATTTATTTCATTTCCCTTGCAGCAATAATGCTTAGATATTTTATTGCCTAAGCTTAGTAGTACAAATATAATATGTTTAGTGTTCGTTCAATTTATCAAAAATACGGCCATCAAAAATATGAAATATTTATGGATACTTTAATATTTACAAAACATTCTCAACTTAGCAAGAAAAGTTACTTAGATCGGCTAGTTAGACAATAAATTAGAACGATGTAAACCTATGTACACGTGCGGTTGATTTGTTATTTTCTATTTATGATTATTTGGTTTTGTTTTTACAATTATTAAATTTTAAAACAGACAGCATAGTACAAACATATAGTACCTAGCAGTAAAGTATGCTTCTGGTCCTAATAACGCCAAATGATAAACAGAAAAATTGAAATTAGATATATACTTATAATTTTTTTTTTTATCATATCATATCAGACGAAAAAAGGAGAGACCAAAACTGTATAAAGAGTGTTCAAATAAAATAAAACTATTTCCAAGAGCTGTGGAATTCTCGACAGATTAGTTTATTTAAAATTGGAAAAATATTATCAAAAATATCATATTTATTACTTTTTTAATAGGGCATGGCATTTAAAATATAGCTGTTGATTGGAACCAAAGAAACCTTACTTACTTAAATCTTCTAAGTCCCTTCAGCCTTTTTAGTTGCGAAGAGATATCGCCTCTATGGCAGTCCTATATGGCCTTTACCGTGGAGAGTGTTCTGAAGACTTCTTTCAACTTGTCCTGCCTTCTTCCCACCTCTGCAGAGCAACACGCTTCAGCACGAATGTTCTGGCTCAGTCGGAGTGATACCATGGCTTCACAGAAAACCGGTGTGAAATAGCGACAACCCCTCTCTCATCTCTTTCTCCATCCCCTAAAGGCCGCCAACGCACTTGTGACGCCTCGGGATTTGGGGGTGTCCATGTAATCGCTCACCATCAGGCAATGTCTGCTTGTTTACTCCTATTTCATAAAAAAAATACGTGCTCGTCTTAGAAGTCCACGTTTTAGAGTGGTAGAAACACGCTTTCGACTTTTCTTCCTGCGCCAAGCAGTCAAAAATTGAAACTCACTACCAGTACACGTATTTCATAACCTTTTACCCGGGATCCTTTAAGCGAGGCGTAAAAAGCATCTCACTAGAAAGTCATAGTGTGGGTCACCATGCGCAAAGAGGATGGTGACTACCACTCTTGGATTCTGCTGATGCTTTGCATCAGGCAAAGTAAAGTAATTTTGCAGCTTCTACCATAAAAAATTCTTAGCAACCAATTTACAGTGGTGGGAGTGTGGTTGGGATTATCTCATAGTTGCTGATAATATATAGTTATGGTTGGTCAGAGTTACCTCTTGTACACCACGATCATCAGCAATAACATCATCATCTCCACCTACGAATACACCGATTTGAAATACTTGAGAAGAATAACGGAAAATTAAACTATCTTTGAGCCCGCAACGATGTATCGGAAGAATTTGAAGAAGTTGACATTATAAAAATTTCATGAATATGTAGTGTTTATATGAAAAGAAAAATATTTATTTATTTATTATTTATTGTAATCTTTATGCACTTTTGTGTTTTATGAGGTAGGTGCACAAAGATTACAGATAAGCAATAAACGAAAAGTAATACCTAGTTGACTGCATGAAAAAAACTTATGAACTAATATAAAGGAATACAATACATACCTCATAAATACTAGTAATTATATATGATACAACATATATACACATATACCTTTATATACACATATATACATATACATACACATAAAGTACATATAACTACACAATTTTTATTAAATCCGTACGCTATGACCGCTTGAATTTAAGGTGTCCTATTGATTGTATGATTCTACCATTTCGTTAAGAGGGAGATCATGTACCTTCTTCTGTTTGTGGCCATCCTGACCTCGAGCGCATTCCAAAGTGGTACAGCTTGGACAAAGCACGAAAAATGATGTCAATTTTTCTCAAGTTTAATGACAAAATCGTCTAATCAATTCTTTTAATTCTTAGTCACCCCAACGAAAGTAACTCCGAGTCAGCCATTCCACTCAATACATTTTATCGACAAACGTCAGTGACGCTGCGTGACACTTATGTAAATATTTAAATACGATCCAGTACAAGCTATGAATATTTTAAACTCTAAGTAAACCACTCCGCTTTGTACTTCCACAAAGATATCCACACGCCATTAAAAGAATGTACAATATTATTATGTATACAATAAGGTGTATTGTTGCATGTCATTTCGGCAACTTACAGTTTGCTTGTATTTTATATCTACGCATAAAGCGATTTGATAAGTGCTCGCAAATTGGGGATCGATATTAAAGTGACGAGTTATGCTGATTGGATTTTTTCAAGTGGTTTAGAGGGGCCGGTGAATAATTGAGAGCGATTTCGTTCTGTGAACAAAAAATGATGTCGGAGCAAAATTTACAATGATTATATGTCATGATTTTTTTTATTACTAAAATATAATACTACAAAAAATACAATTACTACTACAAACGCCCCATAACTTGTTAGTGTTAAATTGTCAGCATCAACATTGCTATATAAATATAAAAAGGCGCTGAACTGTTAACTGTTTAACCAAGTGTGAGTCGGACTCGCCCACCGAGGGTTTCGTACCTGTAGGTATATTATATGATGTAACAAAAAGTTATGCATTCCGCCATTTTTCCTTTATATGTGCCATAAGACGTTGCTTCGTACCAAATTTCAAGATTCTGATTTCAAGGGAAGTACCCTGTAGGTTTTGATTACCTTACTTACAAGTGTCGAAAATTTGCAGCATAAATGGCTGTATCTTTTGATTGCGTTGCGAGGGATAGTAGACCTAAGTATTTGATATGAATGAATTTCAGTCTGATACCTCCACGCGTTCCTGAGAAACAGGGTCTTGAGAGACAGACAGACGGACAACAAACTGATCCTATAAGGGTTCCGTTTTTTTTCTTTTGAGTTACGGTACCCTAAAAAACCGGCCAAATCCGAGTCAGACTCGCGCACAAAGGGTTCCTTGCCATTATCTATAAAAACGGCAAAAAATGACGTGTGTTGTACGGAACCGCCTTGAAAAATATGTTAAGATAATTATATTTTTCTTTCTTGCTTTTATTATTCCCTATATTCTTTGGGGTTGGCTACTTGTTCAACCGGTTTTACCTAAATGACAATTTTCCACGGAGCGTCTGGCATCGGACCTCTGCAACCCAGAGGGCAAACTGAATTTGAAAGTTTATTTTAAATGTATATATATATTAATGCGGAATTATTATTGTTCAGCAATAAAATATGAATTTAAAAAAATGTGTACCAAGCAATATCAGCAAGGAGCGAACCGTGCTTGTATCAATTGATCACGCAGATTGTGTCCTCGATAGCTTGACGCACTCGATACCATTCAGAGCAATCTCCAAGAGTATCACTTCAAGGACCACTCACCTAGCTTTCCGGTTCTCATTCTTTTGTTGGGCCCACTCGTAGGGTGTATACTTGATATCTACCCGAGGAAAGCATTGTTATAATGTCGCTTTGTAAGATCGGGGCGAAATTAATTGTGATGTTTCTGGTGAAAATAGTCAACATTCACATAAAATTCCTACTAAACCAACCAAAAATAATTGTTAAATTATATGTATTCAGTAGGTGCGTACTTATTAGTTTTTGATTTCATGAAAAATAGACTTCTTATCAAAAAAAACGAGTGTTTCAATTTTGGACCACCTTTTAAAATACAGGTATGTTTACTTAGTTATTTAATGTTTAGTATGGAACTCTTTATTTTCACGGACTTATTCAAGAAAAAAATACATTTCTATATACTTTTTTTAATAGATTTTAAAGACCAAGCTAAAGTTCTCAATATCTTAAAATCTTTTTCCGAGCCTTGTTAATGCTTTTTACACGGAGGGCCACCTCTTTACAATTAGAGACAATTCCTAAAGATGTCCTCCTACCAGCCGTTTTCCTAACTACGCGGTGCAGAACTCTCCTCTTATCTCTATATATATGGGTAATTGGTAAACTGATATTCTGCGTTCTTCAAGAAAGTGTTTTGTTTAGCAGAACCAATCTGTGGAATAATTGTCTTGAACCGGACCCAAAAGCTCTAAGAAATGAGTTATCAAAGGCCGATAAAGTACCTGTAACTTTAAAGTTAAAGGCTTTCATGAGCATTGAATATTATTTGACTATAGGTATGCATCAATTGTAATCAAGCTACCGCGCCAATCAATCCTTCGGCAGCCTGGATCAATCCGATGCAGTCATCCATGGTACCCACCACAAAATATAATATATTTTTTGCTTTTTTTCTATTCTTAATATAGTCATATATCAATACTCCATTGCTTCACCTGTTTAGCCGTATATAAATTCTGAAAAAAAGTTTGCAAGCGTCTACGTTCATGAATATAAAAAAAAACAAAAAACAACAACCCATAATGTCCCACTACTGGGCTCGGGTCTCCTCTCAGGAGAGGGTTAAGGCCATACGTCCCCACGCTGGCCAAGTGCGGGTTGGGGACTGGCAAGAATACGTTGTGGCTACGTAAATCTTGCGGTTGGATGTTTTTTTAAGCCGCCCGAAGGCCTCCAACTAAGCTTCACGACTGTTATCGTATGATAACAACCGGGACCGACTGCTTAACGTGACCTCCGAATCACGGAGACGCTCATGGTAACATGCCACCAGCGGTCACCCATCCAGGTACTGACCGCGCCATCGTTGCTTACCCTCGATGATTGTTTCTAATCACCGAGTGCAACTGGGCTATGAGCTATAATATAAGATTTTTGCTTTTTCCATGAGTGAATTATAATATACCTTTATGTATTTTTGAAATGTATTTGTGTCAACACAAATACGTTTCAAAGTCTTTGAGTAAAAATGAAAAACTAAGTTAGTTTACCCAAAAATAACTCTAATGGCTTACCTTAAGGATTACATCAGTACTAGACGTTAGAAAATTTGATTTTTTCATAATAAAATGTCTAGGTTAAGATGGAGTGAAACGTAAAAGATTTTTTTAAAAGCCACTACCCTCAGGTGGCGACTGGGAGAATACAAAGTGTGCAAGGCGGGCGACCCGCCTTCATCCGTGTTACATGTTACTATGTCTATAAAAATATTTGGGTCAATTTCTGCTAAAAGACTTAACTAAATGCTTAAAGCATGGTAATCATTCATTCACTCTTCGATTATGAGATCTAAATGTTCTCACCATTTATATTCGTTGAGTGAAACTGTAGGAGATTCATTTAACTCATGGCTAACTACTAAGAACGACTCACTAACTACTACTAATGACTCACTAAATACTACTAATTTCTTACTAACTATTATTTATGGTTCATAATTATTATTTTGTACCTCTAAAAATAATTTTGTTTAGTTTTTTATACCCAGTCATAATATGGGTATTATTACCCACTAGTGAATAGGAACCTATTGCCTTAAAGACATGGAACAGAGGCGTTTAGGCGGGCGAATGGCATTGATCATAATATCGACGGAGGCTTACGAGAGTGATAAATGGACGACCGCAGCACCAGTGGCGGGATGACGCCCGCCGCCATATTTAAATCGCTTCTGTCACATCCGCATATCGCGTATCAGCTAATATTCACGGAGTAATATAGATTGATTATATACAAAATTCTCATTCATTAATATTTTTATCAAAATGTATTGCCATGTACACGTTTTAACGATATTAATCACAGTTGCTAATCAACACACACAGTACTGTGATGACGAATGTTGTTATTAGCTCATTGGCGTATGAGGATGTCATACAGATTCAAACTAAAATTTTATTTTAAAAACAAGTGATTTATTTAGAAAGGTTTTTAAAAAAAACAAGCGTTTATTACTTGCTAATAAAAAAAGTCCTTTCATTTGATTATGATGTTGGGTGGGTTGTTCAGAAATATGTAAGCCGCCATTTTGTAACAGCAGCCATTTTGCGTTAATAATAATACCGATTATAGATAATTGCATTGTCATCAGAACTAAAGGGACATTTCAAATTTTAGTTCAAACGGAAATCGGGAATCGGATCAAATGTAACTTGCAAGATTTAATTACAGACAAACATCGGGACAAGTGATACTAAATAAAAACTTGTAACATCTTATACACTTTTTCATTAAATGGTCGGACCTAAGATTTATAAATAAGTAGCGCAGCATCCTTTGTTTCTGGTTTGTTTTGGTCATTCTACCAAAATATTATTAACATTTGTTTAGAACCCAAATTTTTTTTACATTTTAACTGTACCTATGTTTAANGTCATACATATGCTCAGATGTTACACATTTATATATCTGCATAAATTCATATTTTCAAACTAATGGAGAAGCAAATAACTCATCCTACAAACAAAAAGTAGCAAATAAATAAGTATAAGAAACTTTACTAAATACCTTAGTAATAGGCTTGTGGCGACTTCCACATACAGCGGCAATAAAAATATATGACAACACCATCTACAGAAGATACACTGAACCACGGAGTAACGTAGTGTACGAAGAAGTACCACCAATCCTGTATCGCGCAACAAAAGTTCTCGCGCCGATTAACGTATATACAAAACTTCCCAACATCAACCGTTGGGCAGTGACCCGCAAGGCATGATCACCTCGCCTGGCTAGAAGATCCTCCCTTTGTGTTGGAGGGACATGTGACCCGTTCCTCCACAGGCTTATCAAGTCTTATCTCTCACTCGCAGAATAGCTCTAAATAGGAGTCATGACCCTCAGAATTGAGGATAACGACGCAAGGAGGAGTAAGCTTATCAAAAGGGTGTTGTTGAACAAAAAGAGAAAAAGAAATATAATTAATCTAAATTTCGAGTAAAATTTGTTAGTGAAGAGCAATTGCAGTACGCAAAGTTGAATGTACTTTTCTCGTGAAGTAAAAAATTAATGCACCTCCAACATATTTTTTATGATTTCATTGATAAAACGATGCGCTACTCATTCAACCGTTAACAATTTTCTTTATTCATTCATTTAAATAGAAATTACGGTTCAAATCAGTGTTCAACCATAAAAGATACTTATCATTGAAAATCAGTTCGTTTATTTAGTTTTGTCACGGTGGTATAAAGGTGCCGATTTAATGATTTCGTGCATAGTAATTGTGGAATTTGTGATTTGTTTTATACTTGAAAATTACGAAATACTAAACTTTTCTCCAATATCGCTTTAGAGCATAAAAATTAAATTATTTGTGAAATTTGGCGATCGTTTGGTTGTGTTTTTTTCATGCGCTAAGTATCGGTTTGATTTGAGATTGAACGAAGTGCGTCAAATAGATTTAAATAAAATGCTTGCTTTTCTTGCACATCGAACTAGCAGAAATAATTGAACTAAATTGAAACATAACTGGGTGCGATCGAATTTATCTATTCTATAATGACTTTGAATTTGCTTAAAATTGTAAAATTTGTTCCTTGGTTTATGTTAGCGGTGACTGGAGGAAATTGTAGCAGATAGGGCTTTGTGTTATGCCTTGGGGAGGCTTATATCCAGCATTACACACAATAGCCTGTACTGCAATGCTGGCTGTACAATGATGATGCTGATGATGTTTTAAAATATTATAGTCCTATGCTATGCAGTACCGTTACATGTTTGCATATCTTCAGACCTAGACCATGAGATAATACGCCATTTTAACATCATGCGTCTAAAATATTCTTAAATACANAGGAGTCACGACCCTCAGAATTGAGGATAACCACGCAAGGAGGAGTAAGCTTATCAAAAGGGTGTTGTTGAACAAAAAGAGAAAAAGAAATATAATTAATCGAAATTTCGAGTAAAATTTGTTAGTGAAGAGCAATCGCAGTACGCAAAGTTGAATGTACTTTTCTCGTGAAGTAAAAAATTAATGCACCTCCAACATATTTTTTATGATTTCATTGATAAAACGATGCGCTACTCATTCAACCGTTAACAATTTTCTTTATTCATTCATTTAAATAGAAATTACGGTTCAAATCAGTGTTCAACCATAAAAGATACTTATCATTGAAAATCAGTTCGTTTATTTAGTTTTGTCACGGTGGTATAAAGGTGCCGATTTAATGATTTCGTGCATAGTAATTGTGGAATTTGTGATTTGTTTTATACTTGAAAATTACGAAATACTAAACTTTTCTCTAATATCGCTTTAGAGCATAAAAATTAAATTATTTGTGAAATTTGGCGATCGTTTGGTTGTGTTTTTTTCATGCGCTAAGTATCGGTTTGATTTGAGAGTGAATGAAGTGCGTCAAATAGATTTAAATAAAATGCTTGCTTTTCTTGCACATCGAACTAGCAGAAATAATTGAACTAAATTGAAACATAACTGGGTGCGATCGAATTTATCTATTCTATAATGACTTTGAATTTGCTTAAAATTGTAAAATTTGTTCATTGGTTTATGTTATGCGAGTGGCTTTGTGTTATGCCTTGGGGAGGCTTATATCCAGCAGTACACTCAACAGGATGTACTGCGATGCTGGCTGTACAATGATGATGCTGATGATGTTTTAAAATATTATAGTCCTGTGCTACGCTGTACCTTTACATGTTTGCATATCTTCAGACCTAGACCATGAGATAATATGCCATTTTAACATCATGCGTCTAAAATATTCTTAAAGGTAAAAAAAAATAAGCGAGGTGGAAAACTAGAATACATTATGTAAATTTTTTTAGATGCTTTTGCTTAGACACATTGAAAAATATACTTTTTCAGGGTACACTTTCCAGCATCTATAATAGCTTGTAAAAAGAGCTAGTGGCTTTGTGATAGGACACGTAATACGCTCACAATTGGTTATTGCGATGCAATGACTATGCGGTTTGGGTGCCACTGATGACAGATCCCAAAGAAAGTGCCAAAGGTTCGCCAATTTTTTGTATGAATTTATGGCAACATTTAAAGAGTTTACTATATACAAACATAGCCGAGTACAAATGCCTATTTCTAAAGGGCCAAGCACTCCTTATAGATATATTGTAATTATCTTTGTTAAATAAGTCATATATTTTGTGTACAATTTCAGAACAATAACATATATCTATTTAAATATTTATAAAATAAATAAATATTACGGCCACCTAATAATGATATGATTCATTTCCCAATACATTGACAGAAATGCACAAACAACATTAAAAGACATGGCAGAAATCAAAAGTATTATAAACGATGAACTCTGGTACCCCGAATATGATTTAACTTTTGTTTAGAGTACCAGTGTCCTCACACACAATACAATTATATGTTTGGAGCACTTAGAAGATAAAAATAGCGTTAGTTAAAAAAAATAGACCATAAAAAGAAATAGAAAAATGAGAGTAAAAAATATCCACACGCACTACTCAGTTACTAAATTTTTAAGTCTCAACTGTAGCTTCTTCCTTATTACATTGGGTGATGTATTGGTGTGGTTGTTTGAATGTAACGTGTAAGGTAGGTAGGTGTGTGAGTTTATGTTTTGTGTATTAGTTAGGTTTATATGTAAAGACGATTGGCGTGTCTTGGGATCCAATTTAAGTTAAATTCAAGTTAAACAAAAGATTTGATCAAGGTAGTAGAGCCACGCTGATTACAATACGAACGGGAAGTGCCTCTACCGGGGCGGTACTACCCTCGCACAGAAAATCAACATAAAATGATAGCGTTTGTGCTGACGTGTTTCGTTGGTGAATGCAAGACCAGAGGCCCATGATGTGGGTCACCGTGCTGCATTATTGCATTGTCTGCATTCGCAATGAGTGTAGTGACCAGCACTCTTGGATTCTGCTTATGCTTTTTATCAGGCAGAGTAGAGTCGTTTTGGCAGGCTTATACATATAAAAAACAAAACCATATTTAGGAATAATTGCGCTGTGCGAGGCTCGTTCTGTACCTTTGTTGTGCTGAACATACCGTCGGATGCTTACGGTGGATGTTACTGAGATCAAAGAGCTGTCTCATCGTTAGTACACTTAGTATTAAGATCAGTGGTAGAGTACCGGGAAGGCTTATGATCATGATTTCGAGGACAGCTGTTTGCGTCCACTCCAATGAGAGAATCATTTTTAGTTGAACTACCCCATACGGCAATGCAGTAATTCACAATAGACTGACGCATATTAAAATAATCAGTTTTGATTATCTTTAAATAAATTTCTAGTTAGATTGAAATTACTCTCAAAAGACACCAAAGAAACATCTTTTTTATTATGAATTAAAGATAAATGTGAGTTTTTAAACGTATTGTGATCACGAGAAGTAAAGTTTTACCTACGCACTATTTTATTTGATCTTTGATTTAAATTTTTAGAAACCGGGACATGAATACAGTAATTTAAGTAGGTAGGTAGACTAAGTGGCTATATATTTTTATTTGGATAAGCAGTTTCATATTTGATTAATAGTAAACACAAACGCGAGATTTCAGTCGCGATGTCGAGTCATCACTCAACACAATTCTTGAAGACATTAAAACGTTCGTAAACGCTTGAGGAATACTTTTTCAACGACTTTGGTTTCAACTTTTAGTTTGAAGTAATATTTTGATCTAACTAAGCCTTGTATGATGATAAATGATCATACTACATGCCTTAAAAGGTTATATGAATGATATACTTTTTAAAGTTATAGTTCTATGATTTTTGTACTTAAAATCTGCTCTCTACGTTCCTAAGAGTCATAATATGACGTTACATAATCTATAGGTTTCAATAAATTTGTCTTTTTCTGTAACTTACTTACATTGCCTCTTGTTCCAGCTCCTTTGCTCTATGCATTTTCCTTTCATTGGTTTTTTTTTCTACTATGAAAACTTCAAAAACTGGTAGAAACAATAGATTATCTTATCTCAATGCCGTTACTTTTATTTGAGATTCAAATTTTATTGAAAATTAAAATTGTTCATCAATAGAAAATCGTATTAACCTACTTTAAAATTGAAATACCAATGGAAATGAAAAAATGTCATAAAGTTCTCCACATGGGTGTCGTTCCCAAAATACCGATAGCACACGTTGAATGGCAATGCATATTCTCTGTGCGAGAAAAAGGTTGGCCTTCTAGTACCAAGAAGCATTATTAAAACAGTTTAACAAGAAATATTTAAAAACGAATTTCAACCTAGAATCCAAAATTGAATAAACATGACGCGGTATAACTGCATCGTGTATCAACCGTTGGTCGAGTTCTTTCAGCGAGCAAGGGTTCGCAATCCTCAATGATTCAACACTTTCCATTGAAAACTTTATTCGAAGATTACTCCGTTGTATAAATGTAATAAGCTTTGCAGTGACGAGATTAGACCCCGAATTTCACTCAGACATTAATGACATTTTCAGTAAGAACGCGGGGGACCCGTTGTTTATATTGAGACAATCGTTTTGAAAGTCATTTTGTTAAGGAAAAATAAATACAAGCCTTCATGCTTCCCGTATGAATTTACGTTTGGGTATCTTTATGCATTATGTTTAGTTAGATATTATTTTTTAGTATTGTACGACTTTTAATATATAAATAGCTAAATGTAATGGATCTCAACACTCGAGAATCAACATTCTAGAAAATAATACAGATTTTAATACATTGTTATATTTAATTCTATAAGCGTGCTTGAACTACTGGTTACACTGTCAGGTTTACAGGTAACAATTCCTTGCATCCATCATAATCCATACTACTATTATAAATTTGGAAGTAGCTCTGTCTTTCTATTACGATTTCACGGTTAAGCCACGGCACTGATTTCAATAAAATTTCGTATGAAGATACTTTGATTCTTGAGGAAGGGCATAGACTACAATTCTTTTCCACAATAGCCGATATACATGGTTTAAACATTTGGAGGCGCTTAGTAGCAGAGTTAGCCTGTTGGTGCAGGTGTTAAAGCGTCTCGGGAAAATAGCTAATTTTGCAGTTATAAAACTGGTTTATTTTTCTTTATGTCAAGCCATACTCAATTACGGCATTATATCGTGGGGTAGTGCGGCTAAATGCTTGCTTATGAAAGTGGAACTTGGGCAAAGTTTTATTCTAAAAGTGGCATATAAACGCCCATTTCGTTATCCCACTAATTTACTATACGCTGAAGCTGAATTGCTTAAGGTCAGACAACTGTATATCCTATCTTCTGCTTTAAGATTTCACAGAACCTCGTTATCCACCTGTACTTACAGCCACTCCAACCGAAGAATGTACTGGAATAAACTAAAGTGCCCTAAAACGTTTGGCAGGAGATTTTTTGGCTTCATGGAACCTAACATTTACACTAAACTTAACAATACGCTCAATATAATTAATTTAAGATGACGTAATTGCAGGGAAATCATAACAAAATGGCTGTATATTTTAAACTACAATCAAATAGAACATTTTATAAAGATAGCGGAATAACACTCATACATATTTATTTATAATAAAATAAAGATAGAAAGTATGCACTTAATTACTAATAAACACATATTTGCCGAGGACTTCATACCACATTACGCCACACCACATTATAAAACATCACATCACATCACACCACATCACATTGTAACACATCGCACCACACCACATCAGTATTATTGTCACTCAATGTAACAGAACGAAGGAGACTAGGTCCCACAACACAGGGAATCCTAGTGTGCGGTCCAGGGCCTCAATTTATGTATATTATCCTTTTATAAGACAAAAAGGTTATTATTATTAATTAAGAAAAAAAGACTTCCTAATTGGACAGGTCATGGTTTTTATAATAAGGAATATAGTGGGCAAAATACAGCAAGAAAAATGTGAAAAATCTGTAACCCGACTACGTAAAACCAACGATATTATTACAAATCTATTGACACTTAATTTATTAGTATCAGTTCAGTAGTTTAGGTACAACGGTAGAACATACAAACATTTATAGATAGATAAAGTAAATAAATATTTCGGACATCTAACACACAACGGCATCTGGTCCTAAACTAAGCAGAGCTTGTATTACGGGTACTAGATAACTGATATAAATACACATATATATATATATATTATAATTTTTATTGTAAATACATACATATTATACATAGAAAACACTCAAACTCCAAAATAAACCTTTGTAAATCATACAAACATTTTATCCGAGCAAGGGAATCGAGCCCGAGACCTCAAGAACAGCAGTCGCCTACGCTACCGCTGCGCCATCGAGATAGTCAGGTAGATAGACTGACATAACTATACTCTTCCTTATAGCTTCGCCGTAGTCTGGTATAAAGGAGATTTCTACAATATATCGAAACTCATTCGCTGGACACATCAGGCGTGCATGAAATTTACATGGAATTTCGTGCTTGTAATAAAGAATGATGAATTGGATCCGCATTGGTAATTATGGCCAACGGTGAGCGGGCGAGCCAGCGTTAAATTGCCAAATTCAATCATTTTATTATATGAATGTACTTTTTAATACTTCAAATATTTTTTAGTTTATATTATCTTTTTGGCATAATTTTAAAATGTAATGTAATAAAATGTTAAAGGATAAAATGCATTTTTTAATAATAAGGGTACAGTATAAATAGATTCGACCCTATTCAAGTTATACAACAGAAGTCGCGAGAGAAAACTAAAGCTAGGTATGTGGTAGAGCCACGCTAATTTCACACACTACACTCGCACAGAAGATACACCTAAAATAACAGCTTTCATGCTGTCGTGTATCGTTGGTGAGTGCCAGACCGGAGGCCCAATGACGCAGAGTCCTCACTGGGCCGCCATGGTGTGGGTCACTATTCTGCATTGTGGCATTGTCTGCAGTCGCAATGAGTATGGTGACCACCATTGTTTAATTATCTTTATGCGTTCTACCAGGCCGGGAAGAGTCACTTTGGCAGGCCCGTACATGAAAAAAAGCAGCAAAGTACTCAGGGCAACAGCAGTACGTTGAAAAGAGAAACTTAATACAAACTACCATTATTAACCCAGTTTAGTATTTGGGGTAAAAACTCCTTTTAAAGGAGAGACCTGTGTCCGTTACTATTGACTATTAAGGACTGTTAATGTTGATGACACAGGAGGTACGTTTGACGATGTTTTCGGTATTCGATTAGTCCTTTACGGCCCTTTTTGAAGTTAACCTGGTTTCCAAAAAAGAATATTGAATATCTTTGGGAAATTCTAGAACTAACGACAAATCATAGTAGATGCATATATACCCGCTTACTTATAAGTTTCACTCTACCTAGTATATGCTGGTAGATTGGGGTTAATTTGTTTCCACAAAAATACTGTCTTGAAATTCGTGTGGGTTTGCAGATAATCCCATATGCCTATTTTATGTCTTATTAAAAAAGAACTTTACGAATAAATTTTGGAAATCGAACAAGAAAAAAGTATTACCGTTAATCGTACAGGTAACTGTTGAACTTTTGTCATACTACTACTTTCCTATTTTCAAATATACATAATAATATATAATTGTACTGTTTACTTAAAATAAATAAAGAACTTTTGTCATACTGAGCCTTTATTTATTTTAAGTAAACAGTACAATTATATATTATTATGTATATTTGAAAATAGGAAAGTATAAACAAACTTACTATACAACGATATGATATGATGAACTTACTATACACACACGGGTATGTTACAGGAAACTAATAGTTTTTTTGTGTTAGTAATTGAATTTCATTGGCCGTTGATTTACTGTAGGCATTTTGAAGCATGGATGTTTGTCACGACACCATTTTGCTGTGCCGATTATTTGCCCTCGATGAAAACTATATTTTTTCCTCCTAACATTATTCTTTTGCTTTATGTAGGTTAAAGAGCAGAATTCGTTTTATTTCTTGAGGTTTTATTTTCCGACGTACAGAGCTACTACACATTGTTATAAATAAATCTGTTTTAAAACTGTTGTTGAACGTAATGTTGAAGAAATATTTATCTTGTTTTACGAGTATAGAAGTTATTAAAACTCTTAATTTGTTTTTTCCGATGGTTTTTGTAACAGATAATTGTATATTACTAGTATTACAACACCTCACCTGCCTCTACACTGTTAAAAATATTGTGTCTAGATCATCGGGTGTTCTAATATGGTAGTTTACGTTCAGACTTCAAAACAAAAGAATAACTAACTGAGAAACTGAATGTTTAATGTCGTTGGTTTTCGGTTTTCTCATCTTTATTTTAATCATAAGAGCTACGTGACTTACCTAAATTATGTTCTCAATTTAAGAAATATATACTTTACATACACATAAGGTTCCTTTAATTATTATAAACTGTGACTCATTAAATTTTGACCTGTCTAGGGGTGGTGGCACTTTAGAACTACCACCAAACTATTAGAACCAATAGTTTTGTTGAACAATTTATGAGTGTAGTGATATTTCTGGTAAGTTAAATAATAAAATTCCAAATTCCAATACTCTTTCAGAGTCGTATGGTCTTAACCCTCTCCTGAGAGGAGACCCGAGCCCAGCAGTGGGACATTATGGGTTGTTGTTTGTTTGTTGTTTCAATACTGTTTTAATTGACTATTTAGTTACCAACGTAAGCTAGTTGCAGTAGACCACGGACGAGTGCTTGATAGGTAAGAAACCTCGTTATAAAGTGTATCCCGATGCATGTTTTAAAATAATCAGTTTCCGTGTTAATTCTTAATTTATTGCTTGGATGGTGGCAGAGGGATAATTCGATTGAGCGCCGATGTCGGGCCTGCGGCAAAAAGTCACCGGACGAAATACATTGTGTATATGTTTATATGCTCGTACTTTAATGCATTAGCCGACTTACTACGGCTTATGTCGTTTAATTTTATATGATACGAATTTACATGTGCAGCGGTCGTACAAAATGAGATGAATGCAACAATTTGCTCTGTCGGGAATATTGAGGACTTTTTTGTGCAAATTATGACTGCAAGAGATGAAAGCAAGCGATGTTTCGTTACTCTACTAATATTATAAACGCAAAAATTTGTATGTATGGATGGATGTTTGTTATTCTTTCACGTAAAAACTACTAAATGGATTATAATGAAACCTTAAAATAATATAGCTTATACATCAGAATAACATATAGGCTACAATTTATAAAGATGCAATTAACACAATATCTTTGTACCGCAGGTAACACCGCAAGGCTCAGCTAGTATGAACTGAAAGTACATTTAAATATAAGTACAGTTCTGACAAAGAGAGAAAATATAGTAAACGTTTTCTCTTCATTATTTTTATCAAATATGTATTTTTTTACTTTTTGCAGCTTCTCCAGAATAGTTTTTTATTAATTGTGTTTTTATCTCTTCATGCCGAAACCAGACAGTGATGTAACTTTAACATTGAAAAACTGGAATCTTCCAAAAATTTAAAATGGTTGTTTCAATATTCTATCTAATAATAATAATCTTTTGCCCACGGCTTATCTAGTACTAAGTAGATATTTTTGTCCCCTATTTTACCCGTTTAGGGGTGGCATTCCCGAAATTACTTTCTTAGTGCTCCTTTACATTACATAAAGAAACTACATGCGAAATTTCAGTATTGGGCAGAGCGTTGATGTCTGGGTATCTTAGTCAGTCAATCATCTTCTTTTTTTATTTACATAGATCAAAAGTGTGGATCTATGGAGATTTTCTTACATTGCTTGAAAATCAATTTTTCAGTTGCAAAATATTTAAACTGCAATACATATTCAAAATAATAACACACGACACTCAAAATACACATAAAAACATTTAGACCCTCGGATCAACCATTTACATAGGTAGGTTATACCTGACTATAGATTAAACCGCCGAAGCAAATGAATATAAACGATCACAGTAAATACAAAATGAATTTGATAAACAAAACAGCTACACGATAGTACGATATCGAAAGGGTTTAATGAGAAGCAAGCGAAACTAATAGTTCACCTTCCTGCGATAGTAATCTTTAATATAGTATGAGTGGGTGAAGCGTTCAGACCAGACGCGCACGGAAGCCACACCCGCACAGGGTGAAGACTCGAATCATTTTCTATTTTTATTTATTAATACTATGTTTACCAAGGCAGAGCGTGAGTATATTGATCCAACAGTATTTTATTTATGATATGTGTTATCTCATACATCACAATTTATTATTGTGAAAAAGAACTGTGGCCTGAACCTAACAGTAGCGAAATGTTTGCCGTATGGTGATTGATTAAGAACACAGAGTATCACCATCTCTATATATCACGTGGGTGTGACCACATCATTACAAAAAGTAGGTAAACTTGAAACAATGATTCTTTTAAAGTGATAAGCACTCGACTGGCCAGCGTGGAGGGCAGCAGTAGTCCAGTAGTGGTCCAGCACAGACCTGGCTGTTGATGTTGATTGATAAGTAGCGAAATGAAAAATAGCAACGTGACAATTAAAAAAAAACACAAATTTATTGCAATACCTGTATCGCTTTGGGTATATTTATAACTTATTAAATTAATCCTAACTTAAACTGATAATCCATATCAGCTTCATACACTACCGTAGCTCTGTTCGATCTTAAATATCACATTCCTATTTTGGAATACAAGTTTAATCCACGTCGAAACTCTCTCTAAGTTAAAATTGGGCGACCACGTAGCAAAACAATAACACATCCCATGGGCTTCGGACCGGAACAAGTTACCCTAATCCCTTATAAGTGAAACTTGGTATTTGTTACATCAAATCTTAGTTAATAATTCTAGAAACATCTTTAAACAGGATGTGGTCCGGAGATGTATCAGAAAGGTTTGATACTACTATTATTCTGGTTTGTATTATATGGTGTTTAAATTTTCATTTTATTATATACTTGCTGAGTCCCGCGGTTATTGTTGTACCTTTACAACAGGGGGCCGCAGGGCAAAGCTAATCTATACAGGTAGCCTAAGTTACTACTTATTACATCAGCTGTGCGCCAGTAAAACTCCTGTCTAAATCGGTCCAGCCATTCCAGAGAGTAACAAAAATTGTAAAAAGCGTTATTTTGGTATACATACTGTGTGTGTACATATTAAATATTAAAATAGTTGTAATATTAAAATAACCGCTTTTTACATTTAGTAAAAAGCAGTTATTTTAATATTACAAACAGACACTCCGATTTTTTTTATAGATATATAATAAGAACTATTTTAGAGGGTAGAATAATGTCAACGGTTTTATGCATAAATATTCACTATGTTTATAATGTTAATAGAAACTACTTAATATAGTTTCGTGTTGTATAAATGTTAATGAATATGATTTATATTAAACTTAATTATTCATAGCGTACATTAATCGACTATAACAGGGTTACAACATCATGTAGTCTATCTACAATTAAAAATAAATCCTTAAAATATTTATACCATTCACGAAAACTGATAAATATACAAAAACAACAGAGAAGTAAGAAGATAAAAAAAAAACTTCAAGGTCGTAGAGCTACGCTGATTTCAGTACGAATAGGCCGGCTCGACCAGGGTGGTACTACCCTAGCACAGAAAATCAACATAATGAGAACATACACGAGAGCGTTAATGCTGTCATGTTTCGTTGTTAAGCACGAGACCGGAGGCCCAATGATTCAGAAGCATCACTAGGCCGCCATGGGTCACCATGCTGCATTGTTACATTGTCTGCATTCGCAGTGAACTTGGTGACTACCATTACTGATTACCGTTGGGGTAAACGAGTTCTTGAGTGGAGACCGCGTCTTAGCAAACGTAGTGTGGGATGTCCACAGGCCAGTGATGATCTGCGCAAAACGGCTGGCAGGAGCTGAATGCGAGAAGCCAAAAATCGATCCAAGTGGCGTGAAATTGAGAGGCCTATGTCCAGCAGTGGACTGCGATACTATCGACTACCACTCTTGGATTCTGCTTATGGTTTCCATCGGCCAGAATAGAGTTATTTTAGCAGGGCCATACATAAAAAAAAACATTTTAAACAACCAGACACATCTGGAGGTTCTTAGTTATACAGATATCCACTAAAACCTACTACTAAAACAAACTTCCATTTTATATGTTTCAATTTACTGTTTCCTCTGATATCACCTGTAAGGTTCGTGAGTGAAATTTCATTTCAGACTCATCAATAGCGAGTCCCTGAATATGACATTTCTGATTCGTCAAGTTAAATGCAAAATAAATTGACTTGTCAATAGTATTGCCATAAAAACAGCCACTACATTGGCGTTGATGGGTATTGAAGATACGAAATATGCTATTGAAGTAGTATGGTACTAGTAGTAGGAGGACCTCTTGAAGTACTATATCTTACTCGTAGGATGTTTGTTACCGTTTAATAATCTAAATAACTAGGAAGTGGGTAAAAAGAATTTCTGTCTATGACGTCACCTTTTTTCACGGTATTTTAGCCATCAAATCATTAAAAATTTACCGAGGAAAATTCATATCATAAAATGGGTACCAATGCTTATTGAACAATGCCAGCGAAATTACTTAACTGATTTAGCTAATATAAGCTACTTTATATTTTACCGATATAAACGGAAGCTAAACCCCAAGCAAAAGCCATTATATAATTATATTAAACTAGATTATATGATATAAGTAGACTGGTTATTTTTTGGTATAGGTGGCAAACGAGCAGACGTATTGCTTGATGGTAAGCGATTACCGTCATCCCTGAACGCTAGCAACACCAGTGAGTGGGCTTCAGGTATCCTCACTCACTCAGTGAAACATAGCGCAAGTAACTTAGGTTTTCTAAGAGACCGTGGTATCACTCCGATCGAGCCGGCCCATTCGTACCGAAGCGTGGCTCTCCCATAGTTTAAAGTTTTGATATTTATTACCAAAAAAGTTCTGTGAATACAATATAGTGTCAAGAACGTACGGAGCTACATGTAACGAGAGGTAAATTGCCGTAGTTACTCCGAAGTAGTGCCAACTTGTTGTTCAATTATTTAGAACTACCGATAGACAACCGTCACAATTTCATATAAAGCCATATAAGTCAGTCTTTATAAAAATTATTGATCTCTAAAAAGTTGTATTTTGTTAAGTTACATACAATAACTTTTTTCTTTTCCTAAAAGAGAATAAGCCTACAACGAGAATAAAAGTAATGAAGCAATAATAAATCTTTGTATTCCAATAATATTGGTAGAAATGGACGTCATTGCAATGCTTTATAACGAAAATACGAAAATACTTACTTGGGCTGCAGTAAAGAGGGAAAAGTTAAGAACGGAATAAAATCACGTCGGTTTTAACAAACGTCCATCCTTCGTTACGCTAACAGTCCGTATGTATCCCCAGTATTAGATATTTAACAATAATAAATAACGACACATATTTGTTTTCATGTCTGGAGCTATCGTATTAAACCACTAGCATACTACTTCTAAGCATACTTACATTATTATATTTTTTCACTAAATTCTCTCATACTTCTTTTTTTTCTAAACTAAATCAGTTACAGTCAAAGGTTAAATATATGCTATGTGTATAAATTAACGCTACACACTACGAGTTTGGCAGTATTTGAATTTGTTAATAGGTTTCAGCGACATTAAATTTCTATGAGCGCACCGTCGCTCGGTGCACCGCCATTTACATCTACTTCCATCAATAGACAAGCAAACTATCTTCAGCGAAATCAAAGTTGTGCATGTAGAGAATTTTAAGGCGATTACACATTAAGTTGACTGGGTATTGCGGCGCAAGTTATGATTGCGTTCTCATCAAGTTTAAGTTTTCATGGGTTCAGTGTTGTTTGCGGTACGATGTAGCGACGTAATGACATGAAGCCTTTGTGATCCCGTTTCTGACGGGTTCGTTTGCCATACACTCGCCTGTTGATGTCCAAGCGAGCTGTTACAATTTTGGTATAATTTACTTGAATGATGGCTTCTTCATGGGAAAATGATTTTAACTCATACTCGTTGTAAATTCGTTGAGTTAACAAGGAAAACTTATCATAATTTCATGAACAACCTATAATGTCCCACAGTTAGACTTGGGTCTCCTCTCAAGAGAAGGTTAAGACCATACGTCCCCACGCTGGCCGAGTGCGGGTTGGTGACTGAGTATTTTAATTTATTTATTATGTTTATGTCCTGCAATGGACTGTGAGGCTGTTGATGAATAGGCGCGCTAGTTTTCGTTATAGAATATTTTGTTACTAAAACCGAATACCGCAATATAATTGAATGATGCATAATGTACAATCGCCTGAATTTAGAATTGAAAATTTGTCACGGTCAGCCTTTATTTCCGTCGCTAGACCTATGGAAACAGTACGTTATATTATTGTGTGGTTGAGTGATATTTAAAAGGTATAGACTTGGGAGGGTAATATTATCTGGTTGAAGGGTACTTAAGTCTATTTTTTGCTAAGCTTTTGCATATCATATTGCTTTTATACAAACGATTGCCTCGTTGGTCTAGTGGTTAGCGTAAGCGACTTCAGATCAAGAGGTCTCGGGTTCGATTCCCGGGTCGGTCTGCTGTTGGGTTTTTCTTACAAGAAATTTTTAATAGCTGCCCGGAGATTGGAATATGCCGGTAGTTTCCGCCCATGCATTAGAGAGCACGTTAAGCCGTCGGACCCGGTTGTCATGAACATCTTTGGCAATCGTTATTGAGAAATCAGTGCCCTCAAATATACTGACAACTTTTTTTTTACGTGTGGAAACCTCTTCAGGCCTTCACCCCACCGGGGTTTGCAGCGGGGCGGAGTGTCGGAATCGAACCGACTAAAACTACACGGTGTGCAACTCTGCGCCTGAGACGGGAGAGATCCGGGAACCGCTTTCTTACGCCATCCGGACCCCTCCCAGCGCTTGCCTGCACTGAAGCGGGCACCGTCTCTAGATGTTATATCCTCTCAATTTAGGCACGTATGGCACACGCGTAACGTCGCCCCCTCGCGACTGGCCTGTGGAGCGGATGGAGGGGAAACCCGTCCCGACCATCCGCGGTCGCGACCACGTTAAAACTGCTCTCGCCGCCGGCCATGGAGCGTACGACGGCCGGCAGCGAGAGATCTCCTCCGATGACTGCAGTGAGGGCCCGACGCTGCGACGCCCAAGCGGGGCACACCGCCAGCGTGTGCTGGGCCGAATCCTCACTACAGTCGCAGTGGTGGCAGGCGGGACTGAATTTCCTCCGCGCGACCGAGTGTAGGTACTTCCCTAAGCAACCGTGCCCGGAAAGCACCTGCGTCAGTCAGAAGGAAAGGGTCCCGTGCTGCCGCCCTGCCCACTCGAGAATGACCGGCTGGAGAGCCTCCGAGGTGGCGAAGCCAGCACGTAGTGCCTCCAGCCGCGAAGACCAACGAGCCATCGTGGCTCAACGAAATATACTGACAACTAGTTCAACCTTCGAATTCAGTTCACTCTAAGGGTTCCGGGGTCCGAAGCTAATCGCTCCATGTAAAAACTGAAATTCAGGTAAGATCTGTTGAACAAGTAGCCGACCCCAAATCTCGGAAATAATAAAGCCTAGGAAGATGATGATGATTGCCACATATTTATCATGTTCTTGGAAAAAATTAAACACGTATATTTGTCAAAACTGACAAAGTCACATATTTCTGTAAAAGCCATCGATTAAAAAATAAATTAGTCATACGGATCGCCTGAATACACTCATATTTCATAAACTTTCTTATTTAATAGGTTTTTTATGAAACAAATTAGAGAATGGGACCTCTCAATAAAAATTTCTTTACTTATGAAACAACTTGTATTATATTTCAATTTGTAATCCATACTATTTGTAAAAGCCTGTTTTCATATGGCTACAACTTTTTTTGTTTTTCTATCTATCTATCTATCTATTCTATGTGTGTACAGGATTGTAACATTTCCCAAAAATGTATAAATATTTCTTTGGCACGCCCTATAGCCTAAACGGCTTGTCGTATTTTTATGTGAGTGGTGTCAATTTATGCCTTAGTCGTGAGAGTGACACTGGGTACATCAAAATAATAATAAATAAATATAATAAATATTTCGGACATCTAACACACAACGCCATCTAGTCCCAAACTAAGCGGAGCTTGTATTATGGGTACTAGACAACTGATATGAATACATAAATACATTTTTTTTGTAAATAAATACATATTATACATATAAAACACCCAAACTCCGAAACAAATATTTGCAGATCATGCAAACATTTGGTCCGACCCAGGATTCGAACCCGAGACCTCGTGGACAGCAGTTGCGTACGCTACCACTGCGCCACCGAGGCAGTCAATTAGAACCATATATGTAAAGTATGAATAAGTATATATTTAAAAAAGAGGTTAAATTAACTGAATAGATGTAATTTGATTTTAACCAAATAAAACCTGGATACACGAGTGACAAGCGCATATAACGTATATCTTATCACATCAAATATTTCTAAACTAATGACAAAATGCTTCGCTGAAGGCAAAGGCGATAATCTCTCCCGTCCCAGAGTTGAGTTAGACACCTTCGTGAGACTAACGAAGTTCTTATAATCCTCCCCCGCCTTGTCACACCCCGCAACCCTCTGTAATCGAGTTATTGCCTTGCATCTCATGTCTTTCTACTCCCCTATTTAATGACATCTTACATTTTGAAGACACAAAAATTTAATGAGTACCTGTAATATTTATAATACTTCAAAAAAAACTTAGAGCTACAAATTTGAATTTTTATATATAAAAGTTAAAAAAAATACTTTATGGTCGAACTTTGAATTTAATTTACACTAAAACACGGTTGGGCTTTATTTTGTTCTTAATTTCAGTAATTTCAATTCTTCAGTATAAGTTTATACATTGGAATATCTTAATTGCGTGAAAAATGATTCTTTTGCTGAAATTTTATGCTAGTTTGACAAGACTAATTTAATGACACAAGCGATTGTAGAATCAATTTGCCTTAAAAAGTAATTGAATTTTCTCAGAGCTAGCATTTATAATCTTCAACAAAGAGAGTTTCAGATCTGATCGGTTATTTACTTATTATTTATGCGACTTTACCGGGAATTCTCCGGAGAATGAAAAGTAATCACTGAGAAATTGAGGCCATCACTTGATGCGAGTTAACCATCGATTTTATATTAACAATTGTAATGAATATTTGAAAATATCTTTATACATAAAATAATCACAATGTTTAAAAGGAACTATCAGTTTTACTAAATAAAATTTTGGATAGTATTCTTTTTTATCAGAATTGAGTAAAATGTTAATGTTCGGCCTATATTTTCAAAATCTTAGTATCTAACGTATTATTTTGTATTAAATATATCATATATTACATAAATTTTTGGTTGACGTATTAATATAATATATCTTTCATAGATTAATAAGTGAAGTATAAACTTTATACTTCTTTTTACGAAAAAAAGATCTCGAGTACAAAATTTTGCACGGTTAAAGTTTATATGAAGGAAGAGTGCTAATAGCTAAAAAAATAATTATGGCTGAATTTAGACCACTTGGTGAACACCGCTTTCATTAGTTTTGCAAATGTTTTATTTTAAAATCATGTTGGTAACTTCATATTTATTAATCCAATATAAGTAATTGAACTATCGCTGTACGATCATATTAATTTAATACAGAAACATATTATTTCATTACATTTTTCATACTCATAAAAGTGAAGTGTATTTACAAATAAAGTTTTTTAACGCAGCGTAACTATTTTTTCGTTCGGCGATGTCGTGACTGAAGTATTGCTAAAATCAACTACGGTGCAATTTCTTTGTTTAATAACAATCTACTCTTTGAGAAATGTGATTTGCTAGTGCTGAATAAAACTAAATTTATTTGCACGGTAAGCCCAGTTGATATGGAGTTGAGTGGTGGTTAAAAGGTTCCGTAAAACTTTCCAATGATTGTATTATTGTCTTCTTCTTACAAATGAAAATGTGGCCTAATAATTGGCCACAATTTATTTTAAACAATGATGGAAGGGGAAATACACGGCCAACCAACCAAACAAACGGCACGGATCAACGTGTATACATGAGAAGAAGGGAGTCGTGGCCTATCAAGAAGTCAAAAAGATCGCAGAAAATACAGAGAAAAAGAGAGAGAGAATGGCAATTGCTCCACAGACAAAGGCCTGGTTTATTGTTTCACAATCAAGTAATACAGTTTTTTTATGAATTGATACGATATTAGTTTTTAGTCATTAACATTATCAGCTGTTTTGTAACCAAAACTTTTATGAGATCCAATTAAAATACCAATTGCATACGAATACCCGTCAGTCAGCTCATGACTGTTATTTGAAGCCTAGTTCCATACCAATATTATAAATATGAAAGTAACTCTGTAACAGATAGGATAGCTTTTACGGATTAACAGCTTAGAATGAAATGTATAGTGGATATCCTTTGATTTTCGAGGCTCTAGCGCGGTTGTTATACTCTTTACACTCTTGAAATGACTAATATGACTTTCACAAAATATGTCCTTATCAGATTAAAACCGAGAAAAACTGCAAGTAGTTTTCCTGTAAACCCTGCGTAACCCAAATACTAAAAATCATTAGACATAATAAATAGGTTTCCAGATAAGACGACGTGTCGCCACTCCGTGCTGACCATTGTTTGTCATTAAGTATCAAAGAAACTCCTGCAATAGATATTGCTGTTCCCGTTAACTCACTTCAGTCTAGAGTCGTAGTGCGCCAATAGTCATAGTTACTCCGCATTCAACCATTGCGTTAATTTTCCTGAATTCATCTGTCCGTCGTACCACATGGCACTTTATACTTCTTAAATCTGTTATAGTAATGAATGTGTGTGTCTCTACGTGTCTATAGATTTCTTCATTTATAAATTGTCACTGTGACCTACTACTTCTCACTTTGGCACGTTATGGGCGCATTAATGTCAAAACATTCATAATCATATTTATCATAATTAACATATATACACATTAAAATATGTTCAATTTTCATGTTCTTAAATACTTTACGACATTTAGTAAAAATTAGTCCAATACACAAACACTATATTAAGAACAGAAGTGTTAAATGTGGAATTATTTTTATTTATACCAAATTCTATGACACGTAATATGTGTTTTTTTCTGGCAAACAGCCCAGAAGGGCGGGCTAATGGCGTAGAGCACGCCACTCGTACTCATAGCAACAAAATGCAATTGGCCATCGACTGCCCAACTTGATTTTTTCGTCTTATTCTTTATTTCATTTTGAATAAGGTGTAGCGACAAGTTGTTTCGTACTTACATCCACAATCCTGCATGGATGGCATAGTGGCTTGAGAGTTTACCTTGTCGATCTCGTGTAGTGCGTTAAAACCCGGATGGGACAACAGCTGTTTGCGTGAGTGATCCACAATTGTTGTTCTTATCTGGGTGGTGGTGGTTCATGGGATCCGTTTCATGTATGTTAGTAAAGCTCCTTGCAACACATGAATATTCCTACTGCAGGAGTTGTCTTTGAAAAACAAACGAAAAAACTTCGAGTTTCCTAAGGGGTCCTTTTTACAGTCTGAAGGGGTGCAATAAGATTCGCTCAATGTGCAATATCTTCCTGAAATCTTTAAGAAAATACTGAAAGTTATTGAATATATATACAGTAAAATTACTCATCTGCAACCTGCACCTTTGGGGATGTCTTTAAGGCCACCAGAAATACCCAAAATGTATAGGGTCGTTGGGTTGGAACTCATGCGGGACATCAGGAAGTACAGACATATGGCTGGGGGGAACGATCCACAATCACCCCTGGTTGTACCACTTTCCCTCGCTCCGTTAATATGGCCTAGCCCCAGTGTTCTCCTGGAGAACTGCCCTTCCCCTTCCCCCCCGAACCTCGCTTGCGGACCTTAGCACTTCGACCATACGGGACGTGTGTCCATTACCCTGTAGTAGCTAGCTATAGGGCGACCATTTCGCCATAATTCCAGACCAAAGAGGGCGTGATGCTTCAGGGAAGTAACTAACCCCGACCCCGATGAACTCAACCCTCCAGGACTCCTTCATCCCGGCTAATAGCGTTTGACCACGGAGGACTAACGCAGTCAAGCATAATAGTACACAAAGGTCGCCTGCTGGCCTTCGGTAGACCCGTGAAAGAGATGATTAAATGGATTGTGGATGATGTGTGTGATGGATTAAATGGATGAATGAAGGTGTGAATGAGTGAATGAATAGATGAATGAATGAAGTTTTTAGATTGGGTGTTAGGACTTAGACGGGAATATACTAGGACGGTTGGGAAAAATGAGGTGGTAAGGAGGTAGTTTGGAACACAGGAAGAGGGTTGTAGGTTGTACTTGACTTTTGTTAATGTCCAGCCAGGCATGTACTTTTCACTTGGCTACTGGAGATCCAGGGTAGGTAATGCGCCACCCGTTAAGATCTCCAGCATTCCCAGGGTGCACGACCCACTCCGTGAAGAAGCAGGTTCTTTCCTGCTCCGTGTTGGCAGATACAGGCCCGACGTGGACATGTGAGAAGCACTTGAACGTATGTGCCGGTATCTCAGCGCTCTCTTAGCAGTCTCTTATAGGTTGCAAGTCCTTTCCCTTACTGCTTTGATAGCCAGATCTTTTTCTGTCAGAAACAATGGAGGTTTCATTTTACTTATCAAGAAATATAAGAAGGCAATAATACACAATGAACAACCGTATTAAAATGAGAGATTCCAAATTCAAAAGTAATATTTTGTTTGTTTTTAATTGTAACAGTATTTACGGCCAGACTAAGTAGTAAGTCAATATAACACTCGAAAATTAAAATACAAATTGCTTTTATGTGGCGAATGTTGGAGCCGAAATTCTAAAATTAAATCAACATACTAGTTAGATGAATTTATAAACAGTGCACGTGGCTTTGAAATAGAGGTACAAAATTCAGTTATAATTTTGTGTTTCGCCGCCATTGCTCGGCGCAAGTATTACAAACAGAAGGGACAAACAAACCCAGTGCTTTGTGTGCACTAAAGAGTGAGTATGCTTGCATCCTATACACATACATATGTATGATACACACGCCTTTATTCACCACAAACTTATTATACTACCTGATTTCTTTCACTTTTCTAACTCAGTAAAAAATATTTATTACAAGTAGGTACAGAGAGTACCTTGATGTTTTACAAAATAGTTACATATATATTGATACATAGCAGTTTAGTCTTATGTGTATTCGTATGCGACTGCTTTACATGTGGTCTTGAATTTAATTCCTAGTTTAGGAATTTGGGTTTTTTCTATGTAGAGCTCAGCAGTTGTTAAGCATCCATAATACAAGCTCCGCTTAGTTTTGGACTAGATGCCGTTGTGTGTTAATGTACAAAAATATTTATTTATTTTATATGATTCAAACATATTTTCAATACTAAAATATAATAAATAAATAAATATTTTCGGACATTTTAACACACAACGCCATCTAGTCCCAAACTAAGCAGAGCTTGTACAATGGTATAACTGATATTAATACTTATATACTTTTTTTGTAAATACATACATATTATACATAGAAAACACCCAAACTCCGAAACAAATATTTGCAAATCATACAAACATTTGGACCGACTCAGAAATCGAACCAAATCGAAATGTTAACTTTATACTTCGTTTGAATGAAGCACTTCGTTTTATTATTCTTTTTTCTATGTTTTTATTAATCCACTTAATAAGGAGAACCGTATTTATCCTTTAAATGTAATAATTTTAGCTTTTTTTTTAAGACTCAATATTTTATTTTAATAGCCTTATAGTATATGATAGAAATTAAGGATACGGTTGTATTGAGGATGATTTAATAAAAATTATTGAAATTGTTATAATACACACTGTTACATATTTTAAACTATAAATATAAGTCATCTAAGTTGTAGACAAAATAGTCAATGACTTCTTAGAAGATATTATTTTAAGAGTTAATTAAAAAACTAATTTGTTGATCGTTTGAAGCCGCCCAAATCAACATATTATTATATGTTTATACGAAACTGTTCCTGATTTGGTGTTTTGATCACCGTCTGATCTTTTATTTTGGATCCAAAAATTTTGACTTTTACGACGGCTATCAATCATTCACTGTGTGGCGTCGAATTATCGTTATAAAACCACATAGGTGGTTAGGTTATTGACTTAAACACTGGGTTTTTGGAAATACAATTTGTTCCAAGACGATTATTTTATAGTTTAGTTATCTCACGCTGTTAATATAAATTATATAGTATATATCGACTTTTTCTTGAATTACTATTTTTTAGAAAATAAATATCGTAGTGTTCAAAGTGCTTGCTCAAATCGCTCTCCCTTTTTACTTTTATATCGAAAACAATAAATCGTGATGTTATTGTCATTTTTACAGAAAGTAAATACTTGTGACACATCATAACATATCTATAAAAATGAACAATTTTAAAACGATTTTTTTTTTAAATAACGTCATTATTAACTTTATCAAAATGTCTAAACAAATATGGCTGTTCTTTTTTTCTTATTCATCTTATTCATTAAAGCACATACTAACTTCGCCTTTTCAAGTTACTTTTATCCTATAAATGTTAGTATGCCTGCCATGCTCTTACATAAATCAGGACTCCTTTATACCTAAATTGGCTATGTGTAGAACGGCTTTTGAAATATATTCAGAATATTTCTCACCCACAACCATAACCATGCGTATAACTAAAACGTTGTCATTTATTTTTTAATTCATAGTTCTCAAGCCGTAGGGCTTAGTTCAAAATAACAACCAGATTAAGTTATCACTTGTCTCAACTTTAAAACGAATATCAAAAAATTTTAATAGCTATTTTAATACGTAGAACATCCTACTAAATTATGAATGCGAAAGTTTGTATGGATGGATGTTTGTTACTCTTTCACGTAAAAACTACTCAACGGATTTGGATGAAACCTTACAGTAATATAGCTGATACATTAGAATAATACATAGGCTACTATTTGCCGCGAAAACCGACATACACCCGGGCGGAGCCGCGGGCATAAACTAGTATCTATATATTTTTGCTTCTCTTGGTTGAGAGCTTGTCTATCATCATTCAAGCCTCTTCCAGTACTGATTCAACCTTTATGAAATATGCGTTTTTCTTTTATGTAGGCCCAAACTAAAATTAATCACTGGAATCAACACTTTGTCCATCATTCTACTTAATACATCTCCATAAGATAAATAAAAATAGGTGAAAAATGTTAAAATTAGTGATTAGACGGATTGAATGGTTGAACGTTCACGGCAAAACCGTTTACGGGCATAATAATCATTAAAATGTATTTCCATTTTATTCGGGCCCGAACTCGAACCTCAAAGATTACAATCTCTATCCTTTTATTAGGGTACTGTGGTGCTGTTTTTCACTTGCGTGTTTTACAACAAAAAAAACTATGAACTGACATAGAACTAAACAATTGGAAAATATTTCAAGATACTGTTATTATTTTTGATGATATTTTATCCAAATGACAAAGATTGTAACTGACTGTTAAGAGATCAGCGATTCCTCAATGATTTACAAATTGAGGTAACTTTAGCAGAGTATTTGTTTTTTGTTCGCTCCTCTATATCGATGTTTTGACACAACACATATACGAAGTTATTGTTGCTGGATTAAAGATTAATATTCTTTATACACTAACCATATAGGCAAGACCTAAAGCTTAAAATTGAAGACCTGCAATAATGTTGTTCATCTATTTACAGACAACTTACTATAAACTATAAATTAATAGGTATGTGTGATTTAGGCCACCTGAAAATCACTATTGAATTAACAGCTGTGACTATTTAATTTAGACTAACTTGCTATGAATACCACAATAGTTTGAAAACTACTTCCGCTTTGGCCCTACTCTGCCTGATGGAAAGCTTTAGTAGAATCTAAGAGTAATGATCATCATGCTAATTACGAATGCAGACAGTACAGCAATGGGACATGGTGGACTATTGAGATGATACTCTATCATTGGGCCTCCGGTTTCGAACTCTCCAAGGAAAATCGACAGCAGGAATGCTATCATTTTAGGCTCGTTTTCTGTGGAAGGGTAGTGTATTTTAGTGCAACAAATCTAAAATAATAAGGTAATTGGCATTGCTTCATAAAATATGAAATGATACGGCGTTTCATTCAGTTGTGTATTTTATACTCTACAATCCTTTTAAATAAAAGTCTACGGAACCCCACTTGAAGTACTCGTAAGATTTGATTGTCTTTTTATAATAAAAATCATACTTGAATGCAGGGGAATGGAAAATAAACCAAGTAAATGTTTTTGTAACATATAATTTTGTAAATAGCTATTCGATACGTATCAAATCATTTTTGGGAACAAAACATGGTAATGTGTTTGAAAATTATTATATATTAACTATACTCAATCTGATGTCTATTTCGTACTATTAATTGTAGCAATCGACTACCTCGCAGGTAAATAGTAGATATTATTTCCTAGGTATATTATTTAGACGGATCTTTTTCATTTATACCTAGCGCTAGAACGTTTATAATATGAACTAACTGACATAAAAAATACTTCTGTTACCTAATGAAATAATATTTTATTTTTATTCATCAAATTATTTAAAAATTAAAACTATTGCTTAGAAAATGATAACTACGTACTTTAAAGCTAGTAGGCATATGCAACTTTCGTTTTCACCGTTACTTTCATCACTTAAGTTTTATAAAGTTTGTAATAAAAAAACCTGTAACTGAAATCCTTGTTTTATATATACAATATACTTTCAGAATTGTAATCCACTTTATACTTTATACCTGTGATGAAAATATTTCTTTTTTTTTGTAAAGGAAATTAGTTAGTTATTTTATTTTCGTTGAATCTGCAACTTATTACTAAAATATAAATAATTTCTAAAATTAGGAAAATTTCGTAATTTTGTTTCCACGCCTAGTTTGATGATTAAGTCTTTGTATTTTGACTGCCATAATTTGAAAGGTAGAACTTATCATACAACATATCACTGCAACTTACCATAAGAATCAACTAAATTATTATTGGAAAGTTTTACCAAGAAAACAAAGACAATCCAAGCAAGCTGATTGAGATGGATCAAAAGTTTTCAAATGAAGTATTTGGTTTCCAAGTCATTTGCTAATACATTTTAGAGTACATGACACGATATTGATTCATAAGATTTATAAACACGCACACACATCGCTAATTACTTGCAGTAGGAATGTAATAAGTGCACACACGTGAAGTGTGAAGTAGCGTAGTGTGTGGGGGCAGGAGGCCACTCCCTCGGCAACGCCTGCTCATTTTAAATTGTAATTACAATTTATTATTGTCTCTGTGCCGCCTTCATCGTCCGACGCCATTTTATCGATTACTACAGTTATATTTGAATCGTTCTGAAGCGAGTGTATTATATTATCTTGTTAGATTTATTTATTAGGCACTTAACCAACAAATAGACTGTTAAATTATTCTAAACGGTTTCGAGATTATATTTTAATTACCAGTTTTAACGTTTCAGTAACTTATATTGACATTTATACCGTAACGCTCATAGTCCTGCAAAGGTAGGCAGAGGAGTAGACGTTTGCAACACTCAGATTTGACCAAAGATAATTTGACCCAACTTACTTAATGGAGGCAAAGCATTTATTGTTAATTGCACCTTATTTTGAATTATAATTTATTATGTTCATACTATAATAGCTGGTTCAAACTGATATTTATACTAGGGTAAGACTGACTGAGCATTTTTATATTTCATTGAATTCGCGGCATTAATTTTTTTTACTGTCAATTCTTCAAAAAATATGTTCAATTAATGGCAAAAGTATTTTCATAAAAAGGTGTTGAATAAAAAAAAGTTTTTGTAGTCACCAATTAGTTAAAGAGAACTAGTTAAGATCTAACATCAACTATGGGGTTTTAATGCAATTACAATTGACGTCACTGAAATTAACAATTCCGCATCAAACATGAATGGACCCTCACTTCGCTAGTAGAGGGAACTCCTTTTCTCAGTCCATATTATCCTACATAAAGATGGTGACACACTGACACATTTTGGTGTACAAAGTAGTTTATCGTAAGTTATTACTTTTAAATAGGTTTATTTTTCCATTATTACCATCTTTTGATTTAGTGGGTCTCGACGATGAAGGTTACAATATAATTTAGGAGAATAACCTCTGAGAAAACATGACAGAGATGTACTTTTACTTTCAAATTATGTAAATAGTTAGATACTGTTCAAATAAATTATGTGTAATAATTTTTATTTTATTTACTACGGATTGTACATTGATTTTGTATTTAAATAATGATATTTTATTTAGGTATAGCAATCTGTATGACACGTTTCGTATACATTTCTAAGGCTATAGTTAGTATACCTAATGAAGATCTAAATTAGAACAATGACCAATTGAAAGATATGAGGGCACAACTAGTGGCTCATTCAACTTATAACAAAGTAAAATTTAGAAATTATAACTCGATAAATTAAAATTTTTAATCAAATCAATGTAGCCTTTGTCATCCGAGCGATTATTAGCAATCTATTGATACCTCGTTTATTAAAATCGGTTCAGTAGTTAAGGCGCTACGGTGGAACATAGTAGGACTGCCGAAACTATTACCTACTTTTAGGCTTAGGGTAAAAATTAATGAGTAAAGCATAGGCTCAGTTTTTTAGCTAAAAACATGAATAGAAATATTTACTGTTCACCAAATAAACTAACGACTTTTTTTAATGCAGCCCTATGGCTCACTAGCCTTATTATAGTTATGTTATATTTAAAAAGAAAAGTGTTGGCAGGATCTGCCTTTTCATCATGCTATGAAATGAGGGGTGTTGTAAATTTTTAAGGAGATTTTTAGTAGCAAGTATACTGTTAAAATAATAACAGGAGTAGCAGCAGTGTGCTAGAGACTATTTATTCATGGTTCAGAAGATACAAAAGTATAAGAAGATAAACCAAAGTAACTATGCTTATTTCCAATCAGTGACAGACATGTGACAAATATGATTACAGGCCAGTACATGTAGAGAGGCCTATTTCTAGCAGTGGACTGCGATAGGCTGATGATCAGTATATAGGTATATAAATATACTACCTCCAATATATGCGAGCTCAATATCTATTTAATTTTGAGTTATCTAAGCATCTTCTACACCTTATAAGAGACGGTAATTAAATGGTGGAATAAACTGACTATTTATTCTAAAAAAATTTTATTGGTTACTAAAATATATATTTATAACCTTATGGTACGTTGTGATTTTTCTAAATTTATTATTAATTTAATTTAAAAACTGGATGTAGATAGTCTCAGTGTATCTCGTATCTAAATCCAATTGGATTTATAAACGGCAAGAGGTCTCTGGCTTAAAAGCAAAGTAAGTTCATCCAGTCGTCTTTCTTAATACAAATTTGTGGAAGTTGAAGACTCCATGGTTGGCCCTGTCCAACCTTGTTAATACTTTGCTTACATTTAATTCCTTAGTACGTTTCTCCTTCAATGTTGGTGAGATTATGTTACAGATTTATATTGGTTTTGATTGTACCCAAATGACTTTATTTGTTAGGGCGGTAATCTTATGTATATTTAGTACGGGCTCTGTCAAAACCGAATGTAAATAAGTTGTCTCAAGTTCTCATTAACTATTATTGAAATTATATTTATAAGTATAATTATGCTTGACTTATGATTATGTTTAATTTTAACTACGCTCATGCTTTATAACATTTTACGGCTTACCGTAAGCTAGATCAAAAACATATCAATTTACTAAACACAATTTGTTTTATTTGTGTCTCTTATCAATAGAAGAAATCTTTATTTCGCCAGTAGTGCTTATGAAGCGTTGTTCAACCTTTAAAAAACACACAATTTTACATTTACAAGATTGATTTAGTAATTTATCCTTTTTACATATTTCTAAGGTTTTCAAAATATTTACAAAACACTATAATAATAAAAAATCACGTAATTTATGATAAAAAACAGAAGATACAACACGACACGTCATTCCATCGCAACACTTGAATAAATACTGGAAATTAGATTGGCATTTTAGTATTCTCTCTGCGTTTTGTAGTGAAAAAAAACCACGGTTTCTTTATAGCGTCTTTTAACACTTTGAAAGTGAAATAAGCATTTCAAATTCAGATGTAATGCAAATTGGTACAACCACCCTACAGAAAGGGTTAAGATGTTTTCATAACTGAGTGTCGTCGTACAATCGCCTTTCTGCAGCCATTTTAATTGAAATGAATAAAGATTATCGTTGTTTCAATGCTGTGACAAGTACTTGTTTAGTTAATGTTTTATGAATTTAGTTAAGTAAAATGGAAGGAGATGCAACTACGCAATGTTGTAAGATTTGTATGAATTTTACAATTAGTTCCAACTATATATGCAAATTATGTAGTTAGGACTAATTAGTCGTTAACTGGACTTAAACTTATTTTCTTGCCCTAAGGTATTAAACCTTCAAAAATTAACTGACGTTGTTTACAATTAATTATTCCTTCTCATATTCATATTAATAATATAATGTATGAATATGTATTTCACCATTAATTTGATGAATGGGCTGAGACTTGGATACGCAGTGGATTGGTCTACAAATTCAAAGTCAATATTTGTGTTACTCTACTTAATAAAATTCTAATCGGAACTGTTCGACAGAGAACTAGAGAGTAACCACATCGCTCGGAAAATTATTGTCCTGAAATGAAATGCTGTCGGTCTTTTCTCCATAAGGACTGACAGTCGATTGAGCCGAAATGTACTATAGACAGCGGTTAGGTAAAATCAACTTGTCCAACATCGGGACAATTGACGCAATTTGGAGGAGATTTTCGTTCAGCAGTGGATGCTGATAAACTGATGATGAAAATAAATCTATAATTAACTGGAGGATTACATCCGTTTAAAGTAACGGATACGTATGCAGATAAAACATTCTCTCTTTCTCTATGATCGACGCATACAGATAAATCATGACCTCTTTTCATTCTGCGATATCTGCCGGCATAAAAATTATATGATTTTCTTCAAAATCTTGATTTAATAATGAATTCATGTCATGGGTAGTATCTACCTTTTAAATTCGATCCGGTGTATAACATATTAAGTCGTATAAGCTACGTTTTCCCTTGTACAATTGGACACTAAGCCAATATTGGCATTGATTCATATTCAAATTTAAGAACTTGACTATGTTGTAACTATATTATTCCGTTACAAAACTAATACATAACACGAAACACATATTATTAACAACAATATTAATCACGAACCTTGCAAATATTTTAGGAAGTTGAAGTTCATACATTTTAATTAAAAGCACACAAAACATGAGCAATAATATAAAGCCGGTAACATACGGGGGTGTGAGTTCGAACAAGACAATAAACAGGTCGTACATCACGCAGCAACATAGCTCAAAGTTATTTAATTATCGTAAGGAAAAACTAATCCGTGGCGCTTCAGAGAGCGAAAATTGCGCTCCGTCGGAGTCCACGATGTCAGGTGCGTGTGTCGTTGCTGCGTATGACTACACAGGATGTTTATGTTTTATATATCACATTTATGTACAGGTGATTCTTAGAGTATAGAGCAAACTATCTCGCACAACATGACTGCAAATAGAATGAAAACTTTAAAAATAACTTGAAACAAACACTCTGTTTCACCGAGTGAGTGAGAATATCGGAGGCCCATACCCCAATACCTCCACCATCTCATCCTCCTCCCCATGTCCAAAAGCCGGTAACGCACTTGTGATGCCTCGTTGTTGCAGATGTCCATGGGCGGTGGTAATCGCTTACCAACAGGCGATATGTCTGCTCGTTTGCCCGCGATTCCATAAAAAACCAAGAGGCCTTAGCCTGGTATACCACGCTGGCCATATCGTTTTAAAACAGAGGCCCATGTCCAGCAGTAGACTATTAAAGGNATAAATCTATAATTAACTGGAGGATTACATCCGTTTAAAGTAACGGATACGTATGCAGATAAAACATTCTCTCTTTCTCTATGATCGACGCATACAGATAAATCATGACCTCTTTTCATTCTGCGATATCTGCCGGCATAAAAATTATATGATTTTCTTCAAAATCTTGATTTAATAATGAATTCATGTCATGGGTAGTATCTACCTTTTAAATTCGATCCGGTGTATAACATATTAAGTCGTATAAGCTACGTTTTCCCTTGTACAATTGGACACTAAGCCAATATTGGCATTGATTCATATTCAAATTTAAGAACTTGACTATGTTGTAACTATATTATTCCGTTACAAAACTAATATATAACACGAAACACATATTATTAACAACAATATTAATCACGCACCTTGCAAATATTTTAGGAAGTTGAAGTTCATACATTTTAATTAAAAGCACACAAAACATGAGCAATAATATAAAGCCGGTAACATACGGGGGTGTGAGTTCGAACAAGACAATAAACAGGTCGTACATCACGCAGCAACATAGCTCAAAGTTATTTAATTATCGTAAGGAAAAACTAATCCGTGGCGCTTCAGAGAGCGAAAATTGCGCTCCGTCGGAGTCCACGATGTCAGGTGCGTGTGTCGTTGCTGCGTATGACTACACAGGATGTTTATGTTTTATACATCTCATTTATGTACAGGTGATTCTTAGAGTATAGAGCAAACTATGTCGCACAACATGACTGCAAATAGAATGAAAACTTGAAACAAACCCTGAAACAAAAACTTGAAACAAACACTCTGTTTCACCGAGTGAGTGAGAATATCGGAGGCCCATACCCCAATACCTCCACCATCTCATCCTCCTCCCCATGTCCAAAAGCCGGTAACGCACTTGTGATTGACTTGCAGATGTCCATGGGCGGTGGTAATCGCTTACCAACAGGCTATACGTCTGCTCGTTTGCCCGCGATTCCATAAAAAAACGAAGAGGTCTTGCCCTAGTTTACCATACTGGCATGATCGTTTCGAATTAGAGGCCTATGTCCAGCAGTAGACTATTAAAGACTGTTGATGATGATGATGATGAATCTAAATTAAGTCAATGTAATCAGCCAAACCGAACACTACCAACAATATTAAATGTCGAGTGCATTCATCAAAAACAGATATTCATTTACATTCTATCATAAGACTTGTGATTTTCAAAGCTCTTTAAAGTGTTATTGCTTATTTTATTTTAAATTTGGTAGAAAACATGTTTCATAAACATGTTTCTCACAGAGATTTATTTTAATTATTTTAGTTAACAGGTTATTTACAATGACATAAGTTGATAATTTGAACTCCCCCTGTATTATTATGCTATACTTCAATAGAGACTAAAGGCGGCGAGAAGCTGTCGTGTGCGACAATATTTATGCGCGCTATATTAACTGTGCTGTAGCAGTATTAACTGGAAAACGTTTCTAAACTTACCACGTATATTGTCAAATTATATTATTATCCAGGTGTGTTGTTTAGTTACAATTAATGGTGTCGTACAGAAAGTTCTTTTCTACGTCTTTTGTATGCCAAACTTTCAATGTCTCATTAACTATCATGCATCATTTTTAAATAAAACTCAAAACCCAAGTTTTTTTTTAAACTTAAAAGGCAATTATGTTAAACAACAGTTACTGAAATCAACGAAGAACAAACAAAAGCTATGTAATTTTCTTATATAATTAAGATTATATGTTTATTGAGAGTGAGTACATATGTACAGTATGGTAGTGGATTAAGAATATTTGGTAATGGCCAGCCACCAGCTTGACACCCTGGTCACCATTGGTGTGGCTAGAACAGACAGGCAGCACTCTACACTTGATGCGACGTCCATATAAAATGTGGCCCTCCAAGCATGACCACCTCGCCTGGTCTGAGGATCCTACCATTGTGTTGGAAGGAAATCACACCCGTTCCTCCACAGTGGTGATCCCGACGTGATTGGAAGCAGCCTTCGAAAGAGCAGATCAATAGCAAGAGCATCAGCACGCCACCAAAATGGTGGCGCTGATTCACACGCGTTCACTCCCACACGCAAGAAGCGACCGCTCCAGCCTGATTATTCCTACGGCCTCATCAGCGTCTAGGTACAGCATACTGTCTACGGTCCATGTAAGCCAAGCATCTCTCCAGTCAACGCAGAAATCAGCCACTACGTAGTAACGGCCCAGACTCACTAGGGACTTCACCGCAGCACCGCGCACCGCATGGCATCTCGACTCACTGGGATTAGCGGACTTCCTGACTTACTGGGCCTACCGGCATTCATTTTCGAGTCACTGGAACTACTCACTTCTGGCACTGGCGAACTCCGCAACAGGATACAGGCAGCTGACTCATTATAGTATATACAACTTCGGCCTTAGAGGGGCGACGTCTACATATGGCGTGGCTCGCCAGGTATAATTACCTTGCCTGGGCGGAGGACCCTTCCTTTGTATTGGAGGGACATCACACCTGTTCCTCCACACACACTGAATAGCATCACTGCAATAAAGAAAAGGTTGAAATCAACCATTTACCAACCTGTTTCGCCAACGTTCGCCAATGTCGAAAAATGGATTATTTAGGGCCGTTGATGATGATGATAATGATATTACTAAAATGATAAACGTATAAAAGTCACTCCAAATCAAAGTCCACTTCAAATCAAGTTACCTCTATAGCGTTTAAGCAAGAACGTTTGCATCGTTCAATTGTGTCAATGTAAATAGACCGTCGTGTCACCACTATGATGAAGACAATTTGCATAGTTACCCTTTATACTGGTACATAGACAAAGTGAGGCCTTTAAAACTAACTGGGGCAAATATAACAATTGTGCAGTATTTAACATGGCATTTTTCAATTAATAATGCATATTTTGATATACAATGGCTTGCTGTGGCCCGCTGTAGCTAAATTTTTTTTTTTTCTTGATAATTCAGGATATAGTTAGTAGTCAATTCAAGGTACCAACTTCCTATGTACCAAATTTAAACAAAACTGACTGACTAGGTTGATATCATTGATCAGCATTATAATAATCAGCAGAATACCCTATATTCATAAGATCTAATACACTATTGTCCATTATATCTCAAAGTTTCATATTTTCTATAACGTCCGAATACATTATTTCACATAAGTATTTAATTTTTCGCCTTTGTTAATTCCCAATAACCTAGTTGCAGCTCCTGACGATAACTATTTATCTGTACACACGTACGCAAATATCGTCGCTAAGATTTATTATATTTTATGGTAACCCATGGTGGGTGACACTGCTGGTTTCTAGGGCATTACAAAATGTCTTGCGATGCCGTGAATTCGGCACGCACAGTAGAAGCGATTTAACCATGCGCTTGTTACTTCGTCACGGATACAAAAAAATAGGAAGCAGCGCAGCGGTATCCCTACTTAACTCGCAAAGGTCTCGTTGATATTATATGATCACTGATTGTTAAGACTCTTGATAGACATAGTCAAATAATATCAAGGTAATTTAGGTTTAAGATTTCCTGATAGTAGCAGCAGGCAATTTTTTTTTATTTTTTTTTAAAAGACAACTCCCGCATTAGGAATATACATTCCTGTGTCGCGGGGGACTTTACAAACATACATGAAACGGACACAAAGTACACCCAGACTTAGAACAAACAACAATTTATGGATCACACAAAGTGTCGTCCCATGCAGGATTTGAACCCACAACACTTGGCGCAGTAGGAAGCGATGTGGCGACCACTTAAACCACTAGGCCAACCGTGCAGTCAATTAATTATATTACCGGTATTATTAGTATTATATGTACCGGCTTTTATTTAAATTACTGGCTACTTTTACTGCTCTGGCATATTGTAGTTGCAAATATAAAATTATTCTATCTGCATTCTAAATTAAAAAATAAAAAGATATAATTCTAATTTGAAAACTAAGTAAATAATGTTTCGGTAATAGTTACAACAAGGTATAAAACAGCAAAATTTAAAATAACAGTTACAGAGTTATTGCTAAAGGTACATTGCAAAACAAATGATATGAGAAAAATATACATTACACTCGTATTTTATGCTTACTTAAAGTACAAGAAATAATATGCTTCATCGAACTTTAGCAGTTAGGTAATAAATGATAATATTCTAGGCATCATATACATGTAGATTTGATAATTATAAAGTACGGGACTTACAATAAACAATATGCAAAAAATTTATTGCAGCGTCGTTACTACTAAGGTTTTATTTTGAGCGTAATTTTATCGTCTTTATTTTAAAAACAATTGCAAGGATAAAAATAACATTACTTTTAATTAAAAGCTATAAAGTTACAATATTTCATTTTCAAATTCCTCATTTCTTGCTTCAGCCAAGCAGAGAAGTTGATTTGAAAAATATTTTCGTAAATACTCGAAGGGGTCGACGATTGCATGATGTCCGAAATCGGAAAGGGAGAGCATTTGTCCGCCGACACCCCGGGGCCAAATATAAAAATCATTCATATGGACAAAATAAAATTGCATCCCAAATAACCCAGTGCTCATCGGCCGAAAATCTATTAGCAATAAATATGAAGTTTTCCGATTTCACAAGATTTAAAATGGTGATGCGCCACTGAACTTTAATATAAATCGAAGAGTTCTGGCGACTTTCTTGTTTATGGTCGCTCAGTTTTATTGGTTTCCTTCGCTCCCTAATTATGCTGAAATTTTGTAAAATATTCTGCACTATGAAGAAAGTATGAAATGCATTTACTTCGCATTGACTATATTTTTTTTTTGTTATTTTGAAATAGAATTCAATAACATTAGAAAAAAATAATGAAAAAGAAAAGGGTCTATCCCTTTCCAGATGAAATTGACTTTATTCGAAAACTATTTCAAAACCAATGCATATAGGATTTCTATTTCACAGCATATTTATTATTTGTAATAATCTATGCATATTTCTTTTTAATAATTTGAACTATATTACGTACAATTAGTTTGTGTATTCTAATTGAAGATTCTCTTTTTCACTGTAAAGTCAACTGCACAGCTAAGCGGGATAGCTGAAATATACGCCAAAGTGTGAAAGCAGATAATAAATTACATACTACTGGTATTTTTCTGATATGTATATGATTTGTGTTAAAACGTAAAGTGTTTGTATTACAAAGTAACGAGATTTTTTTAAGTAGGTGTGTAACATAGCTGAAAGACCAAATCAAAAACCTATGTAATTTAAATGCATATTCAAAAGAAATATAAATCCAATCGGAGCTCTAAAGCCGGATCAGGTTTTGAGCCATAATTCTTTTTTCAAGTTTTATTTATTTTCGATTCTATAATTTTACATTTGAATGTTTAATACAGTTTATGAATCAAGGTGCGATATTTTCTCTTTTAGCCATCACTCATGTGTCAGGATTAAGCAAAGAAACTGACTTACTTCTATGGTAGATTTAAACTTTGTACTTATTGTAGAGCAGATACTCCTTGTTTTTAAGTAAATTGTAATAAGATCCTTATTCAAGACTATCTTCTTGAAAATAATATTTAGAATTTCTGCTACCAAATTATAGTTAATAATGACACTAACTCAGAGTACTTTGTATACCACCGACAAGAAACTGATAACAGCTTTAATTTATCAATGTATAAATTTAGAATCCTATCCGTTATTGCCTGATTCGCACCTAATACCATCATCATCGGCCTATCGCAGTCTATTGCTGGACTAAGCCTCCCCAATTATAATGTAATTCTCTATATAGAGTAATTATTTATTAAAACGTGAACATTACTTATTTCAAACGTTTTAATAATAGCTATAAATACACTGATGTAACATCTTCTTTCTACAAAAGCTGCCAAAATGATGAAAAGCATGAGCAGAATCCAAGAGTGGTGGTCACCATCTTCATTGCAAATGTGGGCAATACAAGGTTTTGACCCACACTATGGCGGCTTAGTGAAATACTTTTTCTCTCTCCACTTAAAGGAACCGGGATGATAATGGCAGGGAAATGCGTGCGCTGGTAGTGAGTTCCAGCCTTTAACAGTATATTATTCGAAATAGGCCTTTCTTTAGGAAGGTTTTAATTTTGTATAGTATGCCGACTTTGTTATTATATTATTATCATTGACCTATTGTACTCTAGTGCTGAAGATAAGCCTCTCCTATTGCACGCAACTTAGTTAGAGCTCCATTTCTTCTGCAGTGCCTGATTGATATTACTTACTCCTTAGTTTGTTAATCTCCGGTACTTAATGTCAAAATAAAATATTAACTCAGTCAGGGATTGCTTACTGAAATATGTATTTCTCGTTTGCATGATTTCAAGAACCTGTAGTTTACTTTTGTTGGAGTTAGTAAACACTAGTAGGGCTGTAGTTGGGCTTTCAAGGATCGTGATGCTGATATTCACGTATTATTTTGAGATAGCTCTTGATTTTAAGTTTTTTTACAATAAATATTTACAGCTTTTATTATTTTATTTGCTTTGGAAAGTACAGTAAAGTGTTTTATTATAATTTCTATTTTAGAAGTTTCCGGAAATTAAGAAAGTTAAGTTTTTTACTAACTGTTTTTATTATTTGCTTTAGTTTGTATCTTTTTTTTATACTGAACGTATTTCTGATGAGAAATAACTACGTGAATTAAAAAAAAATCAAATAAAATGCAACTTTAATTAAAAAGTACGTATAGCAGAAGCCTTAAATACTATTAAAGAATTTATAGTTCCAAAATATGACTTAAAGAATAATTGAAAAGAAGAATTCGGGGATAGAACTCTTAATAATAATGTTTTAAATTTGGCAAAATGGCACTTAAACTGTCAAACTTCAGATGTCACAGATCTGTCGCAAAGAGTCATTAAAGTATGATTATGCATTAAAAAGGTATTTAAAGTGGTAATGAGAAACAAAACACCATATGATAATTTTCCCTTTTAATCTTGATATTTTCATCTACGATACAAGGCACACACACAATTTTAATTAAATTAATAATAATTATAATAGAAATAATAAATAGTTACACTTGCTTCAACAACTGCATACTGTTACTGAAATATAAAAGGTACATTGAGAAGCCTCAACATTTAATTGACAAAGAAAACGAACTATTTCTAATGACAATACCGAGTAGGCCCCTAAACTGGGCGTATTTTTACACTTCTTCGTCAGTACTGTCATTCTATTGTTATAAAATGAAAATAACTGATACAAAAGTACCACAATCACGCTCTTTACACATTCACACATGTTCAGCTAAACATTTATAGTAACAACTAAGTTTTTATCATTACGTCGTATTATCCATTACAGATAATATGTTTTAAATCGTACTAAGCGACCATTTCAATCAGCGCTTGACTATTCATTATTCTTTCACGTGTGTTTCGCAAGATCATTGGAAAAATATTTTAACATATTTGCACGATGTACATTGATATCAGGAGCAACTAACAGAAATTGCACGATAGCCAAGCGCCAATATTCCGCCTGATACAATATCTAAATCTTACTTTAAGCTAATTAAGACATTCAAAGTCTCGTAAACTAAGCATCAATATAAATAACACTATTATTTTAGCTTTATGTATAATGTTAAACTACCAAACTTATTGTTGAATACTACCCATATACAACGACTTTGCGTTATGAATATGAGATACAGTGATTATAAATATTTATACATTGTCTAAATCATGAAGTATAAAGAAAACACTTAGATTATATTGTACGCAAAAACTATTTCTTCTGCATTCAGTCAATAAATTTGAATTGTAAAAATGTTTCCTTTTTAAACCACTAACTTAACGTTTCTATCGTACACTTTTATGATTTATGAAATACACTAGTATCAGTTAAATCTAATCATTGCACTAAAATTGAATAAATTACGCGATAGTGAAGATCACAATTATTTTCTATTGAATTTAGAAATAATTTAAATGATAAAATAAACGTGTACCTACTTCTTAACATTTTACTGACATATTCTGAGATATTTTTAAACAAATTATTTCATAGGAACTTAAACATCCATCGTTTAAAGAATTTGTGGGACTAAGTAAAGTATTTTTGTAGAAAAAATCTTTAAAACCAGTCTTAGTTCAATTCCAACTTTTCTCTCAATCAATTAATGAAAATCTAAACATGAAATTGAAGGTATGATATGTATGCAGGTACAGATTATGTCGAAAGAAAACCAAGATTTGCAGCGGTACATAACGATAGATACTTAATACATAAATATGGCATTTAACGATAAGTTAAAGGTACTCTTTATAAAAGATTAAAATATTGACGAATAAATTACTCGGATCGTCGATATAACCGAATTGACTTAACGCTAATAATTATAAACGGATATTTACAAATTTTTCTATGGAAGAAGAGTATGAGACCTCGTCGTAACACCACGAAATCTACAATCTTACTGCGAATTCAATAACAATATTTACAGTTTAATCTCAATAGCGCGAAGTACAACTTCATTGAGATCGTTTATGCCAAAACTTCAGTGTAATAAACAACCAGATAAACAGTTTGATGATTTTCAAATATTTTTAGTAAGTATTTTTCTTTGAGTTTCTGCAGAAAGTTTTGTAATCGACCGGAACTTCGACACCACTGATAAATCCATTCACCAATTGAATCTTTGGATTTTATTTCTCCCTAAACTCAGGTTTGACGCTAATCATTGGTTTTCTTGATTCGTCGATTTCTTTCTCGTATTCTTGATTGTCCGGGAAGTCGTTGGCCCCGGTATTTGACAGCTAAGTGGCTGAGCTGAATAATACCGAGTTCTTGTAGTAGCTGGCACGGTCTGACAGCGGGCTTTTCACATCACGCTCCATGGCCTGCTGGCGGGATTTGCGCTCCATCTCCAACTCTTGCGCCAAGGATTCTGATTAAAAAGAAAACAAATGTTGAATTTAAAGTATATGATAAGAGGCACTTATATATCAATTATGTTGTATGTATTCGCGATATTAATACTATATACAGATAACATTAACGTTTTGTACAAATTAGAATAGGATAAAGGGTAGTAAAATTTTATTTAAATAAATTTGTAGCATAAGTAATCGTGTCATTTCGCTCCGTAAAATGTCATTAGTGTTTCGGAAAAAGCCGACTGACATCAAACGGACTCCACATCTGTATGACGCATTTTAATTTAATTTTCGATATTGCCTTTGTTAAAAACGTAGCACTCACGTCGAGTGTTGAGAGAATGTTATTAAATTGCTCGTATAAGGGTTATTCAGTGACAGTTCCGATGACTGTAATATAAATTTATGACGAAGTTTGTATATTATAATAATTTTAACTGTTAAATTTGGAGTTGAGTGTCTTTAGAAAATTTAGGAACACAGTCTTTCCCATTGTTAAGATATACTTGCACTTTAATAACATAATTTGAAAAATGAACTATAACAAAGCTTATTTGAATATTATTGCATAACTTAACCTTCTTAGTGTAAAAGGTGTAATATTAAAGCGAAAATTGCAAGAAATTAAACCTTAAAAAATGAGACGCGTTTCAGGCACAGGACATTCTCTAATAAGATTCCATGAAAATTGACAAAGTTCGTGAAGAGGCAAAGAGTAGGTGAGGTAAGGCAATTGTCTCCGAAAACGTCGACGTTTTTCGAAATATGCTTATTCAATTTCATGCAACGCTTGCCGCCTCCTGCAATTTACGAGATATAAAAGATATAAACGGAATCGCGTTTTTTGCTTACTTTGATGGAGCATTTTCTCAACGGGGAATTCAATTTCTCTTCCCGACATTCGTTTACAATTTATGCCGTGAGTACCGAATTTATAACTTACACCATTTTTTTTACTCTAAAAATATCAGACTTTAAAAAATAACTGCGCGTTCAAGAGTGTGAATTTAAAATCAAAGATACTGTTGTATACGAAACAGTTGTTATTTAAAAAAACCCAATTATGATCCGATTTGTTTCAGTGTTGTCTAGCCGGCGGGCATCACACTCATAAGTGTCACCATCGAGGGTTGCCTCGAAACAGAAACCTATTATCTCCGGCGAGATTATACGCCTAGGGCGTCACAATTAAATATTATACACTTAAAAGCTTCGGCCTTTGCCGTTTCACTTCGCTGCCACCCCTAAATGTCCCATTAGGTCTGTTTGAATACGTAATATTTTTGCATTTGCCGCTTCTAAAACAGAATTGCCGGTTCCTTTGAGAGCTATAATCTATTTGTTCTTTGAAACAACTGTAATGGTTGAGCGCTTAGCTTAATAAAAGTTATCCTTTAATGTTTGTTTTTCTTTTAAAATATAACAAAGTTAAATTTAGCTGCAATCAACAATGACATTAACTTTCACAGAGTAATGTTAGATACACAAAAACTAGTAAAAGTAACACTTCTTATTTCGTTTTGATCGAATGATCATGGAATGACAAAAAGGGACTTCACAAGGAGGACGTGAACCGATCTATTTGAAAAGTAATAGAAATAAAAAGAAAGTGGACACAAATCGATAGTGAGAATAAACAGTTTTTTGTAACAGCAAACGTAAGTAAAGCATTAAACTTTGTATAGTATAATTTCAGTAGAGTATACCTACCTATGTATACGTATATATTAAATGATACATTAACTTTTAATAATATACTTTATTTTAAGAAGATTTATTAGGAATGACTGGTAAACCTGTGACGTTTGGCCATTGTAATCTAGTTGAAACATCAGATTAATTTAAAGTTATGTACTTAATAAGTATGATTAACGCATTATTTCTCATTAATATAAGTATAAGTAATATATTATTTATTATAAGCATTGTTATTTTGTTGCAAAGCACATTGCCGTTAAGTAAAGGTCAACAAAGCAAAAAAAAACAACAGTATCAAAATGTTTTGGATCCTGTATCTTATATTCTTATATATAAAGCCAAAGAAAATTGAAGAAAATTTAAATAATTAAAAAAATTATAAAAAAATGAAAGCAAAACATTCTTACATTAGAATGTCTTCTTCTAACTTGCCAGTTTGCCTTAGCGAGCCAAAAAAGGTTTTAATCTTTAAGACAGATTGCTATTAAACACTTTGCTGTTGTAGAAATACGAATCTACTATTTACATACAAAATGATACCATTACAAAAAATCAATAGCAAAATAACTATTAAAAAGAAAACAGTGACTCAAATAACGGTAGGTATTTACTACCATTTTATACGTAAAAATGTTACGTTGTTAATAAGTAAGTCTTAAACCGATCCTTCATCAACAACTTAAATATTTACTTTTTTTAATTATCAGTGTTGTCATTCAATATCTTTGTGGAAATAATAGAAAGTACTCATTATTTTTAACAATTTTTAACGCAATCGACACCTTCGTCCATCGTTAAAGCGAAATTAATTACTGCTGTAAAAATATAGAGAAAAAAAGTGAGTTGATTAATTCCTTGATGGGAATTTGAGAAGGTTGTGAACAAAGGGTCGGTTAAAACGGATGATTGTGAAGGGAACTATAGCTGAACAACAACGAACCTCAACTGTCTATAATAGACGCGAACGAGCGGGCGCAGTCAGGATGAAGTGCTACTGTTGCTGACTCTATTGGTGCGTGACGAATTATACTGATTGGATTGATTTTCTATTAAAGACATTCTTTTGAGTTTTTTACCGACAGAATCAAATCCATCGTGACTTGAATCGAGTTTGGCTTAAATCTCTATCATTGTCGGTTTGATATTGTAAGTGAGCCTTATTACATGGTAAATGTTATGATAAAAATTACAACAACTCGTCTATACAAGACGTCGAGCACAATGATGCGAGTGATTACTAAGAATAAAGAAAAAAGTTAATATCGTCAAAGGTTTCGGGCGCACCTGCGCGGTACAATTTTATTTCCATTCATTTTACAAGCTTACCTAAAAAGTAACATGAAGAACTTTCCTCTTTATTAATTTTTCAACTTTATATTACTTATGTAACATCAGTTGGTTTATCCGTTTTACAAGCGCAGCCCGCGTAATGGCATAAACATTGTATTATTAAAAACATTCTGGACTTCCCTTATTACATTAGCATTATTATAAATAATATTGTTTTTAGTCAACACTTACTTTGTATGTATCTAATGGGAATTTACGAGCATCCACTATAGCTTTGAATCAATCAGTATTAATATGTCTGTTATGAAAATTTAATATTGATTGATCACTCGTACACGTGCCCACGTAAAGTCTATTGTCACTTTTATACATTTTCATATTTCCCTTTTTATTTCTCCACGAGTAATTTGCTCCTGATACTTTTGACTCATCCCGTTTTGTGTAAAAGCACGTAGAAAAAGTTTTCTAATTTACGAATAATAAAATATGTTTTTTTTTCTTTTACCGTAGGCACTGAGGAAAGTTGATGAAAGGCTCCAAGTTTTAATTATTGTTTTTCTGTTACCAACCTCTTTATATTTACAGCCCTCGTGTATTTTTGTGTTTCAGCTTTATAGCTTTTTTATCCATTTTGAAATATATACTTTAAAAAATATGTTTATAGACTAGAACTTTGAAAAGCTTTTATAGCACGGAAACAAAAGCAAACATTTAAAATATCTAGTTTTTAAGGTACTTATTATTATTGTATACTAATAGCTTCATACATATCTTAGTTCTTCTCAATACTATCTATCTGTGTAATAAACTTTGTAGTTTAGTTGGCACCAGCTTCGACAATTGCAGTTCGATGAACTTGAAAATTTGATCAAGTGCCGATAGCATAATAATTAAATTATAAAATAGTTAAGTAATAAATAGGTACGCTTTAAAAACTAATGGAAACAAAATAGAAAAAAAAATTGTTAAGCATAAATAAAGAGCTACAGAAATTGTTTATCTTAATCTGATAACATTCTTTTAAAAAAATTTGTAGGTAATTATTACTGGTTTTATTTTTTATATAATTTTTACTCACTGGTTATGTGTAATTCTACATTAATAAGTAATTAATTTAAAAAAAAATATACACACCTTTACAAACTTAAGTATTTTATATATTGCACTCCGACACTACACCTTATCATTTACAAAAATCCACAAAACCAATTTTAATATTTTAAAATTTTCAAAATAGGTGGACAGCAACGACTACTATACTCAACTATTTAAAATCGTTTCCAATTCAAACAATTGGTATTGCGTGTTCGCGTGCGTCAAGACACTTGGGGTAGGGTAACACTTAAATTAGTTGCAATTTCTACTTGAGCAGTCTGTCGGCAAAAGGCACTCGACGGTACAAGGGAAATGGTTAAATCCGTATCAATGTTTTGCGAATACTAAGCACTTACTCCCCTTCGAACTAATTCTAATCACAGGGGATTTCAGAAAAATATTTTTTGATGTAGACTATTATTCAAAGTTGAATAGAATATTAGATCTAATCTGAACATTTACAATGAGTTGTAAAGAAGTAGAAGTAACTTTGATTTTTTTAAATTTTTTTAAATTATTTTTGTACCTAGAGAAGTGACTCTCCTCTGCCTGATGGAAGGCATGAATAAAATCTAATCCAACAGTACTAGTCACCATACTCATTGTGAATGCAGACAATTTAGTATGATGACCAGCACTGATGCGTGGTTTTGAGATGCTTCTGCATCATTGCTCCTCCGGTCTCGCGCTCATTAACGAAACACGACCGCACGGATGCTGTCATGTTAGGTTGGTCTTCGGTGAGAGGTTGGTCTTGCTGAAACCAGCATGGCTCTAGTATTGCAATAAATGCTTTGTGAATATTTTCACCTACAACACAACCTGTCATAACAAATATTCATCCGTAGAATTTAAGAAGATTGCTAATGTTATTGTAAAGGACAGTATATTTTTTATCCGTCAAGTTGCGAGGAAGGGTACAATGCGGCCTCATTACTTTGGGTATATTGCAGTATGCCGGTGCATTTTTAATGAAATTTCTGGGCTATCCACAAAGCGGATATAAATGAAAAAAGAGTCGTGATATGATTCACCGATACGAGCTTTACATTTTTATTTCTTGTTCCATCAAAGTTACATCGTTACCGGATTTTTCCTGATCCATGTGGTTTGAATATTTAAATTTTGGTTAAACATGCATGTTTTCTACTGGCAATGAAATAAACATATTTTTTGTGGTCACCATTAACGTTTGTATATTTTTAGAGCTGTACTAAATGTTAGTCGATTAGTTTTTTTACGTCACACTTGCTTTTGCCTGTAGCTTCGATTGCTAATTTCAACTTTGGAATTGACGGATTTCGATAAGTTATCGAGTATATATATTGCCTATAAAACTCACAAAAAATGTGGTATACTATGAGCAAAAGAATTTTCGAAAATCGTTTAATAGATAAAAATTACTTAAAATAAATAATTAATCACTTACTTTATATTTTTATAATATTAGATTAGGCGTTTAATTTACGTTGTTCTAATTTTTTAAAGGGTTTTTTGATATCAATTTGTTTTCTTCTACAACCTTTAACAATCTATTCTTAGAAAGGAGGTTTTACTTAGGAAAAATCAAAGAATTTTCAACAAGAAATTGTTTCTTCTGTTGCAGAATAAGTACGTTTGTAAGTCCTCCCCCAAACATTACAGTACCAACTGAGAGAGCACATATCGTTTTGCTTTTAAATACTTGACATTCCCGATACACAAGTTATGCAATATGATGAGCATAGCATTTCATTTCAATGATTTGTTTTTTCATTTTTGTTGGACCCTTTTCCATTAAACTCGAAATTAATCCTTGATTGAATTGATTATGATTGAAATGTTAGGTTTTAAGAACATGGCATGGACATCTACTTTACATTTCATTTGAATTTATGTGATTCTTTTAGTGCAATACAGAAGTTAAAGTCGATTTAATTTTTAGAATTTTCTAGTTTTGAAGTAATGTTTTTTTTTCATTTTTAAATCAAATAATTATATTTTTTGTAGCTGTTATAGTAAATTTAGTTTGTAAATATCTGAAAACTTACCAGAGTAATTCTGCCAAAACGCAGCTCCTCCACCCATGATGTCTACAGGCGGCGGGGGATAGTTCCACTGAGGTTTGTCTGGCGTACGAGGAGGATCCCTCTGGAAAGGTGGTGAAGCTGGTGGAGGTTCAGCACTGGGAGGCTTGCTTTCTCTTTCTGACCCGTTCTCACGTTCAGAACGAGGAGTTTCTTGATTAGAAGACGTCAGGTTCTCTGTAAATTAAATTAAGTATTAGAAAAGATAATCATTACGAACCCTTAAAACTTAAGTACAGTTACGATTAAATGAAGTGAATAATTAAAAATGTTATAAATAGCGGTACAGTCGCCATTTGTTAGATTATAGCAAAATCAACGCGAAAGCGTGTTATTTCTGAACCCTCATTTCAAATGGTCTGCGAAACGATTTCCTGACACGGAGATTAGTACAAGCCATCACCAGTATTCACCCACCCTTCTTACGTCACGCACTCCATACGCATTCAACGCCAACCCGTCACAAATCACGTCTATCGCTAATCTAGAACCAATTCTATCACGACTTTGTAACGTTCAATCTTCCACAACAACTATAGTGGATTTAGATATATTAAATCTTCGCTAATATACTGATAGTTTGACAGACGGCAAGTTAACATGTCAGGACCACTAACATATGTTAAAACTTATTGATAGAGATGACATTGATTTAAATTTGACATGTTTAGAGGTAACTTAAATATTTGGTAGTATTATGGGTTACGATAAGATATATATAGTTAATAAACAAGTTCAGTTGAATTTACCTGTTACTATTCTGAGTATCTCGGAAGGAGCGCCAGACTGTTTTAGAGCCTCTTCAATCTTATGTCTTCTCTTCAGCTCTATTTCAAGATGTTCTTGAATCATCATTCGCTGCTTTTTCTCTTTTTTTAGCAGTTTGTGATATTTCACTGTGAAAAATAAAGGAATATTAGACAAGAGGATATATTATGTACATTTTAATTCAAAAATATCGAACGAATTCATTAATATGAATGTGAAATATATTATATGTTACTAATTGTACCGTATCAAAACAATAAGTACTTGGATGTATCGCACGCAAGATAAAACAAAACTGCAACTAAATAAACGGTTTTGCGTATACATCGTGCGCCATACTTCTCTTCACCTTTATCTACATAACTACAAGTGAAACCTGAAAGTCGTGTTACATCTGTCTCTTTTACTCTTCAATCATAAACTGTTTCTATATGAGAAATGTTAAAGGATTTCTTACTATCGCGGCAATAACCACCTCGCGTTTGGCCATTGCTTCGTCAATAATCTCACGATCGACCACGCATTGATAAGATTTCTCTTTCTTACGTATGGGTTCGTAATATTTATGTCTTCTTCGCTCTGAAGTTTGATTGACGAATGATTGAATCGGTACACGTGTTGATAGAAGCTGGAGGATGGGCCTCCGCGAGGGAAGGGTAGCGGTGTGGGAAAAGGGACAAGCGATAAAGGTTATCGGATTATTCCATAAGTGGATTAAATCAAAATTCGAACTATACTTATTTGACAGATGGTCTCATATTTCTAAATAATGGTAATTTATTTCAATATAAGTGTATAAGTTTATAGTCAAAATAATTTAATAAATGCACTTAATTATAGAAACAAATATAAAGGTAAGAAAAAAAATACTTTACTTATCTATTTAGTAAAACTATTTCGACTATCGCAAATAAATTTGCATCTCTTAAACTTATTACTTGCTCCACAAGAAGGTATCTCGGCAACTGTATCGAGATGGCAAAAGACAGAGTTTTGATGAAGTCGAGGCGCGACCAAGACGCGAATAATTTAATTTTATGAAAACAGTATGAATAATAAACTAATAAAAATGAGACAGCCTTTTGTCGATGCCATGTTAAAAGTGTTCCGTGAAACTTTAGTTAACTCATTTGAATACCTTGAACGTTGGATTTTAGTGGACGAAGATTGAATAAAAATATCAGTAAACTGAAATTGTACTGCGAAATCTCTAATTGAGATCCTGGCAACTCTTGCATTGCATAAAGTAAAAAAAATCCAACTCGAATTCTCCTAAGAGTTCGAATATATATGAATTAACACATAAAACGTATTTGAAAAAAGGTTTTATACAAGTACAAGTACAAGTCAAAATGATAAAATACCCGAAAATTTACTGATTTGCTTATAAGAGCAATGTCAATTAATTAAAATTAATAGATTAAAATAAAGTTTCATGTACACGAGTATTTCAGAAATAAAATGAATGCTCGTTTTCTCATTAAATATTTACTAGTTATTAATGTTGCTGCTAATGAAACGGGCGAGGTTCACTAGCGATCGACTCCTACGCATCATTTGTCATGCTACGACCTTTGACACCAGACACTAATAACGTATGAATTGGAAAGTCTACTTTTTAATCCTATTGTGTTTTTGCAACAGAATTTCATTAAGACTATCTTATTTACATAAATTGACTTTTCATTTATATTTCTTACACTTTATACGTGAAGTTATAGCAACTGTATTAACCTACACACCATTGACCATGCTATCATTATGTATTTATTATTTACACACCCGTACATAATTACTTTGTTAACAAAATTAGGATGGGATGGTCCTTTTTCGTTAATTTCTCGTCAATACAAAGGTCTGCGTCCAAGGACCCGTTCAGTGGAAAATTCGACGGACCATCGAGTCCGAGTATCGATTCTCTTTAACACCTCTGAAAAACAGGTTTGCACTCCACTGAAGCTTATTTTAGAACCTTTTCATCTCACTTTCCTGTCTATTAACGCGTAAATATTTTATTAATTAGCTAACAGTGAAGTCCTTTCTTACTTTGTTGAAGCTATATTTAAACAAGACTGTTTCATATATTAATCGTCAAAAGGACAACGAATAATCGAAACTAAAACGTCAATCAACTTCTTCCTACGCACTGTCAGGCGGCGGCGTCAGCTCTGTCTGCCTTCATTGTTTCTATAAGTCAATATTTGTCTGTGGCGTCGGCGGCGCTTTGTGCTCCATAATCCGGCCTATTGCTTCCTATTCACGGCGATGAATAGTAATAATTCGTCGATCGATTATTAAATTCGATATTGAATGAACAAAAAGTTTTAATCCTTTGCAGTCAAAAGGTCCAATCTCAAATATAATGTACCTTCCGATGATATTATTATGTTAATAGTTCTTTTGTTACTATTTGAATTAAAATCATATCATCGACACAAGTTGTCAGTTTTGGTACCGAATAATTAATGTTACAAATTTCTTTGATCCTTAACCGAATATTACTTATAGGTATTGAAACCATTTCAATAAATATTCATTCATATTTGGCCTATTGGCTGACCTAGGGAATAAGAGAACATAACAATGCCGTGATACGAAGCGAAACAATTCGATGACCGAGCGTATGAATAAAAACGAACCACCAAAATATTGAAGGAATCCGTTCAAAGGGGAAAAAAATGCAATAAAAAGCTTCGCCCGCTACAGAACGAGAGTGTGGTTAAAAAGCAACGAACGAATATGGTTGCGAACATCCGTTACAGACAAAAGTTGGGCTACTTGACTATGCAAATTATATTTGCGGACCGCCGCGGCTGAGACCCGATCTCCGACATTTCGTTTCACTTTTACGTATATAACGTGTATTCTTTTCATATTTTCATCCGATTTCCTTCCCCTCCGTTCATTTTGTTCCATTTTAAAAAGTCGCGGAACAATACCGATTTCCGCGAGGCTTATTCGCCGCGAGCAGTTTCCTTGCACGCGGCTTCTTTCTCTTGTTATTATACATATCTTTTTATATCTATTGAGTTTTCTTTTCTTTAATACTTTAAACTCATAAATGGCTGATACGGTCCCCTAGGGTTTGTTGCCCGAATAACATGTAAATGAGTTGGTGCTCGAGTACAAATTTAAATGGGTACCTCTGTTATTTTGTTGTTTAGTTGTTTATCATCTATAGCCATCGTTGTATTTTAATCAAAAAATGTATAATTCGTATAATTTTTATTACCTTTTAATTTACAAACCAGTTTACTTGAATACTTATAGTTTTCAAGTCAAGTCAATGATTGTTGTGATGTGTTATTATGCTAAATTATGAACATAGGACATGGTTATTATTTGTAATGTCGTTTATGTTTATGTAGATACTTATGTACAGCTTAATGTAGCATTACGTACGTATAAGTACATATTTACAGTTAACTGGTCGTACATTAAATGCGATAGCACTAAAGTAATTACAATACATCGTCCAGATTTGTTTTTTAATCGTTTCTCTCGCAAAAACATTATAAAAATTACTTCAATGACATTTTTTATGGAATATAGGTCAAACTACCAGACATATCACCTGATGGTAAGCGATTACTGCCGCCTATGTTTACCTGCAACACAGCGAAGGTGTTTCACATCTGTTTTCTGTAAAGCCGGCTCGACCAGAGTGATAACTTAGGTCGAGCCGGCCCATGTTAGCCGAAGCGTGGCTCTCCCACGGTGTAAAAATTTTTTTGATTTTAACATTTTAATTTTAACAAATTAAGATTTTTCAACAAAAAGCTTACGGTTTTTTTAAATTAATCCTTCTGTTTTTCAGTTATGTTATGAATATTTTATACTTACCTAATACTATATTTTTTTTATCTGACGATCAAGAACTTTTGCTTACTCTGAGTGAGTAAGCAAAAGTTCTTGATCATCAGCAGGAAGAGCAGCCAATAATAAGTAATATTTCTAGACCACTTATATATTTATAGCTATAGGGAACATATTATACTTTTGTAAATAAGGTTATTTAGTGTAGCACAGTGTAGGTAACGCTTATCTTTAAGCAGAATGAAAGCCGAGGGCCCGTACGGATACGGATGTACTTATTGCTTTACGATACGATACCCTACGCAATACCTGCGAACATATTTTTGAAAGAAATATTATTAATATTTTGTATAAAGTTAAAAATTCATCGCGGCATTTAGAAATTGCTATTTTTTTCGGTTATTTAATAAAAATGTTTGGTTGTTACAAATCGCGTTCAAATGAGGAGAAACCGGTAAAAGTCTTATGGATAACTTAAAAGCTGTAGGCAATTTATAATGCACCATCATCTTCCGAGCCTTTATTATTCCTAAGATTTGGGGTCAGCTACTAGTTCAACCAGTTTTACCTGAATATCAGTTTTTTTTCACGAAGCGACTGGCATCGGACTTCTGCAACCCTGAGAGCGAACTGAATTCGAAGGTTGAACTAGTTATCAGTATATTTCAGGGGACTGACTTCCCAATAACGATTGCCATAGATGTTCATAACAACCAGGACCAACGGCTTAACGTGCTCTCCGAGGCACGGGCGAGTAACACCGCCATATCCCATACTCTAGGCTGCTATTAAGAATTTCTTGTAAGAAAAAACCAACAGCAATCCGACCCGGGAATCGAACCCGAGACCTCTTGATCTGCAGTCACTTACATTAACCACTAGACCAACGAGGCAGTCTAATTTATAATGCACCAACATATAAAATTTTATATCAATTAAGACTTATGTGACAGACTAAACGACTAAGCTAAATGATAACAAACGTTGGTGTATAGCAAATTAATAAAAATATTACTAAAATATCTTTCTTTCTTTATCGATTTGATTTATATCATTGTTTTTAAACTGATAAATTGAATTCAAAAATTTGAAATATAGTAAATCGCATCGTATTAATCAATCAATGGTAGTAATTAAAGGTTAAAATATAATTTATATATAACATAAAGAAAGTCGTGTTAGTTACACTATTTATAACTCAAGAACGGCTGGACCGATTTTTTGGAAAATTGGTGGGGAGGTAGCTTAGAACCAGGAGACGGACATTGGAAACACAGTTTACACAGTTTTTTTTCGCCATGGTTTTAAACGTGGTTGTTGTTGTACCGCAGGCAACACCGCAGGGCTCAGCCAGTAAGTAATAAAGGTAAAATATATAATAAATACTATTATTATAAACGCGAAAGTTGGTATGGATGGATGTTTGTTACTCTTTCATGTAAAAACTACTCAACGGATTTGGATGAAAGTTTACAGTAATATAGGTGATACATCAGAATAACACATAGGCTACTATTTGCCGCGATAACCGACATATACGTGGGCTCGTGAATGGAACATGAACTCGTGAAAGGAAAAGGATCATCAGTAGTGAGAGCATTTTTCTAAATTATTGGTATTTAAATGTAATAAAACGTATATTTTCCAGTACCGTACACCCAATGAAATTTTATTTCAATACAATATCATTGCATGCACCCAATAGTTTCCCGCTAGTCCAATACGACGTAAATAAGAATCGACTTTTATGACAGTTGCGCCCCTTTCCAGTCGCAACCGAACGATTTAGATAAGTCTTTTTATAGTTCTTTATTGAAAATAAATTGCCTAGAATAAAATCAGACACAGTTCAAATGGCTTTCCGATAGATGTGTATGAAATAATGTCTTTTAGATAAGATGTGTCGTTATCAAGAGAACGTATGTTTCATCCGAAGCTTTGATCTGACTGATTGCGGTGACGTGATATTTCGTTGACGTTTGATAAGAAATGTTAAATAATATTTCCACAAGCTAGTTTTATGAGCATACCCATTTCTGTATTGATGTGTGACAAAGGATAGGCGTTAGTTCTTTGTAAGAGTTTCGATTTGATTAGTCCAATTTACGGTATATGTGTAATTGAAATAGTAATATCTATCTTCTTCTACATAAATAAAAATGATTCACCGAAATGTAGGTACGCGCATAACTTCCGATCGACTGCACCTATTTTGTAATTTTTTTTTCATTTGTTCGGTTCTGATAGGAAAAGGTTTGTATAGAAGAAAATTAAAAGATAATCAGGAAAGTCCAGGACTGTAGACTACCTGAGGGAAACTGATGCGGGCGTAATTACTAAAAGAAAATTTTCAGATATTTAGAAAATATTAACGTAAGAAAAATATGGCGGCACAAAATTCGCCGGGTCAGATAGTTGTATATTAATCACGTATAATTTTACAATAATAAATAATATCATGCCTTAAACGTCTCTTTATTAGGTAAGATTTTTGTTTTCAAGATAGTTATATCTATTACGTTAGACGAAATTTACTGACTGTTTTTTTTAAATCTATGTTCTGTTTTTTGTAAAAAAATATTTTTCCAAGCTTCAACTTCTCAAATCTTTTCTTAGTTAATGACATCAGGTACTAGTTTAAAGCGTAACACTAAAACGTCTACATCCCATATTACGATAGGAACATTTGTCAAACTGTCCACTCCACTGTCTCTAACAGCCGTTTAGCTTTTTATCTGTTTCCACTGTTTTATTTCAGTAAGCGCAATATTTATGGGCGGGTGTCGCAATAGATAAACATTTTTCCTCAAAACTGTGCGGATTATTGTTTTTGTCAGACAAGTGGGGATCTAAGTTATGAGTTGGGAATGACCTGTGCTGATAAAACCATATATTTTCACTGAAACAAGCTCCCAATTTTATCTTTCATGAGTGTAAACATACAGATATAAGGAGAATAAATACTCTCATATTTCATAACATTCCATCGTACATTTCAAATTTAGAATATATCAATAAAGGTATGAAGGAAATTTTTATGAAAAAGAAAGAAAAGAAGATCGCAAGCACTTTTATCAAACCGATCAAAGGGCCGGTCGGACATTCCGACTTCTTACGACGTTAGTAAAAAATACAATCTCTCTTTATAGTTACCATTCCACTGGTTATTATATCCGTATCGATACGGCTAAACTTACCGACCGTGAAATGCTCGATTCTCGATATTGCCTGCCCCCGGCACTACTATAGTAATTTCAGACGCTTTTTAAAATAAAGAATTTACACATCAAATGGTATCTATCGCGGTCGATATCAGATATCGATCTTAATGTTATATTTGAAGGATCCAGAAACTATTTACTATATTAAATATACTACTAAGAGGTAATATACTACTATCAATTAAAATATTTTTCCGCATCGTATTCTCTTGACACTTTTGGAATTTGACCTTCAAAGAAAATAATATTTAGAGAAGAAACGAGAATCTTCTTTTTTTGAAGTCAGTTACAAACTGAAAGACACTTCAAAAGTAATTGTCAATAAAAATATACAACGAACAGTCGCAATCGTGTCGAGTTAACGATGATTGTGTCGAGAATATTGTCGACATTTGGGAGTTTCCTAATACGTCATACAAAGTTTTATCGCTACTAAAACGACGATTGTTTATTTATGTTACTATATAACGTATTGTATTTTCAAAATGGGGTCACAACATTAGTAACATTATACTTATCGAATGCTCCGGTAAAAATTAGAACGGACAGATGAAATAAAAAGTAATCTTTTCTTGGTAAAAAATCGATGCAGTTCAGGATCGAATGATGTATTTATTTTCGTTGAATGGCTCATCGGTCCATGCTTCCTGCGACATCAGTGTGGTCGTAACATGACACCATTTATTAATATGCCTGAATTAATAATATTGTAGATATTGGTTGGCAGGGGTCGTGGGTATCGCGTGCGAATGTATCGTGAGGCTTCAATGCATCGATTTGAAAATGAAATATCGATTTACAGTATCGAAAGGTTCTAGTAACGTGTCATAATGTAAAATATTATCAGTATTAATAGGTGTGTTTGTAAGAATCGTGTTTTGTGTGCTTTCTTTTATTATAATCGCGATAGCCCTTAAGTTTAGTTTTATCAAGTAAGTTATTGAATTGTTATATCGGGTTAATATTTACACTGGATATAATTACATTTAGGTTGGTGCAATTACTTATAAAAAATCGGAACAATATTTAAAGACTAACTTCTCCTAGACCCGTGTATTATTGAATATTCAATTAAAATCTTCCTCATTAAGTTAAATAAAAATACGAAACAAACCTTCAATCACAAAAATTTCTTTAAAAAGTAGAAATCGTTGTATTTAAAATATAGCCTTTGGAAATTAATTTATAGTAATTATAAAAACTACCATAGTATTTTTTTGTTCGTATAAAAAGTGATAAAATATTGTAGTCAATTGTACTAAGTGAATACCAGCAATAACATAAAATACACGAGCGCAGGTAGACAAAACACCACAAATATTGACTGTGGATGATTGCACTACGAGCTGCGTCCAGCGCCAGATCCCCTCAGCAAACTGCGAATTAAAATAGGGACGAGAAAAATTAATCCTAATGCGATTTTAATGAAGCTGAAATGAACGAATGCAGTAATGAATTGTTAATCCACCGGTTATTCGTTTTAAATTACGCGAGAAGAATGAAAACCAGAGAAACGCAAACAAACAATGTAGCCGTGTGGCTGTGTACGTATTGTATCTTATTTTATACATATAACAGCGTATTTTAGCATGTAGAAACTTACAAAGATTAAATTGATATATTACTACCCGAGCTTAGAGCCTTGAGAGCGTATTGAAGCGCAGAGAAGATAAAATGTAATAATAATTAAGGCTCAGCATTGCACAAAGACGTACGCCTTAACATCGAGTATAAAGCACACAAGCGCTGAAAATACACCTGAAGTCTGTGCTCGCTTTTGCATTAACGAATGCGGAAGCGGCGTTGTGCATACAGGACGCGTTGCACCCCCTCTCCGTCGCGGGATGCACCCTCGGCCGCACCCGCGCCTGACCCCCTCTCACGCGAGCGCTGTGCCTCTCGCTCAAACCAGACGCCTCCAGCAGCACTGCATGTCCCACCCGTGCGTTCATTACCTCCACGACCGAACAATTCAAGTTTGCTTTCCGCCACACAATCTACGCTACCAGACAGACTACAGTACACCCATACACTGGCTACTCGAATAATAAAGATGCAGAAATTAACCCGTCCACAGTGAAAAAGAGGAAACTAAGTGAAGCTATCTCGACATGAATGAAGGTAATGCAACGCGAGCACTTGTCCAGCGAATGAAAGAAATGAGCTCGCAATACGTAGCGCTTGTTGAAATAGAGGGTAAATGTCAACCGCGGAATAAAAACAGTCAACAGATAAATGCAAACGATAAACACACTCGCAAACTGAAAAGGTGGAATGTAAGAGGGATGTTTGTGTTTGTACACGCGGTAAAGTATGCTTTGACAATAGAACGATTTTAATATCGAAGAGAAAGCTTTACAGCTTTGAGAAATCAATAAAGTTTGCGCACTAAATTTGTTTAGCCCATAAAATATTCAATTACGCATAAGCACACATTTGCTAAGGCCAACAACGACCACGCGGCACCCCCATTAAAGACGCCTAAGGGCCATTTAATCGGTCAGTGGATGTAAATTTGGCGGCCCCAAAACAAATATCCCGAAACTAATAAGGAAACGAAATATGTAAATCGGCTGCCATATTGTTTCACAAGTGAAATCTTCCTTTAATCTTATAACAAATCCGCGTCCAAATGGCCGGTCCGGACCGAATTTGAATATAGGAGGGTTGAGTGAAGGGTCAGGTCGAGGAACAACCTTGTTGTGGCGAGGAAGGAGCAAATGTATGCAAGCCACGCACGGAGGAGATAGCGCCCGTAATGTTGTCCTATGCACATATTGCAGCAAATTAGTTGTCGACTTGTAAACAAGGAGGAGGAAAGTAAGGCCGCTAAGACGTCGGCGGTGGGTAGTTTGCATGGATATGAGAACAGCAATATAGGGGTCCGCAGCTGCTGGCTGTACTCATTAAGATGTTTTATGGTCGGTCCGCCGGACCGTGTTGCCAATTTAAGATATTTCTATGCGGGACGGCACCACGTTAGTTTGGCTTCCGATTAGGGGATTAAAGTGGTCCTTTAAGGTATTAGTGTAATAATTGCCTCGCCCATTATGTGGTTAGCATTGACCCTAATATTCTCTTGTAAAGCAGTTTAAATTGATTTAAGCTCATAAAGTATTCAGTATATTCTCAAACAAAGTAAAGTAATGAGAAAGAGAGAAGCTATAAAATGACAACACGACCGGTCGGACGAGCGACAAAACAAAAACAAAACACTCGTTTTGTTTTTGCAATAAAATTGAGTTACAATGGAAAAAGATAAAGCTCAAACAAATTTAGTCCGAAACGTCGCACACCTATTCCCCCCGCAGCAAGTAAATCAAAGGGTGTTGAAACTTTACACCCACTTAAAGCCGGACACAGTAATAAAGCGTTCGAACTTCATCGACTCTGGACATCAAATGGGACACCCCATCTCGCATTTTGTCCAGGGGAAAATTAAAACTTCTGAGATGTTGTTATGGAGTTTACATGAATTGTAAAGCCTAAATATAACATAATACATTTTTGTGGATAGTTGTGATTAACCAGGTATGTGGGGATTCTACTAAAAACCACCCCGACGGCGTCTCAGGCTGCGTCCCTGCTCTGAGGAGGACCCAGACCATGTTATTTCAGGTCCCTAATTCAGGTCAGGTCATTCAGACTCTATCCGGGGAGAAGCCTGGGCTTCCCCTGCCTATCAGCCCAACATTTTATGTTATGGCCTAGAGGCAGTTTTGCGACCAGGCCGTCTTCCTACAGCTAACCGCAGCAACTAATCTACCGCCAGAGGTCTCCACTCTCTGGCAGTTTGGAGCACTGTCGATAACTGGTATCGCCGCCGACGTTGTCTAGGCCCAAGATCGGTCCTCTCCCGATCCCGTTCAGTAGTCTTTTTCTGAAAAATTACAGCTTAACTGAAACTGACCACTGCGTCCCAGTCCTCCTCACCCACCAGCATGGGAGCAATGATTGCTGGCGGTGATAGGTCCGATTCGGTCAACTAGGACTTCCCGTTCAGACAGCGGGGCAGTCCTCCAGCGTGTGCTGGGCGGAGACCCAGTCGGCTACGCGGTGGTGGCATTGTGCCGTCTCCTTGCGTCCGATCTTATTCAGATACTCACCGAAGCAAATTAACTTAATACCTACTAATGTTATATGTTGATTATTTACGTTATTATTACGTCAATCAATACGGTACCCAATTTTTTAGTCAAAGTTCAAAGAATTATCTATCGAGATTTAATTTCCACAAAAGACTTTAATCATATTCATTGGTCAATTATGAAAGTCACATCTGTTTTCTTGAAAGAATAAATCAATTATCGCGATTCAGTGTTCATTTGGAAACCTCATTTAATCTCAAAAGTAACTCGACCGTAGCAAAAAAAAAGATAAATTTATAACTTTATAACGATGTACAAACGGCGAACGAAATTTTTGATCAGGCTTAAATTATATTTAATATACATTTAAATATGTATGGATATAAATAACTCGCTTTTTCTCTTGTTCATTACTGTTATTTTAAATCAATTCTCCATTATTATTTTTAATTTAATTACAATATACTTAAAAAGTATACTTCTAAAATCAAAGGTATTTCGTATAACTGACCAAACGTTTTGTTTTCCTTGTGTATAACAAATTTTAACGCTGTACTCATAGTAACGAAAGGTATCCCTTCATCTTAGGAACGTAACAAACTGCTAAACTGTAATCTGACACCGGTCATCGTACTCGGTCAGTTGGGACAATAATTACTAATGACACTCTGTAAGCTTTGAAATAGAAAACCTTTGACGAATTATTTTAGTTAAATTCACTTACTCACGTAACAAAGTCGATATTTGACGTTCAATACACATTCATTAGAAAACTCAAGGAATTAATAAACTCCAGTCACTTCATACGATATCAAAGACTTTTAACCATTGATAAAACTTATACCTTTAAACGAGCAATTCTCGTAAGGATAATAAGTAAGTATAAATATAATTTGAATCTCGAAAACGGATCCAACAATTTTAATGAAATTTAGTACGCAGGGGATATCGGGGGCGATAAATCGATCTAGCTAATATTCATTTTTAGAAAATTTACCATTACAAAAAAACTATATATATGTATATATATGAGCTCGGTTATCCAGGTACTCATATAAAATGTCACGCGCCTCAATTATTTTGGCCATTTGGTTGTACAAATTATCTTAATATTGTAATACGTAAATTTACAAACGGATCCTAGTTTAATTATGGCCATATTAATTGTTTCTAAAGAGCCGATTTCATACGTACACCCAGATTAAGTGTACGGCTCTCACTTGGAACTAAGGGGATATTAAATAATTTATTGTCTACTAACTATTCGTGAGGGCACTGTTCAAATGGTCTGCTAAGATTTTGCAAGGTCTTGTTATGGAATATTGCCGACGCAAACTTCGTCCACGAAACTTTAAGGGATTCACACAGCGATGCTATGAAGACCTACACATCAACCTTTAACCGGGTGTTTTAGGCAAAAATATTGACAAATACATTTTATTTTACACAAACGGTAAAAGAGAAAAGCGGTGTTGATTGAGTTTGGTCTGAACCTTTTACAGCTTTCAATGCGCATTTCTGCCTGTCAGTAGCAAATTACACTGGCTGCCCATTCACGCTCAAAAATCACTCTCAATTGAGTCAAGTGGGACAAAATAAAAGGCGAATTCATCATGGGGGTGCGAACGGACGCCCCCTATTGGGAAACCAAACCGGAAAACGTATGTCCGGTCCATTTGTAAACACTAACGCGTACTGGCAGATTTTTGACAGTTTATCAAATTATATCGTGAGAATGAATGTTTCGGATTGAACATCTAACAAGTAAAGAAAGCTACTTGGGAGGTAAAGCAATGTGATAAATGGAAACAGTTTCTAATATATCAATCAATCTGTCATATTTTCTGGATTATTCTGAACAGAATATTGCTTCTGAATTATTGTGAGTAATTATAAATTACGATATGTTTTGGTGATGTGATATGTTTATGTATGAAGTCATTATTACAGGAGTAGTAGTAATTTACATACACTCGTAACTAATGTTTAGACTTTCCATCTTAGTTATTCTTTCAAATCCGTAACTTAGCTATTATTTATTGATAATATTCTATACCATACCATGATTTGTTTTACAATAGTGTCTTTATCACGAATTTAAGTTGGCTATCAAATGTTATTATAAGGTATTTTTTGTAAAGAAATTTATATTTAATTAAAATATTCCATTAGTGCTTAATGACTATAACGTCACCACGAACACTTAATATGAACATTTATATAGTTCCTACAGCATAAACCAATCATACAGAAAGCATTCCGTGGTATGTACCCACGTTTTATTCTTTTACCATCAATTTATTCATCACAACACTAATTGAAAAGTAAGTTTTTAATTTATTAAGTTAACTATATTCAAAGATAAATTAATGAGAAAAACTTACTTCTTCTATCAATTTCTGAATATAGGATAGGTCTAAATCAGTAGCGGATTTATACATTTGCCACCTTATCTACTGGCGATTATGCTATTATAATTTTACCGGAACTAGTATCCTATGGAAATTAAAACCCTTGTCCATAATCATCATACTTATTCTTCTTCTTCGTCTGGCCTTTTTTCGTTTGTAATCGGAGTCGTCTCTCCTTATCCTTCTTCTTCAGATAAATCTATTCTGGGTCTACTGTGCTACTATGTTTTATGAAATGTGCCCTGTTTTTCTCATTGGTTTAACTTTGTCCCTTATTTGTTTGATTGTGAACTAATCTATATTCACATCCTTCTCTTATAAGACTGGCAAAAGAGTAATAATTGTGTATCGGTCAATCATCTACGTAATCCACGAAACATCGCAAGTCAATTTCATCAGCATCATTTGATTATCCCACTCGTTCAACCATAGTGCAGGAAAGGGCAAGAGATAATTCATTTTCGGTGAAATATTGTCTGGCGCCCGTAAAAATTAAATTACGTGCTTATATCATTCTGTTCAACACTGAATTTGATACCGTGATACAAGCTTTCGATATAGGAATCACAGCAGACTTTTAAATTTCATTTACGTTGTTGGGGATAGAAAATTATACCATATGAAAAGGTGCAAATCGTTCTGTTAGGAAAGTTGTTTTATTATAATAATAATAATAATAAATATTTCGGACATTTTAACACACAACGCCATCTATTCCCAAACTAAGCAGAGCTTGTACTATGGGTACTAGACAACTAATATAAATATATATATACTTTTTTTTGTAAACACATACATATTATACATAAAAAACACCCAAACTCCGAAACAAATATTTGCAGATCATACAAACATTTGGTCCGACTCAGTAATCGAACCCGAGACCTCATGCGCAGCAGCCGCTTACGCTACCACTACGCCACCGAGGCAGTAAATAGTGACTTATAACTCCAATTTTAATAATAATACTTTTAATGTTATAAACATATCAATAATCAGTTACTGATGTTATAAATATATCAATAATCAGTTACGTTTATTTAAGTCGTTTGTTTCGCGCGAAGATATATATTGTTCAGTTACACGTATTTTTACTAACTAAATCTCTTATTTCGTAAACTACAAAATGTTTACAAGTTCATAATTTATACAACTGTTAATACAAATGAAACCGTAACAGTTTTATAGCAGCATACAAATGTTATGTTCGCATTACACTCAAGATTCTACATCTCCGTTTTATTTGCAAAGCGAAACATTTTAAATATTACGATTGCTCAACAGTGTCTNACTAGGCCAAACGTGCAGTCAATTAATTATATTACCGGTATTATTAGTATTATATGTACCGGTTTTTATTTAAATTACTGGCTACTTTTACTGCTCTGGCATATTGTAGTTGCAAATATAAAATTATTCTATCTGCATTCTAAATTAAAAAAATAAAAAGATATAATTCTAATTTGAAAACTAAGTAAATAATGTTTCGGTAATAGTTACAACAAGGTATAAAACAGTAAAATTTAAAATAACAGTTACAGAGTTATTGCTAAAGGTACATTGCAAAACAAATGATATGAGAAAAATATACATTATTCACTCGTATTTTATGCTTACTTAAAGTACAAGAAATAATATGCTTCATCGAACTTTAGCAGTTAGGTAATAAATGATAATATTCTAGGCATCATATACATGTAGAGTACGGGACATACAATAAACAATATGCAAAAAATTTATTGCGGCGTCGTTACTACTAAGGTTTTATTTTGAGCGTAATTTTATCGTCTTTATTTTAAAAACAATTGCAAGGATAAAAATAACATTACTTTTAATTAAAAGCTATAAAGTTACAATATTTCAAAATTCAATTTTTCAAATTCCTCATTTCTTGCTTCAGCCAAGCAGAGAAGTTGATTTGAAAAATATTTTCGTAAATACTCGAAGGGGTCGACGATTGCATGATGTCCGAAATCGGAAAGGGAGAGCATTTGTCCGCCGACACCCTGGGGCCAAATATAAAAATCATTCATATGGACAAAATAAAATTGCATCCCAAATAACCCAGTGCTCATCGGACGAAAATCTATTAGCAATAAATATGAAGTTTTCCGATTTCACAAGATTTAAAATGGTGATGCGCCACTGAACTTTAATACAAATCGAAGAGTTCTGGCGACTTTCTTGTTTATGGTCGCTCAGTTTTATTGGTTTCCTTCGCTCCCTAATTATGCTGAAATTTTGTAAAATATTCTGCACTATGAAGAAAGTATGAAATGCCTTTACTTCGCATTGACTATATTTTTTTTGTTATTTTGAAATAGAATTTAAAGAAAATAATGAAAAAGAAAGGGGTCTATCCCTTTCCAGATGAAATCGACTTTATTCGAAAACCATTTCAAAACCAATGCATATAGGATTTCTATCTCACAGCATATTTATTACTCTTAATAATCTATGCATATTTCTTTTTAATAGTTTGAACTATACTACGTACAATTAGTTTGCGTATTCTGATTGAAGATTCCCTTTTTCACTGTAAAGTCAACTGCACAGCTAAACGGGTTAGCTGAAATATACGTCAAAGTATGAAAGCAGGTAATAAATTATATTCTTCTGGTACTTTTGGTTCGTATCTGATGCGTGTAAAAACGTAAAGTGTTTGTGTTACAAAGTAACGAGATTTTTTTTTTAAAGTAGATGTGTAACATAGCTAAAAGACCAAATTAAAAACCTATGTAATTTAAATGTACATTCATAAGAAATATAAATCCAATCGAAGCTCTAAAGCCGGATCAAGTTTTGAGCCATAAATCTTTTTTCAAGTTTCTTTTATTTTTGATTCTATAATTTTACATTTGAATGTTTAATACAGTTTATGAATCAAGGTGCGATATTTTCTCTTTTAGCCATCACTCATATGTCAGGATTAAGCACAGAAACTGACTTACTTCTATGGTAGATTTTAACTTTGTTCTTATTGTAGAGCAGATACTCCTTGTTTTTAAGTAAATTGTAATAAGATCCTTATTCAAGACTATCTTCTTTAAAATAACATTTAGAATTTCTGCTACCAAATTATAGTTAATAATGACACTAACTCGGAGTACTTTGTATACCACCGACAGGAAACTGATAACAGCTTTAATTTATCAATGTATAAATTTAGAATCCTATCCGCTATTGCCTGATTCGCACCTAATACCATCATCATCAGCCTATCGCAGTCCATTGCTGGACTAAGCCTCCCCAATTATAATGTAATTCTCTATATCGAGTAATTATTTATTTAAACGTGAACATTACTTATTTCAAACGTTTTAATAATAGCTATGAATACACTGATGTAACATCTTCTTTCTACAAAAGCTGCCAAAATGATGAAAAGCATGAGCAGAATCCAAGAGCGGTGGTCACCATCTTCATTGCGAATGTGGGCAATACAACGCTTTGACCCACACTATGGCGGCCTAGTGAAATACTTTTTCACTCTCCACTTAAAGGAACCGGGATGATAATGGAAGGGAAACGCGTGCGCTGGTAGTGAGTTCCAGCCTTTAACAGTCTTTTATTCGAAATAGGCTTGTCTTTAGGAAGGAGGTTTTAATTTAGTATAGCACGCTGGCCTTATTATTATATTATTAACCGATCGTACTCTACTGCTGAACATGAGCCTCTCCAATTGCTTACTAAAATATGTATATCTCGTTTGCATGATTTCAAAAACCTATAGTTTACTTTTGTTGGAGTTAGTAAATACTAGGAGGGCTGTAGGAGGGCTTTTAAGGATCGTGACCCTGATATTCAGGTATTATTTAAGGATAGCTCTTGATTCTGTTAAGTTTTTTTACAATATATATTTACAGATTTTATTATTTTATTTGCTTTGCAAAGTACAGTAAAGTGTTTTATTATAGTTTCTATTTTAGAAGTTTCCGGAAATTAAGAAAGTTAAGTTTTTTTACGAACTGTTTTTATTATTTGCTTTAGTTTGTATCATTANCAGTGTCTAAGTCAAATAAACAATCAGTCAGTAATAGAGTGCAATAACAACTAGTAAACGATAAACAACTGAATGAGTTCGCATTAAAAAGCAATAAGAAGAGTGATAAAATGGTGCTCGCATTAAATTTGTTGATGGAAGAATGAATCAAGACATCTTCTAGCGGGATATCACGCCAAAACAAAATTTACTGATGAACCAACAAATAAGTTTAGATTGAACAGTTTGTAATAGTTCAATCATACTGTTAAAGTTAATCGTCAAATATCATGGTAAATTTCAATGATTAAGTTTAAGCGTAAAATGTTATTTATACCTATATATTATTGAAAGCTTTTTATTAACTTTGTATTTTTTACACGTATTTATCGATAATGGTCTTATTTTCTTTTCTAACTGTTTATATATATAAATACTAGCTTTGCGCGCGGCTACGTTAGTTTGTTTGTCAGTTATTGCGGTAAAAAGTAGCCTATGTCCTTCCTCAAGAATGAAAGTGCCTTCATTGCAAATTTCAATGAAATCGGTGCAGCGGTTTAGCCGTGAAAGCAGGACAGACAGACGGAGTTACTTTCGTAATTATAATATAAGTGTGGATAAGATGAGTAAGGCATCGAAAAAAGGTCGTAATTTTTTTTTAGTATAAACTGAAAGTATAAAAGAAAACTATCTAGTTTATACTGTCACAAAGCTTGTGAACGATATATATCTATTATTATCTATTACGAAACATAAAATTTTTCGAGACACATCTTGGTATTTTATAGCAGTTTACAAAAAAAAACATTCAGACGAATGTGAAAGTTGCGATTATGTGATGTACGAAACACAATAAAACATTATTATGCCGGAAGTCTATTTTTGTCACTAACAGTTGAGCAGTAAATATGATATAGCAGCAAATTTAATACGATATCCTGCAATCAATTCAGCGTATGGCTTCATCGACGTCTGTTAGTCGTGTGTGGTCGCGCAGTAAACTAAGATCTTAATGATCGCGCATCGGTAAATGTAAACAATTTATTTGCCCGCAATCGACAATCATTCAATCGATTCGTGTATTCGATGCATTGATACAAACGTGTTCGCTGAATTAAACACTTCTCCGTTTGCAGACGTATCGATTTTAATTGCACTTCACCATAACTTTGTAAACGTTTTTCCTTGTTAAAAACGTTAAGTTTGAATTAATTATTAGAGCAGATATAGTTTTGATATTTTTATTCTGACCTGTCAGATTACAAATACATTTGACTTGTTACATTTGACTTGACTACACGGTTGGCCTAGTGGTTTCAGTGGTCGCCACACCACTTTCTACTGCGCCAAGTGTTGTGGGTTCAAATCCTACATGGGACAACACTTTGTGTGATCCATAAATTGTTGTTCTAAGTCTGGGTGTACTTTGTGTCCGTTTCATGTATGTTTGTAAAGATCCCCGCGACACAGGAATGTATATTCCTAATGCGGGAGTTGTCTTTTAAAAGAAAAAAAGAAAAAAATATATTTTTTCTGTAAACTAAGGCAGCACAGAAGATTTCTTTATCGAATGGATGCGAATAAAGCGAATAACATGGTATGTTTTAACAGTTTTGTGTCCGATACCTATTTTTTCCCGAAGTTTTACTATAGTGTAAGATTTTTTTATCAATAAGTGATTTCCCCGAGACACCGGATGCGGTCGGCTGGGCACCAGTTCAATCATAATTGAATTTCCCGTCACGGGGTGAGTGCCGAACTACTTGTTGGGGATGAAATTATTCTTTTTAATGTACAATTTTTCTGTATGTGTTAATGAATTATTAGTAAGTCTATGAATTATTACATTGTGGTTATCTATACAAATTAATAAAATTGGAGTATCTGTTTGTTATATTAAAATAAGCACTTTTTACTAAATGCATAATATAAATAAATAAATATTTCGGACATCTAATCATACAACGCCATCGAGTCCCAAACTAAGCGGAGCTTGTATTATGGGTACTAGACAACTGATATGAATACATAAATACTTTTTTTTTGTAAAAACATACATATTATACATAGAAAACATCCAAACTCCGAAACAAATATTTGTAGATCATACAAACATTTGGTCCGACCCAGGATTCGAACCCGAAACATCATGGACAGCAGTCGCGTACGCTACCACTGCGCCACCGAGGCAGGCATAATTATGTATGTATACACGGTACGTGCACCAAAATAATTTTTTTCACAACTTTTGACTGACTGTCTGTTGTTACAACAACAGGTAGTTTTTAATAATTTGTAATATAAATAATACAAATATTATGCTACTTATTGCTGTTTAAAAGAAAAAAAAATACAATGACATTTGATTTAAAAAGAAAAATAGCTTGCATTGCCCCTGCTTATAGTTAAACGGTGCATAATATAAAATTATACAAAGTTAATTTAGTTACTTTCTGCATAAATTTTATTATTTTTCAAACTGATTTAGTTTCTTAAAATACAACCAAAAATCTCTTCATAATATACATAAAGCATTATAATTTTTGTATCCTAAATATCAAGAAATTAAAATCTACCTTATGTGGTGTTCTAAATAAAGAATTTAACCTATAGAAACCCGAGACCCATCCGGATATAAGAGTCTCCCAGAGATCTATGATCTATCACACAAATCACAATCAAATTTATATCTACAATGGTATTTTATTATAAATCCTCTGTAACAAATGTACTATTATTTATGAGAACAAGGGTCAAAAACATTTCAAGAGTACAACCGTCATGATTTACGCCACCGTTGCTAAGACTGCCCTCCTAAGACATTCACCCCTTCTACAAGAAAATTGTTTCCACAACAAAGAGTTCAGAAATTAAAGTACCGACTCACTCCGTAACTGACTAAGACACTGGAGATTCCTGATTTTGTTTGTTTCTATAATTAAAACACGACTTAAACGCTCTTCCGATAATTATAAATCCACTTGATGTTGTTATTGCAGTGAATCGGATTTACGAGGGGATGTTTTGTCGGCCAATTTCTGCGAGTATTATTATATATTTGGCTTTCATATTTTGGTTTATATTTATTAAGAAATTGTTTAATAACTTCCATGTTTATAAGACAATTAATATTTTATTTAGTTTCAGAAGTAAATAAATGTATCTACAAACTAACTTAGCAATTTTGACAATTTGATACGCACACTTAATCATTTGTTATTAAAATTGTTCCGAAATGTTTTTGCACCTCGGTACCATACAAAACTTGTAAGGTTTTTAACTTCTTCTATGATTTGTAGAGCAATCAAAACTGTAAATGAGTGTAAAGTAACTGAAACGAATACTGAATAGTAAACAGGAAACACGGCTAAAGATGACATTGGTCCCGTCAAATGCGCGCGCAAAACAGTGGTGTTTTAAAAGCTCAAATTTATTTACTGTGTTAAATTCCATTTTTAAAAATAGTTTGATTATTTTCAAGCCTATTTATATTTCTTTCTGTGTTGAAGAGACGTAAGTGATCAAATTAAGAAATAAAAAGAGCTATGCATATTTCCTATTGTATTTTATATATTTTAAGTAACGGCCAGACCTAGACTATTGTTCATGAATAAATATTTTGCTGTTATGTTTCATTAATGTTATTAAACTTATATAGTTCATTGGCTCGACCTCCTTCACAATAAAGTCTGAAAATCTAAAACTTACAATTATCTTTCCATTGTTATACTATTTCTTTGTTAATTATCACTAAAAAAACAAGTTGGCAAAAAATTGTGCTCTTGAACCTTTTTTTGTGTACATATAATGTTCAATATTATTATTGATTAAATTGGACGAGACTTCAAAGTCACATTATGTTGCGTATCACAGTATTGATGTGTAGCCCTTAGACTGGAATATTTCGTAAGAGGCAGTGAGGGCTAGGCGTGCGGGTGGGCATGTAGCCATCGCCTTAATCACCGCCCGGTGGCCGGTTGACTCATTCCAGTGTCGCCTACCGCTGCTAGTTTTGTACACAGTTCTAAGTCCCAGTGGTCTGGCGCTAACACGCAACTCCGCCTCAGTAGTTCGTACGCTCCGGTGGGCAATATGGATATTGTAGCTTAAATTATGCACAATTATCTGTATTTGTACTCAAATTACTCCAAACCAATATAATTTTAACTTTATATTATTCTCTCTTTTGTTTAAGTACTTAGAATACTAAACAAAGATCTATATATAACTTGTTTAATGTACTTATTTGAGTTTTCTTTTAAATGATATGTAGCTAGCACATTTAAAATGCTGCTACGCTTATTAAAGAAATATGTTAATTAGTTACAGTTGAAAGTGTAAAATTTTGTATGATTCCAAGACGTCCGTGCGAAACTGACACGATCAAACGACACAGTCCCGACAGTACTTTCGAGTTGATTGCATATCATTACACTGCCGTACCAAAGGTGTAAATCGACTATCACAATTTTGTGGCTCTGTTAAGAGATCGTAAGGAAAACTGATTTATTACCGATCTGATTCAATGTACGATTCGTAAGAATAATTACTCAAACTATACTAGTGTCTTGTACAAGTTTACCCAAACAAAGTTGTTATTCGTACCGAACACGATGCCCTAAGTATGACGTTGATTAGGTATTTCACCAATTTCCCGGTAAAGTTCGTTACATCTCCGTCTTATTACGAGGAAACATTATAATATACATTGAAACCCGTTCTAACAATTTCACATACAATCATAAATTCTAATTTAGCTCGTTCGTGGATCTTGTTACCACCTTGCCTTCGGTTTTCCGGACTCATTGTATGTTACTCCCAAGACATCGTAGCCCCACAGAACGTATATACAAAATTAATTAGACAAAATCTCGGGTCTTGTAATATTTTATTATTATTTCATGTGTTGTAAGAGATTTTATTAGGACGTTATATTTATTGCTTTTCTCTTAGGTGTAATGAATGCGAATAGGGTTTTGATTAGCATTCGCCTTATAGATATGTTGGCTACACGTTTATAATTACGCTAGTGGTAATTACAAGGCTTCTTACGTTGTGAGATCTTGGTCGGCTTGCTGTTTGCTCATTTCTCTACGAATGTTGATGGTTTGTTAAATTAAACGTCATGCACTACACTGCTATTTTCTTGATTGCAAAACGCCTATCAGTAAACTGTTTGCACTGTTTTTATTTATGAATTATAAACAGTATTTGCTGAATACGTCAATATTATTAGTTATGTAACCTATAAAAAAAGAACCATTTTTATTCCAAAAAGTTGAAAGAAAAATTCAACTATATCAGTTTCTGTACACTGTTCCATTTAACCTCTCTAGGACCTTTAATAAAGATTTATAATAAACTACAGTGGACTTGTACCATCATCTCTTAAGAAACAAATTAAAGATGTCGGACGCACATAAAGGCCCATTGCCTCCCGATAAGGCGAGGACATTGAGCTAGTTCTTAAAAGGTAATCAGAGTGACCGTCCCTCCTGACAACAGCACGCAACGAACATCAGACTCTACTTAGCCGTGAAATGTGTAATGCTATTTGTTAAGGTTCATCTTCTTCTTGCCTCTAAAATGTTTATAAAAACAATCGATCGCTATCGAAATAAATTATGAAACAAAAAAACGTTGGTGTTTTATTTTTCTATATAGTTTGCATCGTTTCATATCGAGATTTTGTAGAACTATATTTGTCGTGATCTAGTAGTATTATTTTACCTATATAATGCATACCACTTCATGTAATTCAAACTGAATGAAAGAGTATTTCGACTACAGCGTCAGTTAATGAAGCCGCCGCCGGAGCTACTCACTACCGACCAGTCGACAAAATCTAATCATTTGCATTACTTCCGCGCCCCAGAGCTCATACTGCGCTTCGTTTCACGGAACTGGCATCCTATACATTACTAATTATGTTCCTATATGTACCGTTCTACTTTTTTCTATTTTTTTAAAATAAATATTGTTTTAACAAACCGTCACACACGCACACGCAGGTACTAGATCAACGTCTTTTAGGTCTTTTTAGGCTTTAGTATGCGGTAGTAATAGAATTAAATTTAAGGTTTATTTATTACGAATTCTACCTGAATTTATTCTAATAATAACGTCAAAGTTACTTTAGTTAGTTAGGCTACTAATTAAGTTCTATTTGTGCGGTAGAAAGAAGGAGTTCATCAATTAAATTTAATATCGGTACAGCATTTCAGATGAAGTCATATATGACCAATGCCGTAAGAAACGTGTTCTGAATTCTAGGTTGCTGATGAATCAGAAAAAAAGTCACGTACTGGATACCGAACCGGTATGATGAACTGGAATATTACACGTAACTGACCAAGTGACATAAAATTTCTCTTATTTAATACTAAATCATTTTAGATTTAATATCTCTTGTTAGATAGCATTAATGGTAAATAACGACAACCATCTGTTTATAAATATCTAATCTTGCTCGATTTCTCTTAACAGGAAGTCTTAAAAGTGCTAATAGAATTACCTGTTGATATCAGCACCTTTGAAGAAACTTCCAATCTACTCTTAGTGGTACACCGAAAACCGATCTAAACAAATACTTCGAAAAAAGAAATATTGCTGAAATGAGTCAAATTAATGAACGCGAATCCCAAACAGGCCGAGGAAGAACATTGAAACAATTTTTCCATGGCCACAGACAAGCCACAAGAAAAAAAAACTATTTGAAACCGCTGAAGCAACGTTCGTGTATAAATATTTACCGAGCGTCGGCCACGAAAACTTTGTAGCGCCCGATAACTTCCATGAGAAAAAAAAACCTGGCAAGTGCGATTGAACTGAGCGGTAAAGATACCTTAAACTTAATTTAATATACTCATGGTAGTTTGCATATATATATATATAAAAGTACATTTCGAGCATGAATCCAGGTGTCAGATATTTACTAAACTTTCTATTAAGTAATCATATGATTGCTAATTTCGTTCTTTTGCAAAGTTATGATACTTAATGATAATGATATGACTGCCTCGGTGGCGCAGCGGTAGCGAATGCGACTGCTGTTCTCGAGGTCTCGGGTTCGATTCCCGGGTCGAATCAAATGTTTGTATGATCTTCAAATATTTGTATCGGAGTTTGGGTATTTGACTATGTATGTATTTACAAAAAAAACGTATAAATGTATTTATATCAGTTGTCGAGTACCCATAATACAAGCTATGCTTAGTTTGGGACTAGATGGCGTTGTGTTAGATGTCCGGAATATTTATTATTTATTATTATTAATTATAAAATAAATATTCATGTAGGAACTACCGTAGATACTGTAGACAAATATGCTACTATTCGAAACCTCGAGGAAACCTAATTATTTTATCAAATTGAACTGGCAAACTTAAACTATTGGCATAAGGTAACAATACATTAGGTTACATTTCGTTTCACAGAGGACAGAATATGTGATCTTTCAGTGTATCGTGTCAATGAGGGCGAATATTGTTTATTAAATAAAATAATTTCATTTCGCAGTCTGGTCATGAGAGTACAGGCTTTTTTTATGGAATAAGTGGCAAACGAGCAGACGTATCGCCTGATGGTAAGCGATTACCGCCGCCCATGGACACCCGCAACACCAGAGGCATCACAAGTGGGATGAGGGGAAGGGTTGGATTATGGGCTTCCGGTATCCTCACTCACTCGGTGAAACACAGCGCAGGTGCTGTTTCACACCGGTTTTCCGTGAGGCCGTGGTATCACTCCGGTCGAGCCGGCCCATGCATGCCGAAGCGTGGCTCTCCCACGGTGAAAGCCTGTACGGTGAAAGCCATCCGATTCCAAGCTAGGCTTTGCCTGCTGTAGTTGTGTGTGAGCTAGATGATGTTATTATTATTATTAATTGAGATTCTGAATACAATTCTATCACTTCGTATACACTTATTGTCTAATAAACTTGTACTATACAATATATCATGTGTTATATTACTGCCAAAAGTTTTTATCAGCAATCAGTCAAAGAACCCTAAAAAGGGTATGTGGGTAGGTGTATTCAGTAATTGAATTCTGTACACGGCTTGAATCTGGCGAGCATTGAGTGCGGGGTTGCACGTCGCACCGTGGTCGGGATTCACCATGTACTACACCAAATATTTCCAGTTTCCCACTTGAATGAAATATCTCAGGTATTTTTATTGAAACTTCATTCTTATTTATGAATTTCCTTTTCTTTTCCTTATCTATCAGTTGATCTCCTTAAATGTCTATATCTGTTTATCTTTTTATATATATCTACATATATCCTAGTCTTAGCTAGCGTCAGTCTTTGTATTCCTATAGTCATTCCCATGAAGGAAGAGTCTTCATGTATTAGCCCCGGAGGGCATCTTAAGCCCTCGGTCCCTGTAACTGGGCCCTTAAAAAGTTCGATAATAGCCTGCCTTCAGAATTTCGATCAATCGGTTCGATCGTGTCGTGGTAGATTAACTAAATAATTATTTCGGACATCTAACACACAGCGCTATCTAGTCCCAAACCAAGCAGAGCTTGTGTTATGAGTACTAGACAACTGACATAATTTTTTTTATTAAATTGAAATTGATTAGATTAGATTGAAAGCCGACCTCAATCTAGATTCAAAAAAGATACGGAGGATGATACCTTATATGATTACATTAGTTTAGTAGGTAATATCCGGTCCTTTGTCGACGTTGAGCTAAAAAAATTTGAAACTGTTTAACCTGATCATACGTAGGTAACGTATGATCAGTTGTGATGATATCTAACATTTTTGTAATCTTTTGAAACGTTTCTTTCTTATTCATAGGAAAACCCAAACATGTTATCAGAACTTTCTCTATCTAAAACCGAATACATTATCATTATTTATGTATATCCTCACTATTTAGGCTATAACATAGTTAGACCACACAGACAGACTACACAGCCTGTAATAGAACGCTTCCGTCTCCAGTACAATAACACTGTACACTGCACGTCAAATGGGTATTTCGGGCGGCTATATACAGAATTGTGTCTGCTATTATCGGTCAATAGTGATGTTGGATTGAAGGATGCTTAATTGGTTTCTGCGATTCATTAACCACTAATATTTTAGTTCTAAAATTTAATTATTAAAACATGTATCACAAGTCTTTGGAAATGATAGGTGACTTTATGGAAACTAACAAAATATAATGCCTAAATAATTATATCTCATGAAACATAAGCTACTTCAATACGTCTTTGTCATGATGTATTATAATAAGCTATATTATTTATTCCCTAAATTTTACACTTACGGGTTGTTGATTTTTCTCAATATTGAATGGAATAATGGGAACATAATGTTAAAAAAACAGTTCATAACTGACGGAGTTCTCTAAAGTAGCAAGCATAAAAAAACACACTACTATTTAGGTCATATTATCTGGCAACTTTTTTTTGGTCTCAATTAATGAGCGATATAAATTTGATTTCTTTACTTTGATTTCTCGTTTTTTAATTCATACCAAGACTTTCTGATTCAAAGAAATAAAATAGATTCTACTCATTCATCAAAATCTAAATAATTGTGAAATTATGTCAAAAACAACATTGTAATATTCATTATGCATGTCAACTTACAAAGCAATATAGGCAGCGGGTGTTTCAAATGTACAAACTAACACAATTATGGTTAGGGTGAGCGCCATTCGATAGATTGCACTGACTACTGACGTATGTTGATACGATTGTCCGCCGGTTAAACGATTTCATTTGAATTTGATCACTCGACTGTCTGCCAATGATAATGTTTGCTGGGGCTCGGCCGGTGACGGACTAACACTAATGTATTGTACTGAAACTGAATTTGACCACTAAACTACGAAAGATTTTGATAAATGGATAATAATTACGAAGAAAACTACTTAACACTGGGTATTTATAAAAATGCAAGAATCACATATTAGTATCGATGATCTAATTGATACCGTTACTGATAACATCATCTAAAAAGGCATAACTATACCGTAGTGTGTCTTGACTTTAGCAATGATTTCATTATAAAAATGCAGAAATATAATATGCTATGACTTGTAAGTTGTTTTGCTTGCTGGATTATTTTTAATTCGTATTTATAAGTTTGAAAATCAGTTGCTAAATATATATATTTGTAGCTCCACTGGTTTAGGACAATGTGCATCGATGAATCGGTCAGTCAGAAAAAACTTAATTTTATTGAATTTGGAATTTAGATTCTTTAAATTTTATTTCGCATGTTTTAAAGCTCGGGAATAATATGAGAAAGGATACCTGGCTAACGCGGAAATGTTTCTTAATGATATAATATCGCATTCCACAAATTCAAGGAGTATCTGTAGCAAGCATCGATAACCCTCCATTCCGAACATAATGTACACATAATTGGCGTAACATTTCCATTGCGAACCCTTTCAAGACACCCGTAATGTTGAGGCCTACATGTTATTTAATTACGCAATCTTGAACACAATGAGAATTATACCGACTCTGTTTCTTGTCTCAAATGCATGAATAGGGAGACTACAGGGCCGGATTTATAAATAGGATATTTTTTTACACCACTTATTAATAAACAAAAGTTTTCTATTCTGATTTTCCATCACTGAAAATGTATTCGCCTTTTATCAAATAATACGTTAATTTATTCCTTTTTAGCCTTTGTTATTCCCTATAGGAGTATTTAGGGTAGGTTACTAGTTCAAACAGTTTTACCTGAATGTTAGTTTTTCCACGGAGCTACTGGCATTGGACCTCAACAGCCCTGAGGGCGAACTGAATTCGAAGGCTGCACTAGTTTTTAGTATATTTGAGAGCACTGAGTTAACAATAACGATTGCCATAGATGTTCACGATGACCGGCCTAAAATCTGTTGTAGGCAATTTAAAAAAATAACACTGACATATTTTCGTGTTGGTATTAATATTTACTAATATTATTATAGAATATAAACAACAAGTGCAAGTCTATTGTAATGAAAGGATGGGACTATGTAGGTATAAATTCTAAGTATATTAAAAATAAACCTGAAAGGTCATTTTATTAAGAAATATTTCAAGTACGTGCCTGTTTCTTAAAGGTTAAATCATGACCGGAACGTCTCAAAATCATAGGGCGAAAACTATTGTAGCCTTGCCGATTTCCCTTCAAACTCTCATAACATCCTCGGTAATGAAGGAGCACACACCCTCAAGGGTGTCTCTTACGGGGGTTGTACAGTCCAACTTAATTATAAATGAATATATCAAAATGACAGGGTATGCGTTCTATGATATTCATTTATAGACCCAGAAATTATCTGAAGAAATTGAGCAGAATATCCTTACTAAAGCTATTAAGGAAAGCTTTATAAAACAAATCCACACTTACTCACACAAAATCATTTGATTTAGTAAAACCCTTGATTCTTAAGTAACAGCTGAATTATAATTTTCATTACCAAGATTAACAGACAATATTTATATAGAATTTCAGCCAATTACGTAAGCGTTATATGCCAATACAATAGCTATTATGAATGGACGCTGGCCGCGAAGGTTGATTAGGCTCGCCGGCTCTATTCCAATTTTCATAGTGAATCGCGATCTACTGTTCTGATTGATTGTTATTAGATCGTAGTAGCTAGCGCATAGGTTACTTCTAACTAAAAATATATTTAGTAACAAATTAACATTAAACCATGGGCATAAATTAGAAATTAAAAAAAGAACCTGTTTCGAACCTGTTCCAACTTTTTATCTAACCGATTTTCTTTTCTTTCTGTTAAGTATGTTAGGTCTTGATGACTTTCTTTTTTACATTTTTTTTATGTTATAAGAGGCAAACGAGCAGACGTATCGCCTGATGGTAAACGATAACCGTCGCCCATGGACACCCGTGACACCAGAGGTGTCACAAGTGCGTTGCCAGCCTTTGGGGGATGGGGACGGGGATAGGGAGAGGGATTGGAGTACGGGCCTCCGGTATCCTCACTCACTCGAAGAAACACAGCGTAAGCGCCGTTCCACACCGGTTTTCTGTGAGGCCGTGGTATCACTCTGGTCGAGCCGGCCCATTCATGCATAATTAAAAAACCCGGTTCTTTGGTTTGACCCACATACATTTACAAAGAAGGAAGTTCCAAATGCTTCTAAGTTTTGATTCGATTAACAGCAATAAGTTTTCTCTTATTGCATGTGACTATATAATATGCTTTAAAAATTACAAATACCACTGAATGTAATTATTAAAATTGCCTTAATTTTGCAGTTGTATGAAATAGGATTATGAGAGTCTTCTAATCCCAACAATCGACAACACCGATCGGCCATTTAATGCTAATATCGATCTGTTATACACAGTTCTTTTGTTTTTGCTGTCCCGGGGCAATATTTCAAATATGAACGCTGCAATTTCATCATTGGTAAAGTTTAATGGCCGTTAAAAAAATATTAGATGCGAATTTATTGGATGTGAACGTGTTCCACAAAAAACTCACGTAATAAGTGATAGACTACAATAAAGTTACAATTTACCTCAGGACCAGTGGTCCAGTATTGGTTTCATGAGCTTTTGTAACTAAAGTTGTATTTCACAGCGTCGACGTGTATAACGCTATCTGATGATTGGTTTTTGGCAATTAACAGTATTGCTCACGTCGGAATCGAGTTCATTCACCATGTGAATTATGTATGGAGCTTCCATTTCGCTCTTTGTTGCCCCGTTCACTTACCTATAGCTAATATATTAAATCTTGTACATTCATTTTGATGTGTTTTTATACTGTTATAAAAATAACATATAAACCAGAACAGTTCTGTAGCGAGGAGAACAATGCAAACAAATATACTCAGTTTAATTCAACTTTTTATAGAGTGCTATTATAGCTGACAGTAACTTCTACTGAGCGACAGTTTGCGTGATCATTATCAGCTAATATAGCGGTAAAATACATTTCTTTCTTTCATAAATAAATGAACAGAACAACAAACTGTAGTGTATTAAACATAGATACGAACACTAGTTAAAGAACCGGAAGGGCCGTGGATAAAATATTACAGTACGATTACAAAAGTTGTCAAAAAGCTTTTAAACCAAGATCGAAGATCGCCAAAAAGTCTAGGAAAGCCATTAGCTGCGATAGTACCTCTAATAAATATACCACAATTTTTACAGTATTAGTATAGTACTTATATTTAAAAACATTATAACTAACTCTTAGACTCAATTGTGTAGTGTGTAGTTAGCGATCGTATAATTATAACGCATATTTCAAAAGCAATAATTATTTTCATTATAAGCAACGGCAAGCTTGCTGCGACCTGTCGTCCCTTTATTAACATTTAAATTTATATTACATTTACACAAGAGAAATGTCTACCTTGATAAAATATCTACGCCACCTTTATGTCGTCTGTCACATGTAAAATAGTTCTTAACGCTGATGAAGGGGAGGGAATAAATACTTTATTATTTAAACTGTAAAGCTCAATATGGCTCATCGTTTTGTCTTCAATAGAATTAAACCCTTTGTCTCAAGGCATCAGTTCACCGTTGCTGTGTCGCTTGACATTTGTACAAAGGTTACCTCCATTCTGTCTGTTTTCTTTTTATTGCCTGACATAATGTTGTGCCTGTGAGAAAAGGGTGGTATTGTTTTGTGCAGATTAACCTTTCCGTTTGTTTGTTAATTCTGATTTTAGAATATTCCAGTATACAATTGTGATTTGATAACGATACGGTCTATAGAATTCTCTATAGCGCGCAAAAATGTAAATGTATTACAAGCTAAGAATGATTATGGCTTTGTATATTTTCCAATTATGGTAAAGTTGACCTAATGCAATAAGCGTTTATGCTGCAAATAAATTTAAGACCTCAATGTAGCGAAGCAAATTATCTTTATATATAGCATAATTATGGTGATTACATAGACGTCAAAGAAACCCATAAAACTATCAATGAACCTATAAATCGATGAAAACGTTGTAAAACGCCAACAACGGGCCTGGGAAAGTACAGAAACAAATGATAACGTTAACAATAAGAGATGGCGTGAGGCTATAACGTGTGAAGAGACGTATAAAAATGGAATCAATTAAACACCTATAACATATTACAGTATAGGCAATTATAGATGACACGCCGATGGGTCGGTGGCAAGGAAAGAAAATTGGTAATATAATGCACCAAAACGTTATAAGAGAAAATAATTATTTTAATGTCGGAAATAAATAATGTGCCGAGGAGGTAGACAATGGTCTCGTAACAAGATCTCCTGTTAATTGTGGCGGATATGAAGGGAACCATTCATCCGTGATTTACGAAGGAGTGGAAATTAAGTTCATTTCTTCCATGTGGAACCGCTAAGTATTTTCTTATATGTTTGATAAGCTTTGTAAAACAATATAAGTACTGTTGGACTCTTCAGGTGCAGTTTTTAAATATTCTTCTTTTTATTACAATTATATATACGTATCTATTACATTTTTAAATACATTTAAAAAATAAACAGTAATATATATTTAAAAATATAAAAATAGTAAACCACCGACTTCGGGTACAGGGACCAAGAAAAACGGTGGTTAGGGTTCCATAGACAGGAACCTCCTCACAATACGAGCCGTGTCAAGAAGGACTGCATCAGACCCTTGATCCAGCCATTTAACATAAGCCTCTTGAGGTGTTGGTTTCTTTTTTATTATTATTATGTCACTTACCTCTCATTTTCTGCTCATCAAGAAGTTGCCTCTCCAAGTTGTCTTTGACTTCTCGTTCTCGTAACACATCCATTTTCAGTTCAGCTGTAAAAAACAAACGCTGTTAGCAGTAAAGTTCAATTTAAATAGTTAGTTTCTAAGGTTCTGAGAATTCATTATTTATTTTATAAGAATTTATTGTTAGCAACAATGTTGTAAACTTCAATAAGAGATATTCCAATAAAAGAAAATGTTGGCATAAACAACGCTTTAAGTTAAATAAATGGTTCATTGTACACAAAAGGCATTGTATAAATTTAACAGTGAACTAAACCGGTAACAAGGCCTTCAGCAAGGGGCCGATTAGGAGCATAAACACGGATTAACTCATTCGGAATCCCGGTACTATTGTGAAGGAGTCGAATTGAGAGATTTGCATAACTTTCAATTAGATCTAACCTGACGGAAATGATTAAGGGAATAACTTCCGATTTGCGTGTATTAAGTAAACAACTAAATGCATTACGGTTTTAGTTACAATTGAGATGAATTAAAATCATTGTTCATAAAGTAAATATTTAGCCAAAACCACTCTTCTAAGTACTATTAAAGGTTCTCAATGAAGGGCATCTTGTAAAAATAGTCTACATACATTACTTTGATATATTGTGTTATTTATTTATGTAACAAAGAAACCATTAACATATGCTTTCAGTTTTAAATGAAACCATTGTGTCGTATTTGTAAGATCGACGAAACTTGTATAGTTCTAATATATAAAAGATTAAATTACACGTAAAATTGCGGAAAATAACGAAGTCGTAAATCAGTCATCAATTTCTAAGATAATCTAATTGCAATCAAACACTCGCTGCAATAGATTCTAATACGACAATTATCTAATAAGTTACAGGTGACACTGTCATATAAGTATGGTGCATGATCATGTTCTTATCGCATTCCAAGTAATACGATGTCATATGGAATAATAAACCTTACCTATCTTAACATTCATTAAAGGAGAGTTATAAACTACATTGGCTAACACAAGGCACCATATTGGACCCCATGCTTTCAATCAGCTTAATCTCACTATCGATAAGCACCTAATATACAGCGATACGTATGTAAAGTCGTCTGGATAGTCGAATTTGAATGGAAAGAGGTCATGCCCGTTCACAGTTTAATTTGGTCCCTTATTCAATTAGGTACCTAAGCTGCGTCTATCTAATGGAGGTCGTAAGGGGATCCCGCTGATTAACTTGTGTTGTTAGCACCTACGGTTACTGCATTTCATTGTTTGAAAGGTTTAATTTAAAATTCGCATGTATTAACGTATCTTAGATAAGAATAGATTGTGATGAATAAAAACATTTCAATAATTTGTCATTTGTTTGTTAATTTGTTTTTGTTTTCGCAGTTCTTTTTTGTTCAGTTCCAAATTAGACTCTATATAATTTTATTTTTTAGTATTTGTATACAATATGAAGTACGCGCAAATATGACTAAATCATATTTGATGATTTAAAACATACTTCTTTTTCTGCAAGTGGTGGAATTTTACAAATCCGCCTAAGAAAACCTTCAAGTTAAAAAGACTCTATCAGAGATATTTATGATTCAATTTTGTACTCAAAGCACCTTTAATAATATTAGAAGTTCTAACTTGTAACGTGTAAGTACGCTTGTTGCACCAATATCAATGAAATTTGGCATGAAGATACTTTGATTCCATAAGAAGGATATAGGTTACTCTTTACCACGATAACCGACATGCTCGCGTATAGAGACGGGGGAAAAACTAGTTTTAATAGAATTATTATGATTAAAATGCTAACGAAGAAGAAGCTAGTCCACTGAAATATAATAATGATTAAGTAACCTTACATTATGTAATGTGGGCGGTGTTAAAAGCATGAATTATTGGAATATATCCCGACCGCATTTGAATAAATCCTGAGTGTATACAGTCTGTATGTTCTGCAAATATCTTGTTCAATAGATTGAGCACAGTATCGCTTAATAATTCCGTTAGCGGTTTAATTATTCTATGTAACGTAATATAGACTATTATGCTATAACGAATGAACTGCTGTTTCTGCTATATCCACAATAATAATCTATGTAGATAGTGTTATTTTATTGAAACCGAATTGATAACAGCGTATTAGTTCTTATGTTTATGGGAGCGGAAGTGGTTCTAGTATTGTATAGTTACAAATCACTCGGTACATCCATAATAGTATTATATTGATAAATTACTATCGAGATTATTTTTTCTGTTAAAGTCAAATAATGCCTTACAGTACATTAAATCTATTTATTGGTTCATTAAGTCGTACTAATCCTTAAGTTCATTTACGCTTTATAATATTAAAACATTTATATCTATCATCTAACTAGATTTGAAACTATTTTAAGTTCTTGCTCTCGTATCCGTCAAAGCTAAATGCTATTGCGAATCTTCCAGTCGCTTTATATTATAAGCCGAATCATAGTAATCAGTACTAATCAGTGAAACATATATAAAACCAATTACGAGTACCTTTATAAGCGTCAAAAAGAACGTGGTGAGTACCGATAGCAATCTACAATGATACGAACATACAAGAGAATGTAGAGGTATCCCGACCGGTGCAAGCACACTATCAGCCCACAAAAATCTCCGATAACACAAGACAAGTTAACTTGTGCTTGCTGTTATAATAAGCCCACGAGATATATGTATGAATATCGCACAATAGCTATCTCGGATTGAGATCTCGTAAATTGAAACATTGCCTTTTCTCATCTCTGGTTAGTTATGTTTAAAGGATAATATTGTTGTATATGTTCTGTAATCGGTAATGTTTTAAATATTTAAATGTTACCATTATATAATATTATCTATTTTAATAATATTCAAAAGCTACATAGTGCTGTCTAGACTCAAGCTATGTCACAAGAATTATAAATTATATACGATTTAAATGTTATTCCATAGGGCTTTTAGGATATTTGCATATATATTTATTTTCTTCGGAGATTTATTCTGGAGTCTTTTCAGTATGTCTTAGTTGATGAACAATTTAACGGTCAGTGTGTCAAATAGATGCAATGATAATGTTTGGCGAACTAACTAACAGGGGTGAATCCTTTTAATTGTGTGATGCACTTCATGAAATCGTGAGTCCTTCAGTTCACTCTTACAAGAACTTTGTGGAAGATATTGTTAATAATACTAATGTACAATATGTTTTATTGACACAGACAGATTTACTAATTCGTTTAGTCGTAATGTTTTCGATTTGCAGGTTATGTTTCAAATGGAATATTATAGAATAACGTACTGTAAAATTTCACACGGTTTTAAAAGTATGTAGAGATAGATACTCAAAGCATTATGATATTTCAAATCTCATTATGTGTTTTCAAAAAAAATATTATGTAATGTAAGATATATGGGCCTTATATTTACTTTATAAATATATTTATAAATTGTCCTATCTTTTATAATAGTCATATCATAATAAGTTATAATACCGTCTCTTACGATTGCGCATAGTAAACAACTTAAAAAATTAAGATGTTGGTTTTCATCGATTTGTCATAAATCCCTGGCAACTATGTCTGTAACAGTTTTTAATAACAAAAACCGCCCATCTCGAGAGCGCATCGGATGCGAGATTAATTTCGAATCAATCCCAGGGTATGGTGTAATTTAAGGGGCTTTTAGTTAAGAGTGGTTTCGCACATGAGACGTAAATTACCTTTGTCGAGGGCTGGCCATTAAGGGCTCGCGTCGGTATGCCGCGTATCTTAGCATCTTGCGATTTGAGAGTAGAAGAGCCTTCAACAAAAGGAGCTCCCGGTGGTCCTTGCTTATTCGTCTATATCTGTGTTTTGTAATTTAGATAGACATACTTCATTTGAAACACTGATCGGTTTACTTTGATACAACGCTTAATATAAAACCATTATTGAATGTGTTATTAAAATAAAAATCAAGTATAATTCCAATGGAATAAAAATCATTAACTACATTAAAATTAGCGACTAATAAATCATACGTAGACAGACACTAAGAAGGCACCAAACCGATCCTATGAAAACGTTTATCGATAAAAAAAAAGAGAAAACCAAAACATAAGCGGAACACTCGATTATTAAATCGATCTTTATATCGGATCAATCAAATTTAAAACTTGATCGAGTTGCGTCCGACGAAAAATTATTACTTTATAAATAAAATAACAATAAAAATGATGCGCTTCGTTGAAGGGAATATATAATTATGGACAATTATTATTATGATATCGAAACTCAATGGTCGATAGATGATTGAAAGGATCGAGACCCATAAACAAAAGGATCAATTTTGATTACGCAATTTAATAATGTTTTGAAGGCAAGTAATTAGCTGACAATCATCAGCGATCTAAAAGTCTTTTCGAAACTCAAGTGTTTTATTCTTTACCGACTGGAAGTCAATGTTATTCCCGAGTGAGGAAGGGTCGCGAAGAGAAAATTCTATTTCTCTTCAATTTCAATGCACTCAGTAAAAATAACAATAATATTTAAATTTCGTATGTGACCCCTTTTGAGAGTTGTAGCACAGAGGAGATCAAGCGATTGCCGACTTATTTAATACAACGACTCCACTGAGACTTATCTTCATTGCTTTTAAATAAAAAATGTTATCCTGAAATAAATATTTCACTTATTACATAATTTAAAAAGTATCAGACAAAACTGAAAAATTATTACCTGTCTAAAATAGCTTAACTATGAGAAAACACGGTTTGAAGACAAAACGATTTAATTTCAATGAAACATAAGTCATAGGGTGTGCGAATTAAGACATATTTTCACGGCCCCCGCCATCGTGAACAAGAAGTTTAGCTTGCAGTTAAAATAACAATTAAAGTCTTGGTAAAATTTACGACTCAAAACTGGCAAAATAATTTTAAGCGCATATTGCGGCGGAAGCGACGAAAACGAGTCTTTGAATATTGAAACAAAAGAATGCATTTACATTGCCCCACAAAAGGACTTCAGACATTCTAATAGGAACAGTCTAAGTGATCGCTGGTCTTAAAATGAAATTTTAATAGTAGCTGTAAAGATATATTGTTGATTTAGGCATTTTTAGTCAGTAACGAAGGCACCAGATATAATTGAAATGGATATCATAAACATCTATAGGTATATCTGCTTATAGATTAAATATAAACACATTAACGGAATTGACGATCCTCTTAAAAGGTAAATTCAAAGTAATGGTAATGGTTGTCATGGCGCGGAAAACGAATTTTCTTCCCTATGCCTTTTTTAAATTTACAAACCGGTAGCAATTTTATTTTATTGTTATTAGATTTTTCCGGCTTATGTCACAGGCGATGTCACTGCAGAGGATTATTCCCGCAGTCTCCGCGCTAATAATCATAAGAATTGCTTCCCTTTATTATGTGTGAAATTTAGAACATAAAATCTTTTGCAACCAGTTATTTATCATAATGCAAAATTTCACCCTATCTACCTCCAAATAAGAGCACTTTTTGAAAGGGGAACCTGAAGTGTCTTTCATAAAAAACATACTGTTTGGTAGTACTACATTATTTGCCGAGAAGATTTTGTCATACGTGTGTAACACATAATTTTATGAATATATTATAAGGGATTTGCATTTCGTATGTCGGTGCTCAGTCGTAGGTTTGACGAGCATCGTAAACCTGGGTGCTATTGTATAGCCTTATTACTATAGTAAAGGTACAAATAATGAAGATGTCGTCTCAAAATGGATTAAAAAGTAGTAGCATATCGAGCGTGCACCGTCTGAATAACTCGTGGTGTTATCGGCGCACGCGCACCCAATCTGCGATCGAAACACACCGGATAAGATTATCCAGTAGCCCTGTATTATTTTAATGAGACTACACGACTCCTCGAGATTCAAAACGATACCAAAAAGCTTAGGTAACGAAGGGAATAAAAAATATGCGGGTCAAAAGAGATATCAACCGGCCAAGGCGAGATGATGGGCCCGGCGACGGGTATACTTTTCAGGGAGGGTTTTTTAAATTAGCTATTGAACACGATAAACTTGTGTACATCTACATACCAGCTGACGGCAGATCGGCTGATACCATTATGTCCCTGGTAAGGCACCGATTAAAAAATATTCACATTTATAAGCGAACAACATCTGGTGGTATTTAAATAAGATATAAACGCGGAGGTCCGCGAATGTTTTGTTCTTCGACTACACATTTTCTTTCCCCGGTGGATGCTCCCCTCGTCGGATATATTGGTATTAAAAATGTAAGGGAGATTTATGCGAATGGCTCTAAGCTTTCATTAGTTGTTTCTTACGCGGTGTTTTCGCGGTCGCCGCTCCCTGACCGGTAATTTTTCATTTTTGTGCAAACTTCCCGATGTTTCTACAGCTTTCCTAAATTTAAGTGCATATAAAGAATATTAATGCGTCTTGCCTTTGCGGGCAGGTGTTCGCTATGACTTATTTCATTTCGATTCCCCATCTGCAATGGGAATAGAAATTGCAAGAAATGTTTTAATGAAAAATAATGGAGCAGGTTCTTTTAATGGTGGAAGAATAAAAAGCATTAATTCTGAAAGGTATTTTTTGTTCCTAACCTCGTAAATAGAAATTAAAATTAATGTATTCATGTAGGTATGTGTAACTAGCTTCAGTTATAAACAAGACTCAAACATTGTTCCGGCTTGTAATTCCGTATGTAAATTACAACTAGAACAAGCGTTCACATTTCACCCCTTGGAGACAACAAGCGCCCACTATAACTTGGACTGGAATTGCGGTATGAAAACTAATGTTGAAGGATCTTACCACTCGGACACTCAGCGACACTGCTAACTTTGGTTTATGCTCGTTTTAAATATTAAGTAGGTATTTTATATGTATACACATTCCAATTTACTATATGTCACACTGATTCTTATAAAAATATTAAAATGTTAATACGTACACAATTAAAGTTACGTTATTTTATATGCTTGCAGTAACACTTTTAGAATAGTTTTAAAAATTATGTAGATACTCTAAAATATCATAGTATTTTTACATAAAATGAGATATAGAATAATAAAAATAACTTCTATAAAAACAACATTTTTTAAGTTTATTAATAATATTACATTTTTTAAACACGAAAGTTTTAAATAAGATAAACTTTTTGTTGAAGGGTCACACTAATAGGAATACGAGTAATTCCCGCGTGCGTCACATTAAATTATTTCAGCTAAGTAATTCCGAGCGGTTAATTATTGCGCACAACCTGCGACGAGAGTTGAGAATGTAATTATTATTAAACTTTACGATTGTCTCACTTTACCCCTTTGCTTTGGTACAGCAACACAAAACGTCCTAACCACCCTCGAAATACAATAGAAACCCGTTCCTTTTACCATTACAGTAACACTTGTTCTATATGGTTTATTTAAACACATGTACTGTTTCAAATTCTCGCATTTGCCACATTAGATCCTGAGATCCTGAGGGAGTTTCTTAGCTTGTTGTAGCACAGGATTCATATTTGAGCCACTGTCTATAAATTTATATGTATGAATAAATTTTGTTTCCAACAGTCTTAATTGAAATACTATCTCTATCTGTAACTTTATTGATTAATAAATTACGTTTGATATTAAATACAGCGAACATTTTGACTTCAATCATATCAACATGAAATTATGTGACGGTTTAATGGAATAATGGATATAATTTGCTAGAAAGCAAGGTAGTGTTATGTATATTCAATCTTGTTATATTGCTTTCAAGAAGTCAATATGCGATGACACTTAAACGACTAAACCAATTTGAATCTATCGTATTCGTATATACAAATCTATTGACACCTTCGTACGGATGTATGTCAAAAGTTTTACAAATCGGGTATTTACTATGGTATTTGTTTTTTATTCATGTTATTTGATATTTTAGTAATCATTTTGTACAGAATTAGAAGTGAGTAAGACACTTCTTACATCCCACTGAGTGCGGCAGAGTTCATTGCTAAATGATGTTAAACAAACGCTGACAAATGATTCATACACTTTCTATCATCTTTAAAGTTGTTAGTTATATTACTTTTTTTATGGTATACGGGGCAAACGAGCAGACGTATCGCCTGATGGTAAGCGATTAGCGCCGCCCATGGATACCCGTAACACCAGAGGAGGGGGATGAGGTGGAAGAGTTGGATTATGGGCCTCCGGTATCCTCACTCACTCGGTTAAACACAGCGCAGGCGCTATTTCACACTGGTTTTCTGAGATACCACGGTATCACTCCGGTTGAGCCGGCCCATGCATGCCGAAGCATGGCTCTCCCACGGTCTGAATATAATTTAAATAATTGCATCTAAATTGTGTTATGGTGTTAGGGATTCATATTTTGTTAATACTAGTCTTTGGAATATGATTTTGCATATATGGAAAACATAATTATTGTGTAAAAATGTGACACACGATTTTAAACAAAATACAGTTGGAGGCATTTCGATTTCCATATTTCCAGGTCTGTTATTATAACTTGCTATGGCACGTTTCATGTAAAGTTCGTTATTTCGATAGATAACAAATATAATGTGTGGGTGGTTTGATGAATTCAACAGTAGTGATGTAGCCTCGGGCGATAGAGCATAGCAATATTCATAGCCCTTCCATGCTTGAAGAAACAGGATTATCATTTAAAATATTATTATATAATACTTAATACTATGTTTGGTAGAAAAACAGATATAGATAGAGAGTACTGATTAGTTCTATGTATTCTTGTTATAACGTGATTATTTCTGTATGTTATTGAATACCTCATAATGCCAATGTTCGTGTTTGGTTTTGTAAATTCTACGCTTAAATTTAAATGTTAACGGAGATTATTTTGCGTATATAATGAGAGAATATTATAATAATATATACTTCGTTTTACATATTACTAGCATCTACCTATATTGTTATTTTAACTGAACATCTCATCATCATCGTCACGAAGTTCCAACCCTTTTTATAATATTGAAATTAAATAAATAAATAAATAATTCTGATACCTTACACACAACGCCATCTAATTCCGGTAGTAGCACAGCTTGTGTTATGGGTACAAGACAACTAATATAAATACATATATACTTTTTTTGTAAATACATACATATTATACATAGAAATTGTGACATTATTTTGCATTGAAAACTAACTCTAACATTTTTTCAATAATAATAAACATAATTAAGTACAAGTGTCACCAATGAGGTGTCATATAATAGGAACATTTCGACAGTAAAAGTCACCAAAAAATACATATACAGAGACACAACAATACGGCTGCGTCGACACAGAAGTGAAATTTAATATTTCCATTGTTAATATTTAAGCATTACGCCGCAGGAGTAACACGCTCTCAGAGTTTTCCCCTAAGAAAGTAAGGATAATTATTTATTCTTACGTAAACACGAAAGAAGCATTTTCAGATACAATAACATTAATAGCAGCAAATTATATTATGAAATACATATAACTATAAAACGTGGTTATTTTTCAGTCGTCGTCGTATAAAAATTATAATGATTAATTTTAAAAATAAATAAATGAAAATAAATAAATATGTTCAGACATTTTAACACATAACGGCATCTATTTCTAAACTAAGCAGAGCTTGTAGTATGGGTTCTAGATAACTGATATTAATATTTATATACTTTTTTTTGTAAATACATTCATCATCTTACCGTGGGAGAGCCACGCTTCGGCATGAATGGGCCGGCTCGACCGGAGTGATACCACGGCCTCACAGAAAACCGGAGTGAGTGAGGATACCGGAGGCCCATACCCAAACCCAACGCCCCCTATCCCCCTCACCATCCCCCTTCCCCCAGGCCGCCATAGTGTGGGTCACCATGCTGCATTGTTCTTTTTCGCATTGAGGATGGTGACCACCACTCTTGGATTCTGCTCATGCTTTCCATCAGGCAGGGCAGAGTCATTTTGGCAGCTTAAATATAACAAAAAAAAATACATATTATACATAGAAAACACCCAAACTCTGAAACAAATATTTGCAGATCATACAAACATTTGGCCCGACTCAGGAATCGAGCCCGAGACCTCTTGCACAGCAGTCGCATACGCTACAACTGCGGCAGTCAAAAAAAAAAATAAAAATAAATAAATAAAATAACTTGTGACTGCATAATTGGTGCTAAATACATGTGATTTGAGTACTGAATATTGATCGCTATTTCATACGATTTCTTGAGTAGTTGATAAACAAACTACATGATTTCCTTATGTATTGCTAGTTGTAACATCGTGTCTTCTTGAATTAATTCATGGTAGCTATATACTTTGTCCGAACCTAACAAGCATGTTCGAATCAATCCAGTTCAAAGACTTTATATAGCAGGTAATTCGGTAAGCCACATCCAATATTCAAAGTCAGCGTTCGCTAGATGGCGCGCGTGTGGTCGAGTCGCGTGCGCAATGAAACCGGAGCGACACGCGCAAGTAATCCAATATGGCCGTCATGTCTCTCGCGTATCGGTACATTGCAGGAATGGCATTTTAATATCCCGCACTTAATGTCACTTATTGTTTACTTAGTTCATCAAGCGAGCTAAAACCACAACGGTTTTGCTATGCCAGGTCTTGGCGTATAACGTTTCAAAGATATATTTTGATGTATTTCTACTGATATAACACTGACTGGCTATTTATACCTGAATAGTACCAGCATAGAAAGATAATAAAGTTATGTAGACGTAAGAATTTCAAATATTTTTCAAAACTTATTCAGTTAGTTAAGAGGTGGATAAGCAATTATTTGAAGAGACTATGTTCCCACAAGTCCAACAGACATTTCAGTTCTCATTAGCAACAAAAGCTGCATAAAAATCTTTTATAGTTTTAACCCATAATAATCAGAGTGGATGTAAACAAACAAAGATTGCATTAACCGATTTTTGCAGCACACCTTGTGTTGCACAATGGTGCGAAAGCTGGCGCGGCACGGCAACAATACATCGTTGGGTGTATCTGCGTCGGCGCATCTCGCGGTGGCTCGTTAGGCCGCTGGAGGCGGTTGTTTGCGCTGAGATGGGAGCTAGCTCTCAGCTGAATTATGACGGCCGCGCGTGATCCACTGCTAGATGGGCGAATCTATGTTTGTTGAACACCATACTTATATAGTGTTATTCAATATCAATGTTAGTGCCTCGTTTATGTCCCATTGTGATATTCTTAGATTCAATTAACGGACAAAAATTAAGTAAATTTTTAGGGTTTCGTACCTAAAGGGTAAAACGGGACCCTATCACTAAGACTTTGCTGTTCGTCTGTCCGTCCGTCTGCCACCAGGCTGTATCTCATGAACCGTGATAGTTAGACAGTTGAAATTTTCAGAGATGATGTATTTCTTATTTTATTGGTTGTGTGTTAGATATCTGAAATANCTGTTAAGATTGTTCTGTCCCAATAAATTTTACAAGTTATTATTATTGTTTCTGTTGCCGCTATAAGAACAAATAATAAAAAACAGAATAAAATAAATATTAAGGGGGCTCCCATTCAATAAACGTGCTTTTTTTTGCTCCTTTTTGCTCGATGTTGATAACGGCAACAGGTAGATGCTTGAAATGCATAGATAATGGTACGGTACCCTTCCTGCGCGATTTCGACTCGCGCTTGGCTGTTTTTTTACTAACGGAATGTCAGTAGTAAACAGAGAGTGAAAATATGCCTTTGTGGAACAAAAATTGGTTTGACACACACCCTATTAATGCTTGCAATGGTATTAATGCTAGTTAGCGAAAGAGATACCTACAATTTGTATTAAGATAGAAATAGTAAGCAGATAGTATTCTAAAATAATAGAGATACTAAGTAAAAGGTGCCTCACTGCGGAAGCTTTAATCAAAGAAAACATACTTTACATACTAACATTTTCATTTATATCACTTCCAAAACAATTTTGAACCAAATAAGCACATCACGTATGCACATACGACGTTGTTCCACTAAAATAATAATAATTGTTTACTTAAAGATAAGTGCAACCAATATACAGATATGAATGTAAAATTAGCCACAAAGCAACATAATTTAACATTACAGTGATAATGTCGCGTCGTCAGCATTGTAAAAGCTTTCATATCAATTGAATCCATTAGCTGAGTACACAAGTCTTGTCTATTTGCTCATCAGTTTTTATCATTGGCTTGTCTATGTTTGTTCGATCGGTCACCGCGTTATTGATGGGCTTTTTCCCTTTAACAAGTCATATTTGTAGTGTGACGTCATCGTGCAAATTACAGGTGGCAAAAGGAGGTTTTAAATGATTGAGCCATAGAACCAGCGGATTGTAAGAACTAATAATATTTTTTTTTTAAAAAGACAACGCCTGCATTATATATGTATCCTGTGCCGCGGGAGACTACAAATATACAAGAAACGGACACTAAGAACACCCAGACTCAGAACAACATTTTGTAAATCACGTAAAGTTTTGTCCCTTGTCGGGTTTGAACCCACAACAATCAGCGCCGTAGAGAGCGACGTGGCGACCGCTAAAACCACTAGGCCATCCGTGCAGTCTGGTGTAATATGCAGGTATGTATTGAATTATCACTAAAACACGATTTTCGGGTTTTCCAGTTATTTTATGTATTTATTTATGCTTCCTGCAAATAGATTGCATAAGTCTAAATCATTATCAAACATTATTACACCATAAATAACAAATTGTCACTTTTTGTTCGGTAATTTCTAACTAGATGGCGCTACGAGTACTATCTTTAAAGTAACACTATATCACAGTGTTGAAATTTAATGTTCAAATTAAACGCTTTCTTAAGGCGTATAAATACAAATCTTGAGAAAAGAGCGCCATAAAGTGCTCACGGGCTATCAGGGCCCGAGCCATTTGTCCGCTGACCAGCACTTAGCTTAACAAAAACTGATAGTTGTAATACAAAAGAGTGTAACAAAACCGCGCCAACAAGATCGGACCATTTGGTACAGAAATAAACTAAGCACTAAGAATTAACAGGGATAAAAGCTTAAAAGAGTAGCCGAAGGAGATTTATGTCGCAATGATCGCAATCGGCCGATTCACTGTGTTACAAGTCTTTTGTTTTTTTAGTATTGACCAAGAACGCGTTGATGTATCGCATTCCAACTTCAATGTAATTGAAAGTAACCATTCGCTTCACTTTTACTTATGGCGACCAATATTTTAAACCCTACATAGGTTAACCGGTTACTACACACAGAATATATTGACAAAATTGACAACAGTTTTTGGTCGCACGTAACATTTTTTGTAGTTTGTTATGGTTTTCTAAACTGTATTTATTAAAACTCTATGCATGAAAATTATCAATTCTTCTTTTTGACGTCTTGACGGATAAAGAGAAGGATTTTACAAAGAATATTTCGTCTTTATGTCAGTGGCCTACTTAGGATCTTGAAAACGTCAATACTTTAAATATCGTGTAGAAAATAACAACAATACATTCATTCTATATATATAATATTTATAATTGCTACAGTTTTTAGAAGAATAGAAGAAATTAAGAAAAGAGGATTATGTTTTTCTTTTACTTGTAAATCTGAAAATTGGACTATCAATGTAATTATATTGACAACCAGACCTGATTCTGAAGCTCAAAAATAATGATTTTTGCAGCGGTGTATGTAGGGGTGAGTAAATAGAATACCCAGTAAAAGTCATTTTTCGGTCCAAAAAAAATCTGTTAATTTGCAGCTATATTTTTATCATACTTTTCTCAATATTTAGAAACTTATAAGCTAAGAAGACCACTGTCTTATTAAGAACGAATACGTAAGTAAACTAAACTCAAACATATTACTTAAAAATATTATCACCATATATATATATATAAATACTCGTATATGTATAAAAAATGTCACCATATTATTTTAAAATATCATAACTTCCACTACCAGTAACTGTTAAAGCATAATATATACCCAACGTTAGAGTATCTAAAACCACATCGTAAAACGCCTCCTACCTCAAACTCGCTCAGTACATCACATCATACGCTCACAAAAAGCACTTGAAAAAGCCACAATATGACACCTATTTCCCATTCACTGTACACTATTTACACGTACAAATCGACACGACAGGACAGTTTATCACGCAGTCGCTACCCCAAGTCAGTTATCTGATAACGTAGTGAATGCTTCACCACATTTGTCTGCACCTCGCCCATTCTGCACTAGTGTAAAAATCGTCAGCGAATGTGCTAGATAGCGATCTGTCATTTGTGACTAGGAGGGGTCCCGGCGACTGTTTGCTTACTTGTAGATAGTTATGGCTCATGTTTTGCTTCTATTGTGGCTGCAGATTGCCTTTGTGAAAATTAATAATTTCACTAAAAGCGATTACGTGTGTTTGTTTTATTGCGAAGATTTCTGGATTATTTCAGAATAATGATATACATGGTTGACATTTGCTTTTAGCTATCGAAAAAATCGTTGTAGGTTTCCCGTTTTAAGTTTATCAACAAGAAGCGGTTCCTACTTCACTATTTTACCAACTGTCTATTTCTTTTCGCTAACTACGTAGGCATAATCTGTGTTTTAAGCTACGTTTTTAAGCCAAATTTTAAGTAATGCAGCACGAACTAATGGAAAATATTTTTTTTAAAACACTTTTCTGTCTCTTTCTACATTCAGCTACAAAAAAACTGCGAGAAATGCAGTGGTGCTGATTTTTCCAGATCAAAGTTAGAAACATTGTACATTCGAGGTTCCCAGATAAGTAAAACACATTGTAGTAATAGCCAACATAAACAGCTAAATACATTGATTGTACCTTGCAGACTAGGGAATTGAAAACACCAACCTTTTACAAAGTAATACATACATACAAAAGAAAGCAGTTACTTACAGACAGAGACAGAATATCTATGATTTAGTCAGAGCAAGCGAGACGTCCGCATCGATTGCCGTAATTTATATAAGAAGAATTTCAAGTAAAGTTCGCCAGACACATCGATTCGAAAAAATGTTTCATCAACAATAATTTTATTATCGTAATAACAAAATTACTGGTTTAACCTACGTACGATTTTGGTCTTTAAAATTAATAAAATAGGGTTCTTGCACCATTTACTTACATATATACCAGGGGGAGAAATGGAACCTTTTGTTAGCCTATAGCATTATTATTTCTCATTTTGTTTTGTTTATTAATACAATTGGCTGGAGGCGCAATATTGATATTCAAGTTTGATGATGACTTGCGCCCGTCTTTTCCCCGTGCTCTGTATTTTTATGAGTTTTATACCAAATGCAAACGTTGTTTCTCTTTTATTTTGTCGTATAAATTTTGAAAAAACTTTGGCTTTTATTGCTGTTGATCATTTAAATATACGAAGCTTCCTATATATAATATTCTGAATTAAACTAAAATACATCGAATACAAGGCGCTCATAGCCCAGTTGCACTCGGTGATTAGAAACAATCATCGAGGGTAAGCAACGATGGCGCGGTCAGTACCTGGATGGGTGACCGCTGGTGGCATGTTACCATGAGCGTCTCCGTGATTCGGAGGTCACGTTAAGCAGTCGGTCCCGGTTGTTATCATACGATAACAGTCGTGAAGCTTAGTTAGAGGACTTTGGGCGGCTTAAAAACATCCAACGGCAAGATTTATGTAGCCACAACGTATTCTTGCCAGTCCCCAACCCGCACTTGGCCAGCGTGGGGACGTATGGCCTTAACCCTCTCCTGAGAGGAGACCCGAGCCCAGCAGTGGGACATTATGGGTTGTTGTTTGTTTGTTTGTATGTTTGTTTACATCGAATACTTATATCTTTACATTTTAGAAAATAAGATCAATAATCGGCACTGACACATTAAATATTAGTTTTATATTTATTACACACATTAGGTTAATAAAAATGTTCTGGATGTTAAATTATTACTCTAATCACACATCAACATCGAACGCAGTTTCACGCATGGAGAAAAAAGAGACGACTGAAAACTACCTATATTCTCTATCTCTATTCATAAAACTATACTTCTGCTAAATCTTCTTTTACATTTTATCATTAGTATAATTTAAATAATTCCAACCATTCTTGGTAGGTTAATAACGAATCTTACCAATATATCCAATTAAAAACTGCGTTTAGTGAACCCATTAATATGTAGTTCAAAGCTTGACATACTTATTATTCAAAATATGCTAAGCATGGTCGAAGTGAATTAATGCATCTCTGATTCGAAGGTTTAAAATTTGATTCATTTTAATTCCAGCTATGTACTTAGTTATAGTTAAAAATTATATTTAAAAATCATTGTGCTTGAGTAAAAGATTTACTATGAAACAGAACTATTTTTAAAACGTTCTCATACCATAAAGCACGGTTATTTCTCATGGAGAAAACGGAATGACGTGAATAAATAACTGGCAGAAATATCAATTAAATAATTATGCTGTCCGAATGGAATCGTTTGTAATGATAGTGGGCCTGGCTATAACTCAGCCGCATCTGTACTACGGCTATTTGCAAAAGGCACGACATGCATTGCGAGTGAACAAAACATAAACCTATCTTAACCCATACCTACATATATACCTAGGTATAATAGTTATGTAGGTACATATCACTAAAAAGATAATTTGATATTGATATTTCACCTTTACGAATTTGGACAAAGCTTTGTAAGATTGTTGTTCTCAGGTTAGGTCATGACCATTTCATGTACGTTTGTAAAGGACACAGGGTGTATTACTAATGTTTGTTTGAAGCAGAAAAGAATTTTTTGTGTTCAGGTTTGCCTAAAATAAAAAATTATAGCTAAAAATAAATCTGAAGGACACATAAATTACTTTAAGAATTATTTGGCAATCTTTGCCTTATTTAGCAACAGGTATCAACAGATCCCAAAGTAGGTGACAGTAAAAGTTGGTAGGTATATTTATACTGGCACCCATAATATTATTAAGTGCACACCTAAACATTAAGGTTTATGCGCTTAATTAATACAAAACGCATAAATATAAGTAACTATCTTAAAGTACAGCCTGAGGCCATACCATACGTGTTGGAGGCACATATCATACAAGTACTGCCTTTAATGTACAACAAAACTGCTGTTTACCGACTATTTTCTAATTTTAATAATTTCGCGTAATAACGCAATAAATAGACAACATATAATGCGATGGAAGTGAAACGTGTGTCGTTAATACGCGCCCGATACGAGAATATAAAACATACAGGTTAAAATACGTGATCTAAGATCCTAACAGCAGCTAATCAATGTTGCTTATACGTTCAGCTACGCAGAATCGATTCACCCGAGATCTCAACTAATATCGATTAAAACATTTACATCGATATAGCTTCCTGCATATTGCAGTGTCTCCATATCATAATCTATGATAATTTCACATGTAAATTCTGAAATGGGGTTTTAGATTTCTGAGAAATTCACACCTATTTGATTGTGACTCTTGATCAATGATGGTTTCATTATACATACGCATAAATAGAGGTTGATAAGAAAAACTCGACACAAAACAGGATATGAGCCATGCTTATTCCGGTGAATAGCAATTTGTTAGGTATATCTAAAAAATATTATAAAGTATTTGTCGTAACTCTTCTCCAAAACGACCTACCATTTTCTAATCGCAATTGGATACCTTTGTTTTTTTATACGTCGGATCAGTTAATTCAGCACCATATTCGTATGATATGTAAACAAATCGATCTTGGAATGTCTGAATTCAAATCTTGATATAAAGTAAAACACTTACCTTTCTCGTAGCTTATCTGTCTCTCTTGTTGTCGCGCGTTATCGGCGGCCACTTTCAGTAAGCCTTGAATGTTTCGAAGAAGGGTCTCAGTGGATGATACGAGGGTGTCAGCGGTGGGGTCTACCGGTACGTTGGGGGGCGAACCTGACTGGGCCGCGTAGCTCACCGGGGCTGGTGATAACGAGGCTGGCAATTCGCGTTCGCCTTCGCTTAGATCTCCACCTACGATTAAATATTGTTGATTAACATATCATAAGCTTAGCATAAAATGAAATATATAAACTAACGAAATAGGTATTTAAAAGGAAATCTGCTGAACATAATGTTTCTACGTTTTCTCGTAAATCTAATGAGTTACATTAAAATTTGCATTATACTGAGTCTGGCCATAAATACTGTTACAATTAAAAATAAACCAAATATTACTTTTGAATTTGAAATCTGTGATTTTTATACGATTGTTCATCTCCTTATTTTCGTGACATTATTTTATAAAATATGTTGTGATATTAAAACGGAATAGATTGATAAAGAAAACCGAATTACTGTGATTGCATTATATAAAGTAGGTATGGAGCCAAAATTAAATTTTAAAATCCTCCATACGCTTGGTATTGGTCAAGTGTTTGTATGTGTATCGATCTATTGATAGGTACAATGAAACTTCCTCAGTTTGTGACAGAAAATGCCACCAGCGGTCACACATCCAGGTACTGACCTCGCCGTCGTTGCTTACCCTCGGTGATTGTTCCTAATCACCGAGTGCATACAATAATAGGGAGCAATTAAAATTCTCGAAAATATATACAATATATAAATTCCAGCGGTTCTAAAGTTTCTGCAGCAAATGTAGGCGTTTGTAATTTGACAAAAGAGTATATATTAAAATTGTATGTAGGCATGTAACATTGACTTCGTAATTATTATAGCGATTTTAATTATCTCATGATTATCATCGGCCAAGCTTTAATGGACATTGCAATGAATATTCGAACGCTTATTCTGGCATACATTTTAATAATGTCAGTGTAAAATTTCTGGTCAGCCTAATAATCATTTAATTTTTAAACAAAACAACAACCCATAATGTCCCACTGCTGGGCTCGGGTCTCCTCCAGAGAGGGTTAAGGCCATACGTCCCCACGCTGGCCAAGTGCGGGTTGGGAACTGGCAAGAGTACGTTGTGGCTACGTAAATCTTGCCGTTGGATGTTTTTAAGCCGCCCGAAGGGCTCCAACTAAGCTTCACGACTGTTATCGTATGATAACAACCGGTACCGACTGCTTAACGTGACCTCCGAATCACGGAGACGCTCATGGTAACATGCCACCAGCGGTCACCCATCCAGGTACTGACCGCGCCATCGTTGCTTACCCTCGATGATTGTTTCTAGTCACCGAGTGCAACTGGGCTATGAGCACCATTTTAATTTTTAGGTTGGTGCTAATTCTAGTAATAGGTACCAAATTAGATTCTTTAACAATTAAGATTTCATTTGTTTTATTAGTTGATGGTGCTTTGTATCTGGGTATTTTAAATTCTGACTTTTAACTAATTTTTATTAGGGATATGCCTATATATACACATAATTAAATGTATCTGTAGACTTAGTAGTGTAAACATTTTTCATAGAACCGCTAAATTCCAATTTTCTTATTCAAAGTAAAATCACTAATGTATGATAATGAAAACGGTGCCCTATTAACTCACTGGTGCATCATAAACAGTAAAATGGCTTAATTTTTCCAATTTAATTTTAAGATTAACAGAATAAGGACTCTAGAAAGTTATTCGACACCGAATGGGCTGTCTCTAACCGATTTATATGCCTCGCTGCACTAGGCCGCAAGTTATTCGCTATGAGAACAGCACAGCTATTTGAATATTGTATCGATTTTAATCCATTATTACCCTCTTGGTATTTTAGACAAAGACATTTTGAATATCTGCATGTTGAAATTTTAAGAGGACATAAGGAAGTACCTCGGTTATGGTCAGTTCAGTCAATTTAAACAAAATTGATTGACAAACTGAAGAAGTTACGCACCGATTCAGATAAAATTTTGACACAATTAATTAACATTCATTTTCAAAGATGTTCTTATTTGTACATTTTTCTCATGTATGCACCTACAATATGAAACAGCGAAACATGGCATGGTTATTCACCGATTTTTATCTTATTAGAAATGACGAGATAATTACCATAATGTACCCTTTACGTCAATAATGGACCTCACACATAAAAAAGAAAGTACTTGGATTGGCGTCTCTCACGGTCTAAAATAATCTATCGATACATTTAAATTTACTGACAAGATAGTGACCGCTCATCAAATAATGAAGACAACATCGTTTCGTCATTGTCGATGCGCACGATAGCACTCTCGGGTTGTCACAACACCATCTCCCTAATAAGGCCAATTAACAGGAACCTACGAGATTTTAAACAAACGAACATATACTCTATTACTAATACCAAGGATCTATAATCAATCGCCACGCGTTATCGACTAAAAGAGTTCACGGATATAAAATGAAATTAGATTCGAGATGAGAATGTTGATTGAAACGAAAAGGTAACATTAGATGAACAAAGATCAAAGTTGAATGACACGAACTTATATAAAAAGTGTTTTTATAATGAGATCAGGGTGATCGTGACGAGCGTGGATTACGTATCGACAGAATTAATTGTTAATAAACTATAAAATGATCTTGCGCCACAATTAAATGTTAACAGATTTGAATTCTGAACTTTCTTACAGGATCCTTTGTCTATGAAAAATTCCCGGGGTTCATCCCGTAATTTCGCGACCACGCCGATGTTTCCTATAAATCGTAGCCAGTTACTCGTTCCCACGCTCTCTGAGCATTTTGTGTGGAGCTTGTAATAACCAATACACAATCGTTATTGTTTCGCTTAATTTAGCTATTGTATGCACCAAGTATTTACATTTATGGATCAATGTTATGATTTGCACCATCGTGTCTGTTACCGTAGTGTGCAGTGGCATGCTTAAACTATTTAATATTGTCACGAGTGTATGGAAATATTTCAATAGTTACTAATTATATTATTCGCATATTATTTTACTATTAATATCCGCATTGATATCTGACACTTCAACGAGGTGATAAAAATCACAACAAGTCGAGAGTGGATACAGAGAATTTTTTTGTAATCTATATTCTTTAAGTAATTATCTCCCACGAGATAGTAATGATCATCATATCTCATATAATACATACTAAGGTTTAAAATGGATTGCATCAATAAATAGTTGTCAATTGATTGATGACGCTAAATGATCCTATCCTTAATTGATTAAAATATAAATCAACAATATTAAACGCATTAATAAAAAACTGAGAATGAAATGAACCTAATACTTGTCACCAACGAAATTGTCATATCATCCATCACTTGTCTTTAACGATGTTAATAGTCCATGATATATGGAGGCTAACTAAACATATAATAGGCATTTAAGTACTAGTAATATATAATTATGTTATTATTCAAGAGATAACAATTCCGTGTGTTGATGGATTAGGAATACCAAGTGTAACCACCAGGACTCGGATCGTAAGAAGCGACTAAGAGGAAAGAAAACTTGAAGCAAACCCTCTAAAAATCCATCAGGCCAGCGTTATATAGTTGGCAAAACCTCCCTGCTGATGACCTCTACTGTCTTAAAACTTATTAGTAAAACAAAATTTAATATATGTTTGACCTAAAGATTGTGCGAAACAATACATTTTAAACTACAAAAAAAGGTATCGTGTTCGCGTGTAAAATTGAATCAGGTCCTTTCAAGCGCTATTCATACATCATTGAGGGCAATTGCGGGCGATACTGGTAATAAGATTTTATTATATAGGACCATTACAAGCATACGTGCGGTGTCTAGGGATCAAAACATTAAAACGTATGGGAACACAAGTGCATGATCATTTGCTAATCGTCCACCGGGATGTGCTAGCGCTTTTCTGTAATACTTTGTTACCTTCTCATATAGACTTTGCACTAGAATTGTACTTATGCGCTATTATAAATTAATAATCCGCAGTAAAAACGAACTTATTATGTCGGACTATAAAATAATTAAGAGTGGTTTGTACATACATTGTTTCGTCGAAAAGTGATTTTACACAAGTAATACCAGTCTCGAATAAAAGGAACCACAGTTTTATGGATGATAATTTCCGAACTATGAATGTTGAAGGTTCCAGAGCTATTACTGGGTAATTTTGTAGTACATTACATGCCAGGTATACTGAACGGGTGATACCGTGCTGTGTTAATGTAACACGGGCACTTGATTGTCGTGCATCTAGCCGTGATTACAACGGATCCACTCAGGCTAATTTATCGGTAAATCTAATTTATATTAAATTAAAACATCTTAGCCGCTTGTAAATTGAAAATTAATATTCTATGCAAAACTTTTGAATCGAGTTCTCGATTCTAATTTAAAAGATAATGTAATTCTTCTCACACCTTATATATAAGTATTTTTATATATATTTTTTTTTTCTCTAAACATATGATGTCGTCTATGGGTTTTCTAATAAAGGAATAAGTTTGATGATAATAACTTGGAAATAAATTAAAGATCATTTAAGAATGTTGTCATTGTACATAAAAAAGTAAATAATTAATTACCGTCGTCTTCATCTTTGACGTTGTGGTCTTCTTGGTCAGAAAGTGGCGCATCACTTTCGTCTGAATGCGATCGTGGACTGGCAGCGGCTGTCGCAGCAGACGGCAGTCGAGGCGGTTGTGGGCTTCGGCGTGAAGCTGCCGAACTCCGGCCGCTCGCTGAACCTTCACCCCGGTCGCGTTCACGGTCGTTCCGTTCCATCCTTTCACGTTCTCCGCCGGATCCAGATTTTGACAGGTTGAGCACTGGACTGTGGCCTGGGGAAGAACCTGTTTTATATTGTAGGATTAGCTAATATTCTTAATTGAAATTATTAGGTATTTTGATATAGTTATTATTGCAGTCAAAGGCCATGGAATACTGATTATTATTGTTTTACTTTATGTAATGCCGTGTTAAAAATGTTGTGTCATATTTTATAATAACATAACCGAATATTGACAGTAGTAGGTACGCATCTATCATCTAGCATCTACACATCAATGAAATTTGGAATCTAAAAATTCAACACATATTTTTGATTAAATGATTATTTTATCATATAGTACCAAATATAATTTAAACTAAGAAATTTAAAGTAAGTTTTTTTGGTGTTTACTAATGTTTATATAAATGCTCGCTATTTAAAAAACTACAGTTGAACACCAAAATAAGCATTTGTAAAGAAAAGTACAAATTTAAACCGACTCAGTGTGGCGTAACCGTATAATATCCGATTTGCAACTAATCAAATGAATCGGAAAGTGTTGTGATTTGTTTAACAATGTTTTACTCCAATCTGTTTGTTAATTACAATTTAAACCATTACAAATGGAACGAGATCTAATTACATGACCATTACGAATCTTACCGTTATGTGAACCTTCCCGTGCCTTATCCATCGCCATCACTCGCTCCATGTCGCTTCTTTCGTCACGCAATCTGCAACAAACATACCATACATTAAGACAAACCGTAACAACATCCAAATGATTCGATATCTCGTTAAGAACATTAAAAGTTGATATAATCACAAAGTTGGTCACGCTACCGCATAAAATGATTCCTTACAATGCTACTTACAAACAATTTTATCATTTGAAACCATAAAGCATGCTTCCCACTGCGTTGTGGAGCTACTACAAAGGCAGAAGTATAATATTATAGAACCCCGCTGAGTTTCTTTGTGAACGGATAAAGTCGGTATATGTAATCATTTTGTATGCCGATCTCTCATACCGCTACCCTAATTCTGTAGGTCCTTTTTGATTGTGAATTATTGGACTTTTGATGCTTCCGTTCCGATTCTGTTTTTATTAATATTTACTTATTAACTTTTTTGTCTGTTCCCTCTGTTTTGTAACTTCGAGTTTTTACAAACCATATTGTGAGGTTATCAAAAATAGGAACAATGAAATCTCTGCAAACTAGTAACTGAGACAAAATCAATTAATTAAAGATAGTAAAGGTTTATAATCATCTAGTGCGAATTTCACTTTAAATTGGTAAATCGTGACAGACAAAGAAACTCTTAACAGTTAACATATTAACTATGTGTTTTTATATAGACATAAAAGAATATTTCTATGAAATGAAGTTATTCGTTTCAAAGGGATTAATACTACAATTTTTGCACAGTAATGCCTTTTGAGCATTTGAATATAAATGACGTCTGAAAGTGAAATGTAACATACATAATAAGTGGCTGTTTTAAGCCTTCACGGAACCCTTTTGCGGATTACAGGGTAGTGACAAAACAGAGGGTCTATGTTGTAAGATTGAAGTATTAAAGTACAGCCGGTCTTTATTTATGTTTATATTTAGTTTAGTATTGTATTCGTACATTAATGTTCATTACTCGTCTTAAGCCATTCCGTACAAGTTTTTATACTAGATTTGAGAACTGATCTTAGCTCATATGTTATGTATTTTCTTTAAAATGAAATAATAATGCTATGAAGAATTTACGCTAAAAGTTTTTTTTTGATAATTTTAAGATCAATGAAAACAGTATTTTTTTTATTATTTAAATACCTTATTTATTCAAATACCACAATTATAAGCTTAATCTATTCTAAAATACTTATGCCATTGAACTTGTTAGAATAAAAAGGTGTGTAGGAGGAGGAGGAGGAGGCCCAATGATGCATAAGCATTACTAGGCCACCATGGTATGGGTCACCATGCTACATTGTTGCATCGTCTGTATTCGCAATTAATGTGGTGACCACCACTCTTGGATTCTGCTAATGCTTATCATGAGGTAAAGTATAGTCACGTCGGTAGGCCCATACATTAAAAAAAATACGTTTGAACCTTAACCCATCTGTGACAGTGAGATCTTCTCTGTTTTATTTATTACTCTATGAACGAACCCTTCAAATGGAGTCGTTTGGTACTTTACTGACGAGTCACGGAGCTCCGTTTGAATTTAATATATTTTTCATTTCCGTCGCCATTAATATGTAAATAATTCTTCAGACCGTTAAAATCTTTTGATCATGTTTTTACAATATAAAATTGTTCAAAATATTTCTTACCCTAAATTTATACATTAAAGTAACAAAATACTATGTATTATATACGTAGAAATAAATGATAGTGTTGTTGAGGGAAGACTGCATTCGGACAAATTAATGTAGGACATCCACAGGCCAGGTGCAGTGACGACTTGCACAAGATGGCTGGCAGGAGCAGGATGCGAGAAACCGAGAATCGAACCAAGCGGTGTGCAATTGGAGAGGCTGTCCAGCAGTTGACTAGTTGCTACAGGCTGATGATGATGACATGTGAAGTTAAACTATATACAGCCTCCTTGATTAGATTGGCACTGGTCATACAAACTCGCAAGACTGTCAAACTTGTGAAAAACCCCACTTTAATATTATGGCTATTATACCTAATAGTTATAACTATAAATATAAATAAATGTGCCCTTATATATACATATATTGAATTATATTTAGGTAATACGTAAAAATAAATATTTATAGGCAAAATTATTTTTAATTTTGCTAATAAACATTAAAATTGAGTCAAAAATCATTAAGTACTTATAAAATATTCATACTTTATATAATGACAGATCTAGCTTAGCTGGCCAATAAATAAATTGCTCTAAAATGTAGGCACTTGTAACTAGGCGAAAATCAGTTACATTTATGAATAAATAATTATACCTTATACCTAAACAATTTATCTTCTTGTATTTTATACAGTTAAGCACGTTTTTCTTTTAAGTGAAAACTTCTTATCTTATGAGTTCGCGTCAGCTCGTCACCGACATACTGACGTCACAAAACTTCTTTCGCCGCGTTTGTGATATGGGTTTGCGGTACTGACATGCTAATGTTTGATTGATATAATTTCTAATTTTACAAATAACGTATTAAGTTAAAAGTTTTCACTTGTATCGGCAGTCCATATAACATTCAATTTTTTTTGTTAAATTTCGACTCGTTAACACGATGCCTTAGAACCCTAACGAATCAAAGAGAAACGATCGACTCACGACCACGCGATCGGACAAAAGATAACTCCAAATCAATAAAATAATAAATTATATCCACTTCCTCCATTTTATTTTTATCTTAACAAAAGTGTTGATTTGATTGATGGTGTTAGTTCAAGCTGGAATTAAAACAGATATGGCTTATTTTCAAATGTTTGATTATGAGAACTCAACATGTTTGACGATCGATCTATTTAATTTTATCAGCTTCCTTTCAACAAGTTTGAATTACACGGTTTTTCTAAATATAGATAAACACACAATGTGATGGTAGATCTTAGTGAATCGAACCCAAGATGTTATATTTGCGCAGAATATTTTATTAATTTCGGAGTAAACTGATTCCATAAACCGACATCTTCGGTGTTAAGTCTTGGAGGGTTCGAACCCGTTCATTAAATTTCTAAATCTTAGATGAAGAGTTAAAAAGGGTTCTTAGAATTTATTGCCTATGTTGCCAGTAATACACAGAAAAAACAGAAAATATTTAGAAACATATTTAAAAAAATACTTAGTAAGAAATTCACCAGTAGTAGTTATTTTTTAATTTTACGATAATGTTATTATACATTACATATTACAGAGTACATCTTTAACTCTGAGTAGAAATGAATTGAAACTTCTTCAATAATATTTTAGTAATCAAAAAAGTACATACCTAATCTTGTGCATTTTCGATTATGAAGTAGATAGTCTAAGCAGATATAGAACTTTCCTATGGGTGTGTGGAAATTCATCAAAGTTCACAATCGCGAAAGTAACACAAACAATTTCGCACAAAAACGGTTTGCATAAAACGCACAATTAAGTTGTTTAGCACATAATATTCAGATCTAGATAAATTAACAACCACCCCATCTGTCGGCATCAGCCATCAGTCTGCTACGAAATAATATTATTCATTCACTTGTCAAAAGGCAAATTGGCGACGAATCGTTCCGTACTCGGAATTACAAAAATAAAAAGTAATGGCGGCGTGAATCTGATTTGTTATAAGAACATTTGCATTTTTATTGTACCTTTTTAGAGAGACAATTTGAAAAAAATGTTGTTACGACGATTTAGGAGATTTGTGGAATTTTTAAGCAACGTGACGTAAGAAAAGTTATCTCAAAGTTTCCGATACTGAAATTAATACTATTTTATCAACTCCAAACCTTTTATTTAAATGTATCAATGAATAAATACAGTAACTAACAATATTTCTAAAGAGAATACTGTACAATTGAAGAGCACATGTCTCTTTTTAGCAAGCTTTACAATTGGTAGCTGGGTTTTTATATGATTTCATTTATAGTTTGAAGCGAATTTAATAGCAAATACCAAACAACTTTTTTATCTTTACTGTGAGGCAAATGAACATGCGTAAACTTGTCCAATAAAAGTCTTATAGAACTATCGTCATTGTTCCAACATAAATAGGCAGAAGTTTAATCCCCTGTATCAGAGGTTGCTCATCGCTAAATAACAAACTAACGTCGTAGCATTATTTAGCATAAAAAGCACATAATGAAGTAATACGAAGGTAAACATAGTTACCGCTAACCATTGCCATTACAGAATGGGTAGTGGCCTAAACAGATATTCCGGGGCTACGAGCGCGGACAATGCGTTGCAATCTACCAGCAAAGCCAACGCACGTTGATTAGTTAATACTGGCCCGTTCACATAACCTAATGCCGCACTACCGACCGTTCCGAACCGTTCTTGTATGCATAATCTGATTAGCGCAAGTATTAAACAAAGCCTTCGATAATAGTGCTCTCAATTTATATACCCAAGTTTTACAGAATGCAATGTTGATTAAAGCCGTAGAATTGATGTACCTTTATAACTGAACACTCATAATTAAGTCTCTACGAATTTGCATTCCCAAGAATCGATTAAGAAAATCAAATCCGGTTGAAGCGTCACGGCGTAAAACATTTGCTTGACACCCAAATCAAAAATCGTTTTAGCTCACCCCTGTGAGGGAGAGCTGGGGTACGTCGACGCCTCAACATTTATTATTTCAGACATATCACTCACATGCAAAACAAACTTCGTCCGATCCATCAAAAAGTTTCGTCTCATCCTCCCTATTTCCTTCGCAACAAATCGAGTGTGTAAGTATCGCGGTATCGAGATATCGATGTTTCATGACTATTGTTTTACAAATAAATGGTTTATTTCAATGAAACAATGTTCAAAGCTACTTTTAAGATATAATCATATAATTATATGTTTCAATAAATAAGGGAAATTATTCACATTGTGCCTATAGCAAGTAATTATTTCGTGAATGCACGAAACAGCCCTCGAAGTTCACGAAGGAGTTTATAAGTTAAAGAATAAATAAGCTTGTTCATCCAAAAGAAATGAGCATTGTAACCCCCCAAACAGTCAACAAAGCTTCGAAGAAAATCGAGCGAAAAAAGGCTAAAAACACCTTAGGGGTTTACTAATCGAATAAAAAATATCAGCGACCGATGCCAATGTGTGGGGGAGAAATGGAATAAATTATAAAGAAAATACAAGTAGCAAAGGGGCTTTTGTTATGAGTAAAAAGTTCCAAGCATATGCAGATAACGTAATGTTGTGCTTTTGAAATGATGTAAAGGCAATATTGGTGAGTAATAACGTGGTGCATCAATTTAAGGATGTATTGTATGTTATTACACAAGAAGGAAGGCACATTGGAGTGTTGAAAAAACTTATGTATAATTCGCATTTCTAATTTTATATAACTATACTTTCATTTAATCGCGTAAAATATTAAGATAAATAGGTTAACCTGTGTGTTAAAAATATATTCTATTATGTACCTACCTATTACAACATTTAAATTATGCAATTGCTTCACACTTTTTTAATACACTTTCAGGCTTGCTATAGATATTGTCATGATAAAATAATCTCATTCGTTCATTAGTTTACTTTGATTATCATCAAATAGTTTTTTAATTGTTGTCTTTCTTCATGTAAGCCCCTAAGAAAATGACTCTGCCTGATGGAAAGCATGTGCAGAAGCCAAGAATAGTGATCACCAAATTCATTACGACCTCAGGAAACGAAACCGTGCATCATAGTGACACTATGGAGGCCTATTGAGATACTTTTGCATCATTGGGCCTCCGGTCTCGCACTCACCAAGGAAACAGACGATAATCAAGTCAAAATACATAAGTTTTGTTCCAACAAAGTTTTCACTTTGATCTAAAAACGTAACGTAGTATAATTTATATAATTGAAAAGAAATTAATTATCTTCGCTATGAAAAAAATATCAGATATCGAAAGTAACCACGTTATTAAAACGAAATAAAAATATTAAATGCATTCGTCAACACCAGCTGTGTAAAACAAGTTTCCCATCTTCGAAATTTAGTTTTATAGAAATTATTGCTTATAGTTCTGAATTAAGTAAAATAAACAGTAAGTATTTTAAAGATAATAGAGTTTTTAAAACAGGTTTTTTAATTATGTGACAATTTTTGAAATATTATTTATATTTACGCAAAGTTTACTTTCTAATTTCATACAAATATACCTAATAAAGTACCAAATGACAATCCTTCAATAAAATGGTAATTTAGCTAATCAATACGTAAGTATAAACATTTAGGGTGATCGAATGCAAAATAATAGGAAAGAAAGTAACATGATGACTTGTCGTCGGTCGTTGAGTCGCACCCCTATAAACGTCACGACGTCATTTGTAAAAATTGCGGCCTCCTAACTTCTCCAATTTTGAAACAAAGAATCCATAGAGACGTCACAACGACTATTATTCTGATCTCAAATAAAATATTACCTACATTTCTTCATACTAAAAATCATAATTTATTTACATTACATCTGTTTGTAGCTCTTGTGAGCTCCAAATTTATATTCTTTGATCTATTTCAGACTTCTAGCAAATAACTAGACATGTTATAAAAACTGCTGGTATACTACAACAGTGAGATAATTACCTAAGTTTAATAGCGTGTACAGTTTTACGAATTACATTTATTTCAACATCTGTTAACAAAGCCTCTCTATGCATGTTTTATTCTATTGCGGAAATATCCAACCAAAATAACCAAATTTGGGGGCGTCGAAAAGAAACAGTAGAGACAGTGGGACCTTCGCGGGGGAAACCGGAGACAGTTATTTAAATTTGAATAATATAATACGAAAAAAATTACATCATTTAATACCGTAATAAAAGTGCACTAAGCGACCGGGGCATTACGCTTGCCAAATACAAGGGACATGCAAATTCCGTTTATGAAACGTGGAATGAAATACAAAATGTGTTTGGTGGAAAATAAAATATGTCTCTGGGAGTTTAGGAGCTCATTACGATATTACAAATACGTGAGAGGATTTAACTTGTCGCTGAAAAGCTGTGAAGATGGACGATTTTAGAAAGATTCTTTCAGAGTTATTTTACGTTAAGTTTAGGTTCGCGATCGCGCTTCTCGTAAAATGTTATAGTCTCGTAATATTAGATTACTTTTGCTATTTACAACTAAATAGTTAAATAAAAGACAATTACCATGCTACGATACATTTTTTGACTGTTCAATATTTTTCCAAGTTAATTTTAATAAAATATACAAATCCAATCAATGAAAAAATATTATAACTCTGTCTGTTACTCTTTTAAGGTCCGCAGTCCCCAACCCGCACTTGGCCAGCGTGGGGACGTATGGCCTTAACCCTCTCCTGAGAGGAGACCCAAGCCCAGCAGTGGGACATTATAGGTTGTTGATGATGACGATGATGATACTTTAATACTTAAAGAAGATCATAGGTTTCTTTACGAACACACATATTTTTTTTTTAACCACGATAACTAGCATACAAGCGGGCTATGACGCGAGCAAAATCTAGTATTCAGTAGTAGTAAAATAGATACTGTTGTAATCTAAAACGTAGTCGGGTAAAAATAGGCTGAAAAGAGTACTTTTAAATTAGTATACATTGAGAGTGGAAACTAGTCTTACTACTACTAATTTTTAATCGCTATATTTCTATTCATAAACAAATATGAAGTTGAAGATGGTTTTCAACGTTTTCAACGTTTTTAGATAAATAAATAGTGTCTAGTGGTCTAGTGATTAGTGTAAGGGATTGCAGATCAAGAGGTCTCGGGATCGATTCCAGGTCGGTCTGCAGTTGGGTTTTTCCTACAAGAAATTTTTAAGTCAGTCCGGAGTATGGAAGATGGCGGTGTTACCCGCCCGTGCCTCGGAAAGCACGTTAAACTGTCGGTCCCGGTTATCATGAACATCTATGAGGGCACTGACATCATTGGGAAGTCAGTGCTCTCAAATATACTGACAACTAGTTCAAAATTCGAATTCAGTTCATCCTCATGGTTGCGGAGGTCAGATGCCGGTCGCTCTGTGTAAAAACTGATATTTAAGTGAAACCGGTTGAACTAGTGCCGACCTCCAATAATCTTGGGAACAATAAAGGGTAGGAAGATGATGATGATGAAATGGTAGGAACTAGAAATAAAGAAATAAATAAAACCATTGATTTTGTGCTCATACAAATGATGTTTCCCCATACGTTCTACATAACACAATGCTATAAAGTACCAGTGGATAAAAACACAAAAATTTAGTTACCGATTCTATTCAAAATCTAAACACATTTAAACTTAGTGAATATAACAACAATTATGCGATAAATGAGAAAAATATATCTGAAGCAGGCATTTAGTATATCGAAAGTGAATGTCGAAAATAACAAAATTCATTGAAACAGCAAGGTATTTGTTCGCAGTAGATTAGCAGAGCGTAACGAGTTTCTGATCGGGTCCGATGTTATTAGGATTTAAGCGCCACCATCGTCTCTCCGGACGTGGCGCGGCGCAATGTTGGATAATTATGCAAAATCGCTTCTACGAGTCGTAGGCCCCCCACTTTTTAGGGGCCATTACCATTATCTGTAATGGCAATGCGTTTTGATAATGTTCAATTTCATTGTACAATTATTGGGTAAATTTGTTAGAATTGTCATTTATATACGGCTGTTTTCTATCAGAATTCATATTTTATTGAGTATTTATCAAATAATATGTACCTTCAGAAGATATTTTTATTCTGAAAAAGGTAATTTATGCCTGTTGTTGAGAGCCTTTTTATTAATTTTCAATCAAATGAATCGTTAAATTTAAATATATAAATAGGTATGAAAGTAATACTTTTTACAATTTAGAAAGATAACATTTACAAAGTACTTTCCATAAGGACATGTTCATTTAAAAATATGTTGTAATCCTAGACGAACAATTCACTAACCACAGATTGCATAAATATGGCTTCAATGCACATGTATAAGGAGTGACCGCAGAAAATTCACATCCATCGGCACACTTCCAATTCAATTCCTTGGATAATATAAAGCGACAAGGATATCCGTATCTTCTAGCCGCTTGAATACGAACCCGTTGATTCGCATGATTTTCTTCGAATAGACGGTCGATGCTGTGCATCGTTTGAAGCGGCTGCTCGGTCGAAGCCCGATGCATGGCTAATGATTGTGATCGAAGTGATCGCTTGCATTGACCGCAACATGTTTCGAACGAGACGATAATGGTATACCGATGTGCACCTTTTATTTTCTATGGTGATAATATAACATTTCCTGAATTCAAACGCGACTCATAGATATGATCGATAAGTACACAAGATAGCAATAACAGACTTTATAATCTTGAGAAATATCACATTAATTCTCAAAACAATGATGCGTCTCAATAGGCCGCCATAGTGTGGGTTATGGCGACTCCCACATACAGCAGCAACAAAACATATGACAATGCCATCTATCGAAGATACACTGAACTACGGGGTAACGTATTGTACGAAGAAGCTACCAATCCTGCATCGTGCAATAGAAGTTCTCGCGCCTTCTTCTCTACAACTTCCCAACATCAACCGTTGGGCAGTGGCCCGCCAGGCATGATCACCTCGCCTGGTCGGAGGATCCTTCCTTTGTGTTGGAGGGATATGTCACCCGTTCCTCCGCAGGGTCTCACCATGCTCCATTGTTCCATTGTCTCCATTCGCAATGAGTATGGAGTATTCCATCAGGTTAAATAGCACTTTGACAGAAATACAGACAAAAGAAAAAACGTTTCAGTCAATCCTTAACAACGCTCAATGGTAGGTATGTATAATAATGTATATCACAAACCAATTCAAATGCTCATCCTATGTGTAATATAAAAACCACATAAAATTTAAGAAAATTTAATCAATTTTATTGAGAAACAATTCTTTAATCACGATTGTTTGTAGCGAGAGAATCTACAATTTCCATTACAGAATCTTTAAAGATAGAACTAGATTGTGATAATAGGAATATCAAGATATAAACTCCTCTCTCTTTACAGATGTTATCTTTTGTACGAACGTAGTATCTGCGTCGATTCATCTTAAGTTAAAATTAAAGATAATAAAGCATCGATCATAGTTTGGTCCATTCCAATGATAAAATAAACAACTAACTTAAGATAAACGCGTGAAACGTCAATATGAACTAATGTATTAATTTAATGTTAGATATACTTTAAGATTGATCATAGATTTAATTTAAAGTGTAGATTTTACAATCAAGACATTAATTTATAAAAATAAGATTTGGTTCTACCTATTCAGGAGATGAGAATTATCACATTCGATCAAAATGTCATAGAATAACAAACTAAAGAGAACATTCGCGGTCTATAACGAGTTAATTAGGTACAACTTGGTAACAGATACAAATACCATATCAGGATAATATCATATATCACACAAATGAAATCAAAGGTTCTTATGTATGGTGGTGTATGCCTGACATCTTGTTTAAGCAGTCTACTTATAAAAAAAGAAATAATGTTAAATTTATTATTTCCTTGTATATGTGAACTTGATTATGAAATACAATTCTATTCCAGCCCTTTCATGCTTCGGCATTAATGGGCTGGCTTGACCGGAATAATACCTCAGCCTCATATAAATCCGGTGTGAAACTAAGCTTGCGCTGTTTTTCACCAAATTTTACACCTTCCCTCATCCCACAAAGGCCGGCAATGCACTTGTGAAGCCTCTGGTGTTGCGGGTGTCCATGGGTGGCGGTAATCGCTTACCATCAGACGATACGTCTGCTCGTCTGCCCCTATTTCATATAAAAAGAATAATAAAAGCCCTTTATCGAGAGACTTTCGCCATTTGCAATACCAGTTTCTAATAGACACAAACAAAATCAATTTTGTGAACGTCAATATGCGAACTACATACTCATATCATTTCGAAAATAATAATTATTCAGATATAAGTAATGAAAGAATCTGAAACTAAAATAAAAAGCTATGTGAGTGATAAGTTAAGTCGTTAAGTTAAAGTACTATAGTATTCTTCCCCTATAGACCTATTTAATTTTAAGTCATATACAGTTTCTTAAATTCCTATAATGGCAACTGTTTTAGTTAACTCACGTTATAAAACACGCCAGTGGTGGCACAATTTTTTTATTACACCTTTTAATTATAATTAATTTTGGTTAAATTAACCATTAACGATTTCAATATTCATTCTACTATCGCACAAATTAAGTACTATTTTATTGCTGTTTAATTTTAGTTCAAGTTACTTTCATGTAGTAAGTAACTCAATTATTTATTAATATATTGAATTAATTATACTTAAATGTTCTACTAAATAAATTAATGAAATCTAATTCGTGTGAATTGTCCCTAACTATGTCAATTTTGTCGCCTACCAACAATATATTTTACCTACTTTTTTTAACTATGTTTCTTATGCGAAGGAATTTGTAATCTTGAAAAATAAATAATTCTATCCTTAATTATTATTTATGTATACGCAAGTACAACAGTCATATTTAGTACCAAACGGTTGTGTAATAAAATAAACCTATTCATCGAACAAAAAAGACCACCTGTAAACAAATTGGTAATCGAATGTAAAATTAACAAATACGCATCTGTACACACATACTTTACAAATGGAAACAGGGAGTTTGGCAGAAAGTAAACAGAAAATATAATTTAGAAGCAATTTGGCTCGGATATGTCCGCAATCAAATTGTCTCGTTAATACGTGGTGCTATCAAAACATTTGATTTGTGGCCGGCGTAGGGTTGAGCTGTTATTTAGCCATGCGATGGTTAGCGTTTGATGACCCCCAGCTTGTTGTCAATTATTTATGACGAATACAATACTGACCGTTTATGAACATAAAACAAACATAGCTAGTTCTAACGTGTAATTTTAAAAGAAAGTTATGGGCGAGATGCTATCTTAAATCAATTTAAAACTAGGTTTAAAGCGGGAGCTTTCTAAATAATTTTAATTTATTGACATTTGTTTTCAAATACTGAAGAGTTGAATATCATATGTTGGCAGCTAATCATCATCATCGTCAGCCTATCGCAGTCCACTGCTGGACATAGGCCTCTCCAATTTCACGCCACTTAGTTCGATCTATGGCTTCTCGCATCCAGCTCCTGCCAGCCGTCTTGCGCAAATCATCACTCCACCTGGCCTGTGGACGTCCTACACTACAGCTAATCATCAAAGATTAAACAAACGCAATAAACTAGAACTGATAATATAACATACAATTATTCATTCATAACGTTGAACAAATGTTAACATGAAAATATCGTGGTTTTACCCGATTTATGCGTACTCACACACAACTCGCACTCGACGCGAAGTCAGCGAATAAACATTGAAATACTTTTTATTCGCGCCGTATTATTCCCCCGGGAACATGGATTTGCATAACAAACCGGGAAAAGGTCAGGAAGCGAATGAAATGGCAAGTGTCCGGTGTGATGTCCAGTCAGCATTTCTGAATGACGAGAGTGCGTTTAGATGGTTTAACTAGTTTATAAAACTACTAGCATCAAGTAAAAATTACAAATAATGTCTTCCAAAAAAGATGTAGAATGCAATTTTAGAGGTCTAAAATATTCTATTTTTCATATTTCTTAACTATAAAAGTATAATCTCTATGAAAGTAAAACAACCTCATACAAATCGGTCTTCGTTTAGGACCTATGATGACACACAGATAGACATAGCAGTCAAATTTATAACTACCCTCTTTTGAGTTGGGGTTAAAAATAAACGTAAAAAATGAATCATTGAAAATACGCCAGTTTTATTTTACAAGGTGGACATAGTTCTTTAAATTTGAGCTGGAAAAAGTGTCAGTGATATAATATTTTTACAATGTTGTGTCGCAGTACTTCAATTCTCTAACTGAAGTACTAGATGTCGAACCTATGTCCGCATCAAATGTTATAAATTGTGTAGAATTCTGGTTACTGCTAAGTTCAGAATTGAATAAAACATAATACATTATAATACCCATTGCTCACGTTAATACTCTTCTAAATGATACTTATCACGGTATTGTATCGGGATTAACTTTAACAACTCTCTGCAGTTTTAACAAATAAAATAATTATTTGTTACCACAAAACTGCCGCAGTCAGTTTGCAGTTTTGAACAAGTATTTGAACGCAGCACAAAATGTTCAAACTGAGGCGTCCCAGATGCATATTCATGGTTGCTTTGCGCCACATGCAAATTGTGATTTACACACTGTAATGAATTCTTTTGATCTGTGGATTCATATATTTGATTTACCCCCATCAATGTCCGGTTTAAGCATGACACGCTCATTTCATATTCATAGTTTTAAGCGATCTTCATTTGTTAATCGTGTCAACAACCGCACATAACCAATGAATATTTAAAAAAGAAGACATTTCACTATCAGTAAATTAGCTCCTTATGCAACAAATTTGTCTGGAAGCGAGAGAAGAAGAGAAGATAATGCATTAGAAACAGAACATTATTTAACTAAACATAGTTAAGTTTTATTTGTTAAGTCAACATGTATTTTATTACATGAACAGTTATCAAAGATAATTAGCAGTGTCTGTAAGAAGTTTCAACAGATAGAACAACATACATAATTTTATTTTACATTCTTATTTCATTAATAGTTAATTTATTTCATTAAATTTTATGTTTGTCAGTCTATTGTTGTATAATATATATATATATTAAAATATATATAAAAGCATTAAATACCATTACCATTTTATATAATAAAAGCATTAAACATTTTTTACATATTAAACCTTTCGTAACTAATACATAAAAATGGCAATTTATCGCTATCAATGGCAATTTTCTTAGCAATATTATCTTACTGCTTGTCGTTTGCGAAACTAGGTACGTAGTAGTAGTTACTAAAATAGACTCCTATTTTAAAATCGATCGTATCGAATGTAATGTAAATCGATATAAAAGCTATGCAGGAAAGATTCTAAAGAAAAAAAAAACAATAACTAAAAAAACTTGTATAATTACTTTAGCGATTCAACTGCTTGAAAGAAACGCAGAAATGACAAGACGATGACAAATGAGCTCGGCTCGCATCGCAACACAGTCGGGTGGCGGACCTCATCAAATTATTCCCCACTTAAAAATCTTCGTAAACAAAAACGGGCCAAGGGAAAAAATACTCCGAGTCGCAGGGTAAAAAATAGGTATTGGCAACATTGATTGATGTGTACTAATAGGGCGAAAAGAAATGAGGCCGCTGCGTAATTAAAGGAAAAGTGACATCTTCTGTCAATGGCAGTGTTGCCAGCTAGAAATAGAACGGTCACGCCTTTTGGTAGGAAGTGATTAGTGTTACAAACTTATTAAAAATTATTGAGTGAAGGCGGCTAATTGATCACCGGGTACGTCCTCATGTCACGCTTTGGAATTCAATTTGTCTCTATTTTCATTAATGACGCGTATTTGTTGAAAGCCCAAACATTGTATATAATAATAATAGCTTTATTAGAAAGCAATGACTTTTTGAATTGAATTATTTTTTTCAGGCAAGTAAAAAATAAAATTTAATTTACGATTTGGTTGGCTAATCCAACGAGGAGTCGGTGGTTTTAGTCGCCCTCCGTGAAAGTGACACCCGAATGACGGATGAAATAATGAATGTTTTCTACCACGCCCGGCACGCGTTCCCGCATAAAACAACATTCGCAATTAACATAAACAGCTCTCAGGCTATACATAAAACTCAAACAATAACAAAATTCTAATGTAGTATACCGTTTAATTAAATTACAAGTATGTGTTTATTCTATTAGAAAATTAGATAGGTACTGGTAGCGGTTTATCATCCGAGGAAAAATAGTAAAGAAACATGTGATGCGTAACATTGTTGCAAGTTATTAAGTTATTTCCGCTTTGTAATTATAATTAACTCGTATTCCAAACATTGCAGGCATTAGTCATTAGTCAACAATTTACTAGATTTCAAATGACTTTTAGAATTATGAAATACATGAATAAACTTCATATGTTCAGCCATTTTATACATTAACTATTGTGTACCCAACATGCCGTATCAAATGACAAAAGCCGCAGCAGCCATGTAATCAAGGGAGGTGACATTCAAATTTTTCCTGTGAAAAGTGCTTATCGCTGTGTACATATCATTAGTAATGCAAAATAATGGGACACAGACACCTCGTGCCGTTTGCGAGCTAATGATTAATGCTACTCGCCATTAATTCTTATTTTTGATGAGAAATTTGACTTGCGCTGTCAGACGCCGTATCCAGATTAATATAGGCTGACGGTGCAACTTACTTTATGATAACCTCGAACCCTATTTATACTACCCACTTATATACTTTTGGCATACTTTAAGAGAAATACTTATCAATATTTTATTCAAATAAGAACCAACAGATTACATTTATGATACATGAGAGACGTTTCAAACCATATTTCCCTAAAAATATTGTGGTTAGCCAAGATTCAAAGGTTCTATGTACCTACAAGGATATCACAAGCATTGCTCTATATACGACTTCAAAGCTAAACAGAACAAATAGTTTGGTTCACCAACAGAACTAACCGAATAGTTTGCGCTGTAAAAGGGCAAAGTACAAAGAGCTAGATAAAATTCCAGTACGACCGCATCGGCGACAAACTCGGAAGGTATTCAAAGGGCTGACGACTGCCGTCATGACTCGGCACCCTTTACGTCAGGGCGTCAGCCCTACGTATATTAGTCCACTGAAAATCAAAACTCGTTATTATTAATGATTCTACGCCATGACAATCTAAATATCTTTGGAAGCGCGCTCAAAGTTATGCACTAATCGCACAAATTACACTCAGCTAATTCTAAAGATATAAATGTACAGTCACCAGATGCGATCGGCGCTATCATCATTCAAAATACAGAAGAAAAATCACTTAAGATTCAAAGCATTCAGCATCTTTATCTAACGGATACAAGAGTTCATTTTATGACCATTAATTTCGCCTTTTCCTCGGGTGTTTTATCACAGCGGCTGCGAGGCTCTGTCGCGCGTCTCATTAATCAAAAGCATTTGTTTACAACGAAGGGAATTTGATTTGATTAAAATAATTCGCAATATCCTTGATAAATATCACCCTCGGTCTCCGTTTGATCTTCACTGAAATTAATGGTGGAGGATTCAATCACGCAAGTGCTGCCGCCACTCTTGACATCTTGTTACGCGACGCTGACAGAGCAACAACTTACGTATCGAAACAATTTGTTCATCAACTGTCTTTCCTTGAAAGGAACTATATTAATCATAACATATAAAAAGATACAGATTTTAAAATGCTGCAATTCTAGCCAATTTAAACTGTAACTTTATAAAAATAAACGCCAGTAGAAAAAAACATAATTAAGGGTAAACAAACATTGGTATCTTGTGATGGCAAGGGGCACAAGGATGAATAACGATTCACGTCAAACCGATGTGTGCCGATCCGGGCGGCGTATTCCGGTACCGAGCGCCCGGTACGGCTTAACCCGCCGCGCGCACATTAATCGCCGGCTAATACCAACCGAAACCAAATTAAACCGGACGAATGCATTGATCCGAACGATTTGTCCAATGTTAATTGTGTCTGTCTGTGTGATTTATGACCCGGTTTTTCCGAAACCGGATAAAAATTTGACTCAAAGCGACTTATAGTGGAAGTACGGCTTTAGAATTCTAACAATTTTAATTATATAGTATGTAAGATACGTATATATAATACGTTTTTTTTATCATCAAAGAAAAGTATTAAGACCGGTAGCAACATACTGACATTATTTGTAAATATCTAATGTGTAAGTATCATTACGCAACATCAAGATATTCTCGTAACTTATGCTCCGATTATTACATGGTTGCGATATTAATAGAATACTAATAAACTTGTCAAGAAGTTTAAATTGTAATATCAAATACTTAGATTTAAAATTATTATTTCATCTAATCCGAAGTTATATCCATTCACGATTTTATGTTGAGGGTAATGTTTATTATATAATGAAAGTAAAAATAATATGTCTAGTATATAGCAAATATAGTTCTATATACCAGTACGTGTATTACAGTGATAATTAAACAATTGCAAAACCAAATATAAGGCCATCAGAACCATAGTGCCTAATTAATATTTTTACAATATTGAGTTTATGATTTCTTAATATTCACTAGATGGCAGCATAAGCCCTGTTATGATTTTTAGTCTGTGATTTAAATTTGAGGTGCCATACAAAAAATACTGTTTTTGTTTTCCATGGTACTTAAAAGACTTGTCTATTAAATTAGGTCACCATGGTTCTCAGGGCCTCATATATGGAATGATTCGGGTTACAAAACCTTCTATTTTAGCTCAAAGGGTAGAAAACCCTTTAAGATATCCGTCTCCTTCGGAGAAGCAGGAACCAGGACTATGCGATATCTGACAGCGAAAGTCAACCAAGACCTATACTGAAAGTCAACAACAACTGCAGGTCATATTCTGCCAAAATGTTACATTTTCGCATGTATTACAATTATTCGGAGAGACTTTCCTGGCCTGAATTTACGTGTGTGTTGGTTATCGCGACATAGAAACCTTTGTCCTTCAGTAGAATTAGAATAAAATTTATAATATCACTTTTAATTTAATTTATACTCTCGATTGTCGGCACTTAACGGAACTGGTTGCAATACATTCTAGAATTAAACTCTTAACCTTTCATAATACTATGAAAGGTGTAAAAATAAATAAATAAAATAGTGGAATAAGTGCAAGTGAGTTTAATTCTAGAATGTATCACTATAAATGTATTCAAATCAGTTACTACCTACTTATACATAAGATCGTTTACATTTAGTTATATCATAATAGAACTTTGTTATCTCCACAAAAAGCACTTTTAACTAAGACAGAGTAATTAAATAAATTTGAATTTAATTGCAAATGAAACACGAGCGCGCTCGTACAAGAGAAAACAAAACAAACAGTACATACAAATTATATTAAATCAGAGATAATCCTGTCAATTAATTGGAGTTAGCATTGAGAACCGGTCGCGGCGCATGCGTTAAACGAACCAAGATAATGCGAGAGCAAGGAAGCCTGCCATACAGACAAGGACATTAATATGACTTAACTATATTACCTGTTGTTGCTGGCAATTGGACTCGTGTTTCATTTAATAGTTTTTATTTATCATTACTTTGGATCAGTCGATACTTTGTCATTTATTTAAATCGCGAATTCAACATTGCACTGTTTTTTATATGCCTAATACCTAAAATTAGTACCTAAAGATACGTTATTCTAGAAAAAACAATGTGTCTAGACATACCATAACGCCTTAGTGTGGGTCAAGATTCTGCATTGCCCACATTTGCAATGAAGATGCTGACCACCACTCTTCAATTTTGCTTGGATTATACTTTCCATCAGTTATTTTGGCAGCGCTTGTATATATATAGCTAATAAAAAAACATACCTACGCTACAAGAGCTAAAACCATGTTTCATTATATCATGGAATTAATTAAAGGTATATTTTTATAAGACTACAGTTATGATTTACCACCGTACTTGGTATGCCATCTGTGCGATCTAAGATGAAAGAGTCAAGAAGAGCTAACCTACATTTGCTGCACAATGTGTGAAGTTCGATCAAAGTTTTCCATTATCATTATAACTCTTATACAACTTCGATCCAAATACATTTCAACTTTGCTACGATATTCTTAAACACAACATTATTATTTTTTATTAAGTTAATTTAATAGTAGTAAAGAGACCACAACCCTCCAACATCAAAAGTTAAAAAGCACCAAAAACCAATAATATACATAGCATCCCTTAATGCAGATGGGATGACGACATTACATTGACGGCTTGTCAGTAGCTGGAGTCACGTGGAACAGAGTGACACAGGAAAGAATGGAAAAGGTTGGAGGAGGCCTTTGTCGATTCTCCCAAGCTGGTCGACACTGCCTCCGCCCTTNACTGTCTTTCCTTGAAAGGAACTATATTAATCATAACATATAAAAAGATACAGATTTTAAAATGCTGCAATTCTAGCCAATTTAAACTGTAACTTTATAAAAATAAACGCCAGTAGAAAAAAACATAATTAAGGGTAAACAAACATTGGTATCTTGTGATGGCAAGGGGCACAAGGATGAATAACGATTCACGTCAAACCGATGTGTGCCGATCCGGGCGGCGTATTCCGGTACCGAGCGCCCGGTACGGCTTAACCCGCCGCGCGCACATTAATCGCCGGCTAATACCAACCGAAACCAAATTAAACCGGACGAATGCATTGATCCGAACGATTTGTCCAATGTTAATTGTGTCTGTCTGTGTGATTTATGATCCGGTTTTTCCGAAACCGGATAAAAATTTGACTCAAAGCGACTTATAGTGGAAGTACGGCTTTAGAATTCTAACAATTTTAATTATATAGTATGTAAGATACGTATATATAATACGTTTTTTTTATCATCAAAGGAAAGTATTAAGACCGGTAGTAATATACTGACATTATTTGTAAATATCTAATGTGTAAGTATCATTACGCAATATCAAGATATTCTCGTAACTTATGCTCCGATTATTACATGGTTGCGATATTAATAGAATACTAATAAACTTGTCAAGAAGTTTAAATTGTAATATCAAATAGTTAGATTTTAAATTATTATTTCATCTAATCCGAAGTTATATCCATTCACGATTTTATGTTGAGGGTAATGTTTATTATATAATGAAAGTAAAAACAATATGTCTAGTATATAGCAAATAAAGTTATATATACCAGTACGTGTATTACAGTGATAATTAAATAATTGCAAAACTAAATATGAGGCCATGAGACCCATAGTGGTCTAACTAATATTTTAACAATATTGAGAGCTAGATGGCAGCATAAGCCCTGTTAAGGTTTTTAGTCTGTGATTTAAATTTGAGGTGCCATATAAAAAATACTGTTTCTGTTTTCTATGGTACTCAAAATACTTGCCTGTTGAATTACGCCACTATGGTTCCCACGGCCTCATATATAAAATGATTCGGGTTACAGAACCTTCTGTTTTTGCTGACAGGGTAGAAAACCCTTTAAGATATCCATCTTCTTTGGGGAAGCAGGAACCAGAACTATGCGATATCTGACAGCGAAAATCAACCAAGACCTATAATGAAAGTCAACAACAACTGCAGGTCATGTTCTGCCAAAATGTTACATTTTCCCATACATTACAATTATTCGGAGAGACTTTCCTGGCCTGAATTTACGAGTCTGTTGGTTATCGTGATATAGAAACCTTTGTCCTTCAGTAGGAACCAAAGTAACACCATGCCAAATTTCATTGAAATCACTTTTAATGTAATTTATCTCGATTGTCAGCACTTAACGGAACTGGTTGCAATACATTCGAGAATTAAACTCTTACTTAACCTTTCATGATACCATAAGGCGAAACCATCATCATCATCATCATCATCCGCCTATCGCAGTCCACTGTTGGACATAGGCCTCTCCAATTTCACGCCCCTTAGTTCGATCTATAGCTTCTCGAATCCAGCTCCTGCCAGCGAAAGGCGAAAGCGGTCAGGTGTAAAAATAAATAAATAAAATAGTGGAGTAAGTGCAAGTCAGTTTTATTCTAGAATGTATCACTATAAATGTATTAAAATCAGTAACTACCTACTTATACATAAGATCGTTTCCATTTAGTTATATCATAATAGAACCTTGTTATCTCCACAAAAAGCACTTTTAACTAAGACAGAGTAATTAAATAAATTTGAATTTAATTGCAAATGAAACACGAGCGTGCTCGTACAAGAGAAAACAAAACAAACAGTACATACAAATTATATTAAATCAGAGATAATCCTGTCAATTAATTGGAGTTAGCATTGAGAACCGGTCGCGGCGCATGCGTTAAACGAACCAAGATAATGCGAGAGCAAGGAAGCCTGCCATACAGACAAGGACATTAATATGACTTAACTATATTACCTGTTGTTGCTGGCAATTGGACTCGTGTTTTATTTAATAGTTTTTATTTATCATTACTTTGGATCAGTCGATACTTTGTCATTTATTTAAATCGCGAATTCAACATTGCACTGTTTTTTATATGCCTAATACCTAAAATTAGTCTGTACATAAAGATACGTTATTCTAGAAAAAACAATGTGTCTAGACATACCATAACGCCTTAGTGTGGGTCAAGATTCTGCATTGCCCACATTTGCAATGAAGATGCTGACCACCACTCTTCAATTTTGCTTGGATTATACTTTCCATCAGTTATTTTGGCAGCGCTTGTGTATATATAGCTAATAAAAAAACATACCTACGCTACAAGAGCTAAAACCATGTTTCATTATATCATGGAATTAATTAAAGGTATATTTTTATAAGACTACAGTTATGATTTACCACCGTACTTGGTACGCCATCTGTGCGGTCTAAGATGAAAGAGTCAAGAAGAGCTAACCTACATTTGCTGCACAATGTGTGAAGTTCGATCAAAGTTTTCCATTATCATTATAACTCTTATACAACTTCGATCCAAATACATTTCAACTTTGCTACGATATTCTTAAGCACAACATTATTATTTTTTATTAAGTTAATTTAATAGTAGTAAAGAGACCACAACCCTCCAACATCAAAAGTTAAAAAGCACCAAAAACCAATAATATACATAGCATCCCTTAATGCAGATGGGATGACGACATTACATTGACGGCTTGTCAGTAGCTGGAGTCACGTGGAACAGAGTGACACAGGAAAGAATGGAAAAGGTTGGAGGAGGCCTTTGTCGATTGGCAAATAGATCTAGGAAAGATAACCAAGCAACAGATGTTAGTTTAAGTAGTTTATCTAGTTTAAGAGTCCAATGTTATTATTTTATAAGAGAAACTCATTGTAATTAATTAAGAGATCTGAATAAAAGGCTATATTATTATTATTATTATTATCAGTTTATTTAATAGTAACTAAATAGACTCTATTAAAGTCCGTAAGAACTGTTCTTCTGTGATGTGATATTGATAAAAAGAAATAAATAGCTTTGGATGGGCTAATTTACTACTACCTACTAAAACTGACTTCAGGAACTGGACCAAATTCCAATGGGACCACACGAGAAGCACCAGTCCGTTCACCCAGTCGACAGTTCTGAGGTAATAAACATTAAAAATGCAGTCGAATTGAGAACCTTCTCCTTTTTTGAAGTCAGTTAAGAAGATATTAGTATAGTATTGTTGCTTAATCCAGAAACTAACTGAATCTACTATTTATAACATTATGCACTGAATATCGACTTCATGAGTTTTCTTCAAAGTTATTCCTTGTATTTTAAATAATGTATGTTTCATCTACGAAGATAAAATAATCATATGTATATTTTATTGGAAATACAACAACCTTATTGTTATAGACATGAAACAAGGTTTTTTAAAACTAGTGCATTATAAAAAAAAGAAAATAATTTCTTTAAAAAGGGCCCTAATCCAGCGGCTATAGCCGGACGATCGCCGGTTGACAGTGACACATTGGTACATGGCACGCTGTCCGACTGTAATTCTACCCGAGCCCGATCCCCGAACCTACATGTACACTACCTACCATTTTATATTCCAACCTAAACGATTAATTAGATGGATTTGGGGAATTTAATTGACATACAATACATATACATAAAAATAACACTTCAGTAAAGAACGCATAAATCAAAAGGCCCGTCCCTAGAAGAGTATCATCGCTTTAACATTTCAATAGTGTTAATAAAATCCCTGAAAGAAATACATTTTCCTATTAAATCACCGCATTCAATAAAAAGCTTTTGACAGGTTACCGTGTAAGAAAACGTAGAAACGCAGTAAAATCGAAGTCAAAACCGCGAAGTATCAAAGCGACTTGGCGATCAATCACCATCCATTAAACAAGAAAGAAAAGTGCTTTCCCCCACCGATTGGCCCTTGAATCAGCCCAATTTACATGAGAGCCGCTTTTTCCTCGCATCGAGATTAGCCCCTGAATGAGTTTGATGAATCGTTCGCTCCCCGCAGCCGTCCCGGCGAGCGGTCATTTGTTAAAAATACACCCGATCCACGGATCTAATTGTCTCCTCTAATTTCACACCCTCCAGCGATATCTGCGCAATGTGCTATTTTCAAATTAACAAAGATTTTGTTTTATTTACAAATGATGACAGTTAGACATTTAGATTTTACTGTTATGTACAGTCTTTCACCAGTCATGAAATAAAATAAAAATAGACAGGAATGAAAAAGGAAATGAAAACGAAATACTAAGTTCAGTTAAAGTTGCAGATTTTAGTTCCACTCTTTTGTAAATACCACATTATATCGTATCGGATATTTCGTGTGAGAATTGTCTATATTTTTCTTACCTTTCGAGATGTTTAACGATGTCCTCATAAGCTGCTCTACAATTCTCCCAAATACCAGATCTGCAGACAAAAAAAAAATAAAATAAGAAAAACGAAGAAACGGCAAGAAAATCAGACTGAATACAGAACCATAAAATTAAAATAACGAAGGAAGGGAGTGATAAATGGTGATCATGTTATCTGAATACAGCAACAAACCCCCTAACGTAGTCTTCATTTGAAATAAAATGTATCATATCTATATAACTACATAAGAGGTCTTGCTACCGTTTGTTGTTGTCATTTTTATCAATTTTGACTTATTTACAGTAAATATGGTAAGAACAGTAGACACTGTCACAAGACGCAACTAAATTTCGAGAAAACAGGAAGAAATCAGCAACAAATTACTCTCAAGTATTTGCAAAGAAAGTTTGTAAAAAGGGTTTGAATATGAAAGGAATAATTATGAGCACTCAATATTAAATGTTCCGTTAGGTGGAGCGAGGGGTCGTTGAAATTAATTATGTTTTAAAAACAATCGCTTATATTTGTGCTGGAGCTACTCATGCATGATCGTTCAAATTGTTTCTCGATTACTTTAGCTCTTTGTTTTTCATTAAACTTTTCTTCGTCTTTTATAATCAAGTCTACTCACTTTGTAACTAAGTATCATTTGTAAAAGGGTTCTTATTCATAGTTTTTTTATTTCTGTTAACACTCATACTGAATTTTGTATTTTTTTAAATTTATTTTGTATTTATTTTGTATTTTTTTTAATTTTCATTAAATCGGAGCTTTTTCAATTTTTTTAAATGTTCTGTAAAATGTTAAACAATATCTACATCTAAAATTTTCTTGTTCATACTCTGCAGAACAGACTGGAATATGATTACTTTAACTTTATAAATGAATACTTTTTTCAAATGTTGTATTTACAATGTTATTTCTATAGGTATACGAACCATGCCCAAAATCATTCCGTGTTGACTTCTGTCTACATCAAAAATAATAGTTTACCAATGATATTATCAGTTATGTCAGAATACTTCTCGATATATCTTCTTATAATTACTTATTTGACATTCCAACTTTACTTCCATTATTGTGATGACGTCTTGGTTCAAATAGATTTCAATTTATTTCCCTTCCTTCATTCCTAGTTCCTTCGGTTAAAGATTTTCTATCTTCAGCTTCCAAATATACTTAAACTATATGTCGGTTATCGCGGCAAGTAGTAGCCTATATGTTATTCTGATGCATCAGCAATATTACTGTAAAGTTCCATTAAAATCCAGTCAGTAGTTTTTACGAAAAAAGTAACAAACATCCTTACAAACTTTCGAGTTTATAATATTAATAGGATATGTATATTGTATTAAAAACCACCATCTGAATAATCCAAAAGTGCATATTAAGAAACCAAAAAAAGTTGCCAAATATGAGTAAAGATACATCGAGGCTATGAGTGACGTCACAGATATGAATGTATGTATAAGGCTGTAAGGTACTTAAGTTACATGAATGCCAGTAAGACAGTGGGGTAAGTCAAGTGAGCATTGTGGGTCTTCCGAACGGAAGTGAGGGCATTCAGTGTTTGTACGTTTCTAACAGGATTAAGTTCCCTCAGTGGACGTTTAACCTGCACCACTTGACCGACCTGCTTAAAGGTTTCTTTTCGTCAATTTATTCGTAAGCCGTTTATGTGGCGTACTGTTCATTTTATTATACGCATACATATTTGAAACAATGAGAGGCCTCAGCAGTAGACAGTTAAAGCCTGTTGATATGATAATAATATGATAATGAATACTTTTCATGTATGCATAGAGTATTATAGATAAGTTAACATACCGAATGTGGACTTATTTTTTGTAACTATTTTTTATTTTTTTTACGCGTCAGACAAGAATAATATACGGTTTTTAAGTAACCACTGAAGTTAAACAATACAAGATTCCACTTAACGCAAGCAATTTGCTTTTTCTTGATAGTAGACTAGCTTAGTCAAATATGTCGCAAAACCGCTGGACTAAGCGTGTTCTGGAGTGGATACCGCATCTTTGCAAATGTAGTTTGGATGTCTTGTGTAAGATGGTTGGTGGCGACTGGATGCAAAAAGCAGCAGGCCGGTTCTGGTTTGTGTTTTGGGTAAGGCCTATGTCCAGCAGTGGACAAAATAAATTGGGGTCAAAGGAGCGGATAGGTCACCTAATAGAAAGTAATTACTATTGCTCTTGGATACCTGCCATTCAAGAAATACAAATTGTCATTTTTTGAGGGTTAATCTCAAACAGAAACAGGAAAGCAAGGGGTGGTTGCAAATGTAACAAAAACCTACTTAGCGCCGGATCTTTCTAAGCAATATTAATTATGGTATTGAGAAATAGTGATAAGTTATAAAGAAAGTAAATAACTAGTTACAAGACCAATGAAGACCATGATTTTCTGGGACGTTAAACTCCAAATTTTTTTATTAAATTGAGACAAAAAGAAAACACATTCTTGAAATTCGGCTCACTTGTACTTTTTCTCAATTAATTAATTGAAATTATCCTGACCGGTTCTAGCCTATGGCAGTATCAAACTTACTTATTTTTTTTAAATATTCACCTCTAAAACCTCAGAAAGGTAAGTCATAGAAACAACGAGAATAAAAAATACCCAAAAAGAAAACAGCACAGCTTCAATCCAATATAATCTTTGCATAATGAAATGAAAATTAAAATTTACCTCTTTACAATATTAACAAAACTCGGGCATGTACTACAATACACGTGCCGCTTTTCTTCATTAACAAATTTCAGTTGCTCGTCATTTTATTATATTTTTTAGGATTCTTTTATTACAAAAACTTTTGAAAAACAAAGCACAAATAAAATTTGTTATTTCTGAATATCAAATGCGGTATAAGTTATGAATCGTTTTCAAAAATACTTTTTTTAATAAACAGGACAACTGTCGCACTAGGAATATCCATACTCAATGGGACTTTAAAAACATATGTAACATACAAAAAGCGGATCCATAGAACAACTGTACTCAGAATAACACTATGTGGAGTAGGTACACAAAGTGTTGTCCCTCAAATTTGAACCCACAAAACTCAGCGTGGAAGAAAACAGCGAAGTAACCATTTTAACTACTAAGTCATCCGTGGAGTCTGTTCGTGTTTACTGTACATAAATTATGGTACGTTAGTTTATATTTCAATCAATAAAACTGAAATAGTCTAACTTCCTGTAATATTGTTTATGAGAGCCTTATATAGGGAGCCGCTGTACATGTCCAATACAGGACAGGGTCGTAAAAATGACAAAAAGTCAAGGTAGGGAGGAGCTGTTTTATTAAATTTCTGTGGTTCACGGTTATCCTGTTACATAAAAACTAGCAACAACTTCACAATAAAAATAGTAATTAATCCATATCATTAACAACAAACATTAAGACAGTAATAAATGTTATAAGTTTAGAAATTCTACTGCCGTTGATTAGACTGTTATATAACGATAATACATATCTATGTACACGGAAATAATAAAGTGGTTTTGGCTACATTTGACTGTTTTTAAATCTTTGTTAAGCATCATTTACACGCAATTCGAGTCTTCAAACTTCAGTTTGAGTGCTAAAGGGCTTTCAATTTTAGTATTTAAAACCATATATTTAAACAAGTGTAGGCGTGGCTGGTGACCGGTAAGAAGAAAATATACAACTAAACCCAGATTCAAAACAGCCACTCCTTATATTATTATGCCACTTCTGTATCACTGATATTTGGTTCTGTAAAGTCCGCGGTAAATAGGTTTCGAAACTTGATTTGTTTCTAGTTACATATTAATAGTTAAAAAGAATCTCAATGCTTGCATCATGTATATATAATATTCAACGACAATTTGTGATCTACTTTAGATTTATTATTAATACATCACCAGTACTAAATCCGTATCCAAAATGATGAAACTGGCTCATCGATAAACATTAAAACGAAGTTATACTTAATACCAATGAATCACATAAATTATTGCTTCAGACGGGAATTGAGCCCATTAGTCATCCCCAAAGTTAGTAGGATGATTTTAGAATCATCTCAAACCAAAGTCAAACATCATTAATCTTACCTTGCAAAGAAATCTTACCTTGCAAGTGCTTCCATATTGTGCATTGGTTGTCCTTTGATGATAGATCCATCAGGTCGGGGTACGCCCGGATGTGGCATACCAGGTGACATGAGTGCATGTTGGTGCATGAAACCCATAGGCGTAAGATGGGTAGGTGGTGCATTGTATCCGTTCGCCAAAAGTGGTGACTTCTCCATGCGCGCCATTTCTGAAAGGAAAGTGACTAATTATTATTATTAAAAATGTAAAATACAATATCATGTTTTAAAGTACAGTAAAATTTATACTATTTATAATAATTAATGATAAGCGCCAATAAAATAGCTTTATTTTGTTTAATATGAGTCTGCCAAAGAGGCTCTACTCTGCCTGATGGATGCATGACAAGAATTCAAAAGAAGTGGTCACCATACTCATAGCGAATGCGGACAAAGCTTTTTTATTTAATTCAGTAAAAGCTGATATGTTGTAGGATTATTGCTGTATTTTTTATCATTATTTTTATTGTATTTTATTTGTCGTAATATTGTGAGCTTATGGTAATCTCGTCCCCCTGAGACTCCTTAACTTAAAATAAATAAAAATATTATTGGGATACAAATAACTAGAACGGTTTTACGTAATATTGAACAAGTTGAAATAACATTAAAAGCCGCGACGTGGCGTGGTCTAAGGTAAACATGAGACCACTTAAGCGTAACACTGAGGTAAAATCCAATTAATGGCCAGTATTATCATTTAATTACTCGTTCCAATAATCGAATCGCCCATAAAACGGTGTATCAACAATAATAAAATGAGCAATGAATTTCGAGACTATTGTTTTCTGGGTACCACAAACAACCCGAGTAAACATAAGGGTGGTTGGCAAATATTCTTAAAATGGCTCCCCGTGAGGGTGTTCCGAGGTGGTCCTTAGCTGCCCATGACCTGTCTGCCCCCCGAGGTCACCAAACCTACTGGGGCGTCGGAAACAATTAACAAGGTGTCGAATTAAACACGAATTAACGGTCCAACCGTTAAAGGAAAATACCCTTTTCCATTGTGGCAGCGTTTTCAAAGGATTTTGGGATTGCTGAATATTAAATATCGTGTGTCGCTTTGTTCCGCGATTAAAGGCGCAGGTATGTGATGCGGTGTTTAATGCGAAAATTTTAATTATAAGCAAATCTTCTAGATACTGCTGCAAACACTCCTCTCGTTTTGATCGTTAGATTCATCGGCCAAATAAGACCGGATCCGGGTATTTGAAATTATTATATCGATTGTTGTAAACAATGCATACCATGAGTTAATTTTATCAGATACATGGTATTAAAATACAGATTGAATATTTTCATGCAGATATAGCATAGAAATTTTGACAGTATATAATTTGATTACTTGATTGTATATACTAAAGCTTGTTTATCGTTTTTTAATCTAGTGTTAATAACTTATTTACATTTATTTTGTATCTTTCAATTTAATTCATTAACATTAATAATGTAACAAATTATCTATTCACTATTTGAACACTGACCTAAAAATGTTCGCACGCTGAATACGTGACGTTAAATAATTTAAAACGACCCTCGTACGCAAATCAAAGTATAACAGAAATACAGAGTAGTACAAAGTTACATACAAACAAACAAATATTATGACCAATGGACCCAGAATTAATTGGTAGGGTCTATTTACTTAGCTAACCGCTCCTGTTATCTTATGAACCATACTGCGTACAACTTCGTATTTATTATTGTAATTAATTATTCAGCATGTGGACACTTCCAGTTGGACAAATATTCAAACTTTTCAGCATAGAGAAATTTGAAATGAACAAACCATGGGCAAACTTTGGTTTCTTTTTGTAAATAAATAAGGCATCCTGATTTATGTGTACAAAACATAAATCAGGATGCCTGTTATCATAATCAACAAACTTTAACAGTCCACTGTAGGACATATGCCTCTCTTTAGCAAGGAGGTTTTGGCCTATCCTACCACGCTGACTAGATATAGGTTGGTAGCTGAGGGGTCGGTATAGGGTTAGTTTTAAGTTTTTCTTCTCTTTTCAGTAATGTTGTGCTGCTTCATTTTCTCCCATAGTCGCCTCTTAGTATGAATAGAAGTGGTAATACCCCGTATCCTTAATTCGTCACCACACGGATCTTGTACCGTTATAACATAACATTGATTGACTGCCTCGGTGGCGTAGTGGTAGCGTATGCGACTGCTTTGCTTGAGGTCTCGGGTTCGATTCCCGGGTCGGACTAAATGTTTGTATGATCTGAAAGTATGTTTCGGAGTTTGGGTGTTTTCTATACATAATATGTATGTATTTACAAATATATATGTATTTATATCAGTTGTTTAGTACCCATAACACAAGCTCTGCTTAGCTTGGGACTAGATGACGTTGTGTGTTAGATATCCTAAGTATTTATTTATTTATATATTGATGTTTTATTTTTACATTTTGACAATCAAGAATAGTAAGAAAAAGTAAACAGTTTTTATGCATAAAGTTATAATAATAATAATTTCAAACATATAAAACACGACGGTATCTAGTTTCAAACTAATCAGAGCTTCTGCTATGAATGCTAGATTGGCTCGGAGAATACTATTATGCTAATAACAAAATTACAAAAAATAATATAAGTAGTCGTTACATGTGTTACTCAATCTGTGCGGAATTAAAAAGAAGAATGTACTGCAGATATGACGATATCGAGACACTTTCTCAGAGAAATGAACACTAAAATATACAGACAAATATTTTTCCATTAAGCCCCAAAAGACCACAATTAGGTCACTAAACCAAAAAGCAAATTTACACATCCCCAAACACACAGGACCGGTAACCGCACCGGTCAACCGCACTTATTAATTAACTAAATACGTGTTAAATCTCGTAATAACCTGCGGTCCAAACAACCCTCACACTTGTCTCTTTCTTATTTGCTGCAGTTCATATATTGTACTCTTTCTAATTTTAACAGCGGTCAGGTTTATTGTTTTGAGTAGGTTTACTCCATTTTGGATTGAAGGCGCTGCTACATTTATGCACAACATTATTATTGATTTTACACGGTTAAGTGTCTAAATATACATTTTCTATCTCAATATTCATCTGTTCATTCCTCTCTCATCTTAATATATATAATATTTTATTATAAATGTATATATGTACCAAACAATTGGAAGGCTCTCTACCTCAGCGGTATCTGTTCATAATAAAAAAAGAAAAAGTTCGACCCTTTTACAAATTGTTGTTCAATAACCTACAAAAATGTTCATCGTTTAAGATTATGACTATCATTAAGCGAATTCACTGATCAGGGCATTTAAAGAAATGAAACGTCGATTTTGAACCGCTATTATGTCGATACACATCGATTTATTGATCGAATATCGACTGTCCTCGACAAATGATCGTACCAAATTACTAGCCATTATTTTGAATTAGAATCGATAGAATTGAGACCCCAATTATATCACTTATGTGTTTAAAGTAGGTTGGAATAAGGCCAATCATAAGCGCAAAAACTTTTAAGATTCATTATTCAAACAGAAAAGAAAAAAATCCTTTTTAGGTATTTGTTTTAAGGCAAGGTGCTCATAGCCCAATTGCACTCGGTGATTAGAAACAATCCCCGAGGGTAAGCAACGACGGCGCGGTCAGTACCTGAGGGGTGACCGCTGGTGGCATGTTACCATGAGCCTCTCCGTGATTCGGAAGCTACATTAAGCAGTCGGTCCCGGTTGTTATCATACGATAACAGCCGTGAAGCTTTGTGGAGGCCTTCGGGCGGCTTAAATACATCCAACAGCAAGATACGTAGCGACAACGTATTCTTGCCAGTACCCAACTCGCACTAGGCCGGCGTGGGGACGTATGGCCTTAACCCTTTCCTGAGAGGACACCCAAGCCCAGCAATGGGACATTATGGGTTGTTAATGATGATGATTTTTTTATATTTTCTGGCGTAAAATGACAAATTTAGACTACGGTGGATCTATCAAAGATGAACAATTAACTTTTACTTCATCGCAAATTGAAAAGAAGATTTTTAAAGTTCACAAGTTCTACTTAGATAATGAAAGACGCAAAACAAACTCCGAGTTTTATTGCAGACAGATTACAAAATGACCAAACGAGCGAGGCATAAATGATTGGTCATAAACTTACAGAAACCCGTGCCAACGTTGACATTGTATTCCTTTACTGTACTTGTATAATATGTCTGTGTGAACAATCTCTAAACGCATTAAACTTTAATTGGTATGGGAATATATTTATGTTTTATATTGAGACTCCTTAAAATTGGAAATTCTAAAACCAATTAGACATGTTTTAGCATTTTTTAATATACTTTCTTACGTTTTGAACAGTAAATCTTAGGTACATTAGTGTCCCTAGGTTAGGATTTCAGAGTATTTTAAAACTAGGAAATGCTTCCATGCCTTGTTAAAATGAAAACCGATGTAAGAACAGACTATATGAGAAACTCACCTGGTAATACACAAGCACTCACTAACTTAAAGTGTTCACATACTTTGTAAGTTTGTACTCAATAGTAATTGTAATAAAATGGAGGCAAGTTTTATTAAACCTTTGTTGCTGTTATAAAATAGCATATATCTCGTAAAAGTAGCCCCCTAGACTTTACAACTCCGAGTTTTAAGTGGAAATGTTAACATTACCGCAATGGCTTCTAAATCATGCAAAAGGAATAAGGACAAGGGATAAATTATTGGACATATTAAGTCTCCGGGAAGAGATACGACCAATTAAATGCATTATATTATTTTCCTTAACACAAAAATTATCAATAGATTATAGGAGCCAATTTATAGCTATACAAAAAATAATTTTATACATATTACCTCAAACAAAAACAAAGTCAAAATACAGCATAATATTAAACAAAAATTTAAATCAGAAAAATAAGTTATAATTGATAACAACAAATCATGAAAGAGTCGGCAAAACGAAGAAACTCGAAAATGATACGAAAGAGGGAGAATTAAAAGCAAATTACAGTCAGCCGGCAATCGTAGCGTTTATAATAAATACATAATTGTATGGTCAGTATACCAATGGCATATACGATTGGCCAAAATAACGGACAAAAATTTACGCGATAAATATCTCGCGTTAACGCTTCGGCTTTAAGGACTAAATTTCAAATTATCACTGGAATAAATAGTATTGCAAAATTATGACAAATATGTAGATATTGACATTTGTGAATAATTTTGTGTAATTGCAACACCTTAATGTACGCTGAATATTTAAAATACGAATACTGCAATTAATAGGTGACTGATAGATTCTATAATTAGTGTTTACATTGTAAGCCACAATTATTTTTACGAGTTTACTTCGATGGAAATGCGTCAACGCGAATGATGGCAGTTTGTATTATTAACCGTCGTAAAAATTATGATTATTCTTTACAGCATTGCTATAAAACTATCAATAAAGCTGTCCCCAATATCCGATACAATGTGCGTTAATATATGATGATTAAATTCATTAGCAGAATAAATAGCTAAAGCAAAATTGATGGCATTTTATTCTTGTGTACTCACAAGAATAAAATGCCATCAATTTATATATTATAGTTCATACTATTCAACCTATTTCCAAGTTATTTATACTTTTTAAACAAAAATTGATATTTTAATAGCACCTTAAATACGTTGCTGAACACAAAAGACAAGGAAATACCCTCATTGAAATATCGAAAGTAGAGCTAATGAAAGAACTATTGTTATTTCGGATTGTTTGATTAGTTCGGACAGACAGTTCTATAAACAAGTTGTTACACTCAATGCGTTACAACTTGTTTATCAGTGGGAGTACAATCGTCGACACAAGTCACGCGCCGAATACAATCAATAACAGTAATACACCATCGCCGACAAAATGCGATCGGTCAATATCGTGAGTCAACAAGGTCCGATGGGCAGTGTTACCAGGAATAATCCTAGAAAAATTGCCATATTTGTTACAGATATTTCATTTAAAATATATATATATATATATATATATACATANGAGTCTAGCCGTAACGTGCGGCCGTTGTACGTTGCCAGGGTCAGTCTTTTGTGGTGGCCTCCCGTAACCCGGTGATTCTTAGCACCCCCTGTCCCGCCGTAACCGTGGTCGCCACCATGACCAGGAATAGCGGGACTACCGGGAACTGGGGGCCGTGGCTTCTTTTGCTTACTCATGGAGGGGGTCAGCCCATAATCAGCCATAAAAATATTGAAAATTAAATAATATAAATAATTATAACTAGAAAATTATTATTATAACATTACTTGTAATGAATTAAACCTATAAAGTCTAAAGTAAAACTGTAAAATATTTTAGTTACACCACATAATGAGATAGTCTCCCTACACTGGCAACACAAAACGACTTATGTCTTCGCCATAAACTCTTTCATTTGGCTCGGACGAGCCTTATGAACAATAAAACGTTGAGGGCTGGAGATTTGGACTGTAATAAAATATTTGCCCTAGCACACGCTAATCCACGTCCCTTACTTACGAACGTAATTTGAGAAGTTATAGTCTGTCTGCAAAGACGTTCATCCATATTACACGTTGTTACGAATAAGTGTACTATCTTTACTTTCATATTTTCATGTTGTTGCGAACACTAGATATTGTTGTTTTATTACAATGCGACTTATTATGTACTTGTTTGTTTGTTTCTGTAAGTATCGTTAAATATAGTACAGCCTTCGTTTGTTTTAAAGCGGTGGGGACATAACCATAGCTGACAAAAAAAGCAAAAATGAATTTGAGAACCTTTAATATCAAACGGGTGTAATATAATAAATAGCTTTTGGTATTCGTAACTTAAGTACATTTCAACTTTTATATATCGAATTTTATTTATTTTTTAACTCGTAAATAAGAATGATAACGAAAAAGGAATTCATATGTTCACACCATACAGAGACATTAATCAAGTCGGTGGGAAAGCGAGGCAATCTTAACGCGTAACCAGCCAATAGGATAGGAGTTTAGCGGCAATTCCGGAGTATTTCAACGATCCAAATAAAAGTTCCTCCCTCGCCAAAAGAGGGTCAGGCTTAATTACTCGTAAATTGACCGTGATCCAGTTTTATCCCGGATAAATGCATGGCAGGATAACGATGTGTCATACGTTTTATTAAGTGTTCTTTGGCGAATTATATCATAGAAATTGCGGTTCTTATTTAGATTCGTTATTTTTGTTGATTAATGATATCTGTTTATTATAAATCTGGTTCAGTAAGATATATATTAAAATAAATATTATGTATTTTATTTGCTTAAGTAGTATATTTAGTCAACTTGTTTTGAAAAGAATCCATATCTTGTATATTAATATACTTAGAAGCTAGTCTCTATATTCTTTGGGATTGTGGTACATAGTTAAAGGTATCTATCTATTCACCACAAACTAATACAAGGATTAAACCGTTATTACGTATCGGTTTTTTAGTAACTTGTTACAATTTTAAAACAATTTTCAACTTAAACTCACAATAAAATATCATCTCCATTATATATCTAACTACATTAGGAATTCATCAAGCTTACATTATAATATCTTGTGCAATACTCGATTAGATTTCACCGAAAATGTTGCCATTACAATATATTCGTATGTGAATGTTATTTGTTAAAAATATTACAAAAAGGATCAAGTCATCCGTGCATGTTCACAAAAGAACTTCGCCATTGTTACATATTAAGTAGCAGAGATACTGAAATATCCAGCCATATTTTTATTAATAACACACAAAAGGGAGATTATCTATCCGTGGTTTTTGGTAGCAGCTGTTATTATCAAAATGTATGTGAGTAATGTTTTATAGTATTGTTGATAGTTTTAGTCCATTTATCTACCCACTTGATTTTAAAAAGATCGGTTTGGAATCGAACATGTGTATCCTCTTTTGGTCGAAACTTTTAAGAAAAACAATCATCAATATCTTTAAATATGTTTAACAAGGGTTACACTGTTCGATTTTTGTCTTAAAAGTCTATATATTAACATAAACGTGTTGAAACAGTTGACAATGTAAAACTAAAGATGTTTTAGCGAATGTGCTTTTTAATATCATAATGCCAATAATATCAGCCACATCTTGACAGCCACAATATTTAATTTTTAGGAATTACGGGCACATTAATGTTACCTACACTATACATGTAAAACTGTAAATTAAGTACCTGCCATAGATCAGTTAATTATTTTTAGCTGTCAATACTGAAGTGATAATTAAATAAGTAGTAAATAATTTAATAAGTATTAGAGTTTAGAGAAATATTCTCTAATCCAATGATTAAAATACTTTAAAAGTTTTTCTCAATTTTTGTCTATTGCGTATAGTTCTAGGCGTTTGTAAGTTAATTTATAATGTATATTTTATGATGATAATGAATAATTTTTTGTAAGTAGGTATAAAAAAAATCTAGTTTGGAATCAGATGGCTGTGTGAGATGTCTAAACTAAAACAATTAAGTTAAATTTGCAAACTACCGTACATAATGTGATGTTTAACTGCCTCGGTGGCGCAGCGGTAGCGTATGAGACTGCTGTTCTTGAGGTCTCGGGTTCGATTCCCGGATCGGATCAAATGTTTGTATGATCTACAAATGTTTGTTTCGGAGTTTGGGTGTTTTCTATGTATGATATGTATGTATTTACAAAAAAAGTATATAAGTATTAATATCAGTTATCTAGTACCCATAGTACAAGCTTTGCTTAGTTTGGGACTAGATGGCGTTGTGTGTTAGATGTCCGAAAATATTTATTATTATTTATTTATTTATTTATAAGTATATAGTACGGCACCACCATAAATATTAAAGAACACCCTAGAAACAATATATATATTTATATTATGGCAACCCTGTTGATAGAACTCAAACGACAGTAGTCCTAAACAAACCTTTTTTTGAAAATGCTTCCATTTTATTCGTATATGTACTTTTACAACTGTAAAGTAATCTTTCTCTCTTATGACACACTATCTCCTCGCTGTTAATAGGTGTTATTACGTGTCGTCAATTTAATAACAAACTAACTGTAATCACGGAAGAGAGAAACGTGTAATTTTACAACGATCGAGTCAATTGATCGACAATGCGCTTGAATACGATCGCTCGCGGCGAAACCGAATACACTTGTTGATAAGTGGTTATAAATCAAAGGAATTAACATAATAATTATCAATGTGATTTGTCGAGTACGGAATCGTGACAGCTCGTTTCTTCAAAAGAGTTATAACAGTAAAGATCAGTAGGCTTTTTTAGATAATGGTATATTGCAGTAATAAAAGTAGTTAATCGATTCTCAATATCAAAATGAATAAAAGGTTCATATATTTCATTCATTATCAAATATGGAAGATAATAATACATAAAATTTACAAGTCTATATTTTAATTAAGGTGTTATATACATAACATAATGTAACTTAACAACTTCAAATAAATGTACGTAATATAAATAAGAGCGAAAGATAGGGGATCCTGAGAAAACCATCAAAGTTTAAACGATTACGAAGTCATTCACACTGCCTATATAATACTATATATAGATAAATAAATCTTTATTATGGACACCAACTTTCATCGATTGTACAACCAAATAGCTGCTAAATAATATATTTAAATTCATACTAACTTTCATCAACAACCCATAATGTCCCACTGCTGAGCTCGGGTCCTTCAGGAGAGTGGGCGTCGGCTCTGACCGCCCAGAATAAGGCGCGCCTCTGGCGCCCTCAGAGGGTATTGGCGGTCAGAGCCATACGCGGATACCGCACGGTGTCGACCGAGGCGGCGTGCGCCTTGGCTGGTACACCCCCGTGGGATTTGGAGGCGGAAGTGCTCGCCGAAGTTTATCGACGGGTGGCTGAATTCCGGGCAGAGAGTGGCATTCGCCCTCCGCCCGAAGAGGTACGCGAGTGGCGTGAAGCCGCCCGTCGAGCCACTATGGTTCGTTGGTCGTCGCGGCTGGAGGCTCCACGTGCTGGCTTCGCCACCGTGGAGGCGCTCCAGCCCGTCATCCTCGAGTGGGCAGGGCGGCAGCACGGGACCCTTTCCTTCCGACTGACGCAGGTGCTTTCCGGGCACGGTTGCTTCGGGAAGTACCTGCACTCGGTCGCGCGGAGGGAATTGAGTCCCGCCTGCCACCACTGCGACTGCAGTGAGGACTCGGCCCAGCACACGCTGGCCGCGTGCCCCGCTTGGGCGCCGCAGCGTCGGGCCCTCACTGCAGTCATCGGAGGAGATCTCTCGCTGCCGGCCGTCGTACGCTCCATGGCCGGCGGCGAGAGCAGTTTTACCGCGGTCGCGACCTTCTGCGAGGAAGTCATCTCGCAGAAGGAGGCGGCGGAGAAGGCCCGAGAGGACGATCTCCACTCGGACCCGATCCGCCGCCGGCGAACCGGGCGGCGGAGGCGCGCCTACCAGCGCCTCATGCCGCCCTGAGTGTGGCCGCGGATGGGCGGGACGGGTTTTCCCCCCCCATCCGCTTAGAGGCCACCCGCGAGGGGGGGCGACGTAATGCGTGTGCCGTACGTCGCCCACCTTAAGAGGTTAGAATGGGAAGATGGTGCCCGCTTCAGTGCGGGCTGGCGCTGGGAGGGGTCCGGATGGCGTAAGAAAGCGGTTCCCGGATCCCTCCCGTCTCAGGCGCAGAGTGGCACACCGTGGTGGTTTAGTGGGTAGTCTGGCTGGTGTCAGCCAGGAGTCCCACACGAAGCGAACCCCCTGTACCCGCAGGGGGGGAGCGCAGTGCGTAAAGGCATTCCACAACGTCAAAAAAAAAAAAAAACGGGTCCTTCAGGAGAAGGTTAAGGCCATACGACCCCACGCTGGCCAAGTGCGGGTTGGGGACTGGCAAGAATATGTTGTGACTACGTAATCTTGCCGTTGGATGTCTTTAAGCCACCCGAAGGCCATCAACTAAGCTTCACGACTGTTATCGTATGATAACAACCGGGACCGACTGCTTAACGTGACCTCCGAATCACGGAGACGCTCATGGTAACATGCCACCAGCGGTCACCCATTCAGGTACTGACCGCGCCATCGTTGCTTATCCTCGATGATTGTTTCTAATCACCGAGTGCAACTGGGCTATGAGCGCATGATAACATTACAAATTCGATAATAACTGTCACGTCAAACCCACTGCACGGATTTCAATGTTTTATATAGTGGTTTTGATATATATAGTGGCTACTCTTTACCGCCATAATCGACGTACACACGGACAGAGCCGCGGGCAATAATTGTATAAAAACGATGTTATGCGTGCATGAACAAAAGAATTAATTTACGGCATTCAGAAGCCAGCAAAGGTGCGGTAATGCTAATTAACAGAAATACCTGTGCCATACCTTCTCTGGACAAAAAAGTTGAAGAATTCGCCCCAACGACACTCAGGTGTGAGCAATGGCATAAGTGGGTGAAAAACAACATCATAATTATAAACGCCATTCCGTTCCACAAAACATATAAAATAAAATAATAGAATAAAATGAATAGAATTAAACAGTGTTGCCAGTTTGGTAAATTTTCACCCAAAAACGCTGTGTTTTTTTATTTTAAAATTGATAATGAAAAGTTTCTAAGTAAATTTACAAACCTTTCTTGAAGACTATTACACAAATGTCTCTCTGATTCTTCTTTTTCATGCGTAATAATAGCAGTAATAGTAAAACTTTACATACATGATGTATTTAAACCTTTATAAAGTGAACCTCATTGGATTGTGTACAAAGAAACTTTTTCAAAGGACTATCTTAAATAAGAAACGTTTAAATTATATATTTGAGATTGGTAACATTATAAAAACTTTAGGTGAATATAACATAAACTGCCCCAGCATTTTAATGTTTCTTACGGAGCTGCGCTACTGCAAGAAACATCTGTTACAACGTTGGCGTCAGGCAAAAAACTTTGGTTAATATACCTGCATAATCAGGTAAAATTTTTAACAGAATCGATTACTTATCGATACTGGTGTATCGATAAATTCTTTTATGAATAACTCATAACAGGTAAGACTAGAACAAATATACAGGTATATTTGATCTGTTTGTCGTAAACCGATTTCAGTGTATTTATTAACATATATGAAATGAATGATGAAGAAAATTCGTATCGACTTTTTTGTTACAGAAGCAGTCTAACTCTTCGCCTAGAAATTATAATTCGAACCAAAGAATCTGCTACAAACTTATTTTTTTTAAATGTTAATAATTGAAACTTAGGTATCAGATACGTCAGATGAATATCTATACACATACTTAGCCAGCAGACACACATACATACAAACATACTACTCGTGCGCGATAACTTGAGACCCGCGTGGAATTCGTCACCCCTCCCCTCATACCCGCGCACCTACCCTATGACGCCCGCAAGTTATCGCGCACGAGTAGTACTTTCATAAAAAACATCTAGTAGAATTGAGACTATCCTTCCTTTTAAAGGAGTTTTACAATTGTAAATTCACGAATAAAATGTATTCTAACATTTAGCCCACAATCAAACAACGGCTCAATTCAAATTTCAATTGGTTGCTCCCTCGGGTTTACATTAAAAGATTCTATTAGTGAAATATGAAATGTCGAGTGCGGTAGAAGATTCGTGTAATTCCATGCATGGTATGAAGTTTCGGAATTCGAAATATCGATATGGCAAACGGAGCAAGGAACCGAAATACCTGCCCACCTTTTGTGTATTTTATTCATCGCATGTTTACTTAAACGGTTACGTGTTTGAATATTTGGGTCCAATTTAATGATATTGTTGGTAGTGATCATCATCAACCCATAATGTCCCACTGCTGGGCTCGGGTCTCCTCTCAGGAGAGGGTTAAGGCCATACGTCCCGACGCTGGCCAAGTGCGGGTTGGGGACTGGCAAGACAACGTTGCGGCTACGTAATCTTACCGTTGGATGTTTTTAAGCCGTCCNTGGTTGCTCCCTCGGGTTTACATTAAAAGATTCTATTAGTGAAATATGAAATGTCGAGTGCGGTAGAAGATTCGTGTAATTCCATGCATGGTATGAAGTTTCGGAATTCGAAATATCGATATGGCAAACGGAGCAAGGAACCGAAATACCTGCCCACCTTTTGTGTATTTTATTCATCGCATGTTTACTTAAACGGTTACGTGTTTGAATATTTGGGTCCAATTTAATGATATTGTTGGTAGTGATAATTAAACGAGATTTTTTATAAGGGACAAACAAGCAGACCATTCACCTGATAGCATCCATTTTTATCTAAAATTAAAAGATAACGATTCAGTTAATTTGTTATTAGCCACGTAATATATAATTAACACTTTCGAAATAATTAATCCAGAACATATAAATCACACACGATTTAACTGTCGACAAATCGATGGGGCGCTTTAACGCGAGCACGCAAGTTGTCAAATGAATGTTTATTGCGAAATAATGCGAATGGTGCAGTAATTGAAAGTCGATAATCGAATTAATTTACTTTATCGATCGCAAGCCGTAATCAGTAAATAGAAGAAGAAATAGTCGGCGCAGGAGCACAATGCCGTAGCGCAGGTGGACGGAACGGCCGCACATTTTACACTCATTTACAGATAGGGTTGGCTTAACACATGTGCGAGAGAAACATTACAAACGTAACGAGTTTAGATATCATTGGTTTTAATGCTTAATTTTTTTATTCAATTTATAAGTGTTGACAAAGGCCATAACACACAGGAACACTTCGACAGACATTATTATCGACATATGTAAATCATATGTAAATGTTGATGTAGAATGAAAAAACCGGTCAAGTGCGAGTCGGACTCGCGCACCGAGGGTTCCATACAAACCTGTACGTATATTATATGACGTATCTAAAAAAATATGCTTTTTGTAATTATTCTTTTATCTGTGCTATAAGAGATTGCGTCGTGCCAAATTTCAAGATTTTCATATTACCAAAGTTCACGGGAAGTACCTTGTAGGTTTTGATTTCATTGCGAGTGTCAAAAATTTGCATCATAAATAGCTGTATTTTTTCACAGCTCTAATGGACAGTGAACTTGAGTATTTAATATGAATTTCAACTTGACAACTCCACGCGTTCCTGAGAAAAAGGGTCTGGATAGACAGACGGACAACAAAGAGATCCTTTAAGGGTTCCGCTTTATTCTTTTGAGGTACGGAACCCTAAAACTGGAATTTGAAACTGATCCATAATTGATTGTTTTTATATTAATAAGGAATACAAATAGTGGGCCTATCTATTCTAATAGACTTAGAACAATAATTTGTGTAACACGTAAAATGTTTTCTTATATAGTGTTGTGGCGTGGCGTGGCGACTGTATTAAACGAAAGCCATTCGTGCAGTCAGTTTTTATTAATGACCAAATTATTATGATATGCCTACAGTTTAATTCAGACACACTGCGTAATAGGGTACTTGCTTGTTACCGTTAACCAGGCAGTAGGAATTAATGATTACAAAATTTTAGTATACATATAGAACAGAAAATTAAGAAAAGATGGATGAAAGAAAGTATTAGAGTCATACGAATGATTTGGGGAATATGTGCGAATAGTTTGTGCATATCATAATTGCATACTCCTAACTCAAATTGTCTGTTGTTATCTATACTACCAAAATAAACCATAAAAATTACTGCAAGCTTTTGAGTACCTTCTACTCCATATAACAATAGACCAAGGTGATCTAGAAGTTTATTTGAAAGTAAAAAGTTATTGAATTACTATGAAACAGTAAATGGCTATGCATAAATTAATATGTAATGCCAGTTAGTATTAATAGCGGAAACATTACGAACCCCACCCTATTTGATATATAAATGACTCAATTTACAGTTTTAATTCTAAAATAACGTCTGATATACCATCATCATCATCATCATCATCATCAGCCTATCGCAGTCCACTGCTGGACATAGGCCACTCCAATTTCACGCCACTTAGTTCGATCTATGGCTTCTCGCATCCAGCTCCGTCTTGCGCAAATCATCGCTCCACCTGGCTTGTGGACGTCCTACACTACGTTTGCCGAGACGCGGTCTCCACTCAAGAACTCGTTTACCCCAACGGTTATCGGTTCTTCGGCAAATGTGGCCAGCCCACTGCCACTTCAGCTTGCTAATCCTGTGGGCTACGTCGATGACCCTGGTTCTTTGTCGGATCACCTCGTTTCTAATGCGTAAACGTACTCCAAAATTTCACCGTCCTTCCATTCCCTTATAAAACAGAAACAAGGGAAACAGCAACAATCTTATCTATTCGCAAAAATATATAAAAAAGCGCTTAACTTTGTATTCACTTACTTTTGACGTAAGCTAACAGTTATCAAGTCGTTTCGCATCACTTCGGCGTTTAATTATTGTTGCCACTGCGTTTTTTATTGCAATTTCCTTGTAAGACGCAACTGCAATTTATTTGATTACTTCCAATTGCAAGTTGATGTTTAAACCATTTAAAATTGTAAACACAGCCGTAGATAATAAGAAATTGCTATGATTGCTAACTATACCTGTGTTTATCGTACTTTCTCACCGACATTTCAATACGGAAATGTAAAAAACGAACTTTCGATTCACTGATTGCTGTTTTTGCGACTCAATAAATGTGCAATAACGTTCTGGATAAGAAAAAAGTGATTAAGATAATGATTTGTTATTGTGAGAGTTCTGTCTAATAAATACCATCGACTAACTTGCTTAATAAGATAGTGATAGACTCAACAGTCATGCTTGTGAATTCTGTTCCTTAGTGAACGATATTTTTTTTCCTTTTCTCATCGTCAATCATCAACAACCCATAATGTCCCACGGCTGGCCTCGGGTCTCCTCTCAGGAGAGGGTTACGGCCATACGTCCCCACCCTGGCCAAATGCGGGTTCCTTTTCTCTTTTACAAAATTGTGTTACTTCAAAGTTGATAGAGCACAATCTACCATTGCCTACAACTACAGTTGTAGGGTTTTTGCGCACATAATTGCGACCTAGGCATTAGACCACACTCTTCTAAGATTCAAGTCATAAAACTACTCTGACTGTACTACAGCACATCATTTAACAATTGTCTACAATTGTAGTGTTTCATTAAAATAAATAAATACATACATGTAAATAAATTGTGTACACACAAATACTGAGGTCAGTCATGTTGATACATCATATATGTGACGCCTTTATTTTAAATTGCTTCTCCAACTATTCATGAAAACGTTTATTGCTTCTAAATTCTACAGGTTTATAAAATATTGCTCGATTACCTATTTACGTTTTGTCAGAATATTTGTAAATGCATGTATTATGTATGGAGATAATAACTATTAATAAGACTTAACTATGTTACAACGCATAGGCGCGAACATACAAGAGATTCGCAAATTGACTGATCCCTCTCCACCCTTAACATAAACAGGCAAATCCTTACTTAATTTCAGTCGCAGAATTCAATCACAACGTAAAGCTTTGTACCCCAGCGAGTAATGTTATAATGCCTTACATTATCCCCCTTCATACAACCGAATCGTGGCGACACCGTGCCGAACCTTTAATTATTATAAACACATCATTTTCATGGCACTTTCTAAAATATTAGGGTTGCCAAGCAATGTTTGATTGTGTCGATTGTACATTTGCATCAGCTAACAATTAAGTGCAAGCATCTAAGTTATCGAAATATTTAATAACAGTTGATCCAACGATCTTATATTACTTTATTGCAAACATTTCTGTGCTCTGCAGACCATATCAGACTGATAACGTTTCGCAATACTTTGCACGTCGAATGAAATTTTATTGATGTATGTAATCTCTAAGATGAACTGCACCGTAATGACCATTTAAATTGACATTTACCCATAATCAGGCAGTTAAGTCGCATCGAGGAATAAGTAGTCGCATAGATTTGACGCCTCAAGATAAACATCGGTGGGTAACCCTTTCAGCGATCACGTGGGCCAACACATCCCTTTCACGCATTTCATATTCGTATTTCCATTCCGTTCAACCTTCACAGGAGGATTATATTCTGCCTCCGATGTTTTCGTATCCTATTATTTCACAGGGTGAAAATGGGCCACCCGCCTCCTCACTCACTCAGTCAAAATTTAACACCCTTAGTATACATGTGTGACGTGTATGAATTAGCATTACACCTGTGTGAGTGCACCTTCCTAGAACTGTTTTTTGATGTGTGTGTTTGTTTCATCAACTGTAAACCACTGTCAACGACTCGTCAAAATAATATTGGCTTAACGCCGAATCCCGTATACAGATATGGTACATGGAAACTTGATACACGCACGAATTTAATTAGAATGGCTTTAATATCATGGATGTTGGAAAATTACCTAATACAATTATTAGGCTCATAAATGGTTGATACATATTATTGTATTTACGGTAATGTTGAATCTGTTATGTATATTAAGGAGTATCTTTTTGTGAGTGAAATTAAATATATAACTGCAAAATATGATGTAACTCAAACAAATTAATTTACGAGTGTCATAAAAATTCATTTAATATTATTATTTCAACATCTTAATATATCAAGATTGTTCAATTCATAAACATTGTGTATCAAGATTGTTCAATTCACAAACAAGATATTGTAAAGTTCGAATTTCAAATTGAACCCCTACGAGACCCATCCATCTTCTCAATAATTGTAAAATAATTATCACTAACTAAGCTCAGATGAGTTTTACACGCAAGAAATGATACGAAACACAAATGGAAAACGAACGAGGGTTAAACCGAGAACAAAAAATAAATTTTGTTAGATACATGCAATAAGCACAAAACAAAGCTATACTTATTTCAGCCATGAGAGTGTTTCGAATTGCAAATTTCGGGAAAAAAGCGAACAAACTACACTCAAAGTCAAATGCGGCAGTGCGCGATAAGCAAGTGCCGCTTATGCAAGATCACGAATGTAATTGCTCCCTTGTCTGGCACGACACTTCATCCAAAAACGAAATAGCAGATATGAAATGTGGGAGAGAAAAAGAGACGTAAACTAACAGTATCAACAAAGCCTTAAGCGACAAAAATGATTGATTGCTAGCCGTCTTGTGCTGAGCTCTATTTAATCACTTTATTCCCTTTTCTCCGTTTGTGTTGGGATAATTTTGTATTTGTGTAATTTGTATACGAAATGAGGAGGTATACCTCCCGACAAGACGGGGATTCATATCCGGCGCCTATCCGGAGCTTACACAAACCCGATTTTGATGTTATCACATGTCATGGTACCGTTTGTTTTGATTTATATTACAAAGCCAGATTAAGTTGAGATTAATCTGTAGGTTAATAACTTCGTTTAATTCGCGTGTCAAGGCATTATGAAAACATTTCAAATATGATTTGAAACCGTTTCATTAAAAAATGATCCGCACATAAAGACTCTCGTTAGCAATACTCATTTCAATTAAATCACTAATATATACAAGTACAAATTTAAGAAATAAAACATATTATTTTCATAAACATGTTTTTGCGGTCGGTTCGTTACTTCAAAATATTTTGTCCTTTTTATCGGTTAGTAAAGACATCTCATCACTGACTAATGATTAGTCAACGTCATAAGAACAAGATAAAGTTTAATAATAATAATATTTATCGACGATGAGGCTATTAGTTCAGTGCGAACTTAGACTAGCCATTTAAATAAAAACCACCAAATAACAGTGTCCTAAGTCCTTGTGGATTTGAAATGAAATAGTGGAACTAATCCCGTTCACACGCCCACTACTGTAATTCCTGTACACCACCAGTGACCCACGAACACACCGAGTTATGACACTCGGGAAGTCCCAGGAAAAATTTAACTGTCTTGGAACCCGCAACGAAATTAATCAGAAGAAAAGGGAAGGAGTTGGAAATATAATAAGTCCACTTCGAACACTCGTAATTTGAACTTGTCTTTGTAATGACGAAACTATCTATTCGTCTATCCGTGTGATGACGAATTATTGGTATAGTTATTTATTAAGAACATTAGTGTCAAAACCCCTATTCACCCCATGGGTGTCATCCTAAGCAAACTATAGTGAAAAACAGTACTGCAAAGAGATGATAGCCTTGATATAAACCCTTTGACGATGTGGTATGGTACCTTAAAGCCTAATCTTTCTCAGGCCTTTTCTATGTCCAGCAGTCAACAATTAAAAGCTATAGATTTGATAGATAATGTGTGAATAGAAAACTTACCACTCATGTGTCCGTTTTCATAAGGTGAATATTCTCCGTTCTCAAGGCGGTGTTTCTTGAAGGGATGTCCCGGGAACTGTGTGGCTGCCAGAGATAATCCGACTCCTGACGCGCGTTTCGGTGGTCGGCCCGGTCTAGAGCTGCGGACATTGTAGCACGTTACTGTGGTTAAAAACCTTGTACTTAACCTAACACTTAAGAAACTATTGACTAAAATTATTGTCTGCCTCTGTGGCTCAGTGGTAGTGAATGCCACTGCTGTGCTAGAGGTCTCGGGTTCGATTCCTGAGTCGGACCAAATGTTTGTATGATCTGCAAATATTTGTTTCGGAGTTTGGGTGTTTTCTATGTATAATATGTATGAATTTACAAAAAAAAAGTATATAAGTATTAATATCAGTTATCTAGTACCCATAGTACAAGCTTTGCTTAGTTTGGGACTAGATGGCGTTGTGTGTTAAAATGTCTGAACATATTTATTTATTTATTTATTATTGTAAACAATAATTTGCCAGTTAACACAAGCAACTTAGTTGGAAGACCAATACTCTTATTTCCCTATTGTGTATGATTACCGGGATCTTTAATTACTCACAAAGTGCTTAGAAACACAGTAAGACAATGTCTAAGGGTTCAGACAGCGACTTATGATTGTGTGGTCGTTGGTTTGTTTCAAACAATCCAGAATCGCCCAGAAAGCCTTTCATGTAGGCACATTGTTATATATAGATTAGATAAATGCATTTGATTTGGAAACAAAGAAGCAAAACATTTACTAAGAAAACCATGGCGATAGACGAATAGAAATAGGTAGGTACTATGCATTTTTTTGCTTAATGCTGAAGAGGGAAACTACTCTTCACACAATCCTTTAATCGGGTGTTTCCTATGTATAATATAGTTGTTTTTACAAAAAAAAGTATTTAAATATTTCTGTCGGTTGTCAAGTACCCGTATCGTAAAACAGCCGCGCTTTCAGCTTAACGAGTATCCATTCCTTTCTGAGAATATGTTAAACTACTAATCCTATGAAAACATCTTTCCTAAAATGACGTGAGTCTAGGGTGACTGGGATCTTGAACCACAAGAAAATAAACTGCATTTTACAAATACAAGGAAATGTTAACAATACAAAAAGTTGCTGTTTGGCTGCGATAAAGATCTATATTTAATAAGTATCTTGAAATAGCAATCGTGTGAAAAAATTGAGATTGCATCGATTAAGATACAAACTATCGTAACAAAAGAGCTCATAGAAGTAAAGTACGGAATCGATCAATCCACTGTTACAAGTGATTCATCCATTATCATTTATTTACTCAAAGCAAATTCTCATAAGAGCAACAAAAGAACAATAACTGATATATACATTAATTAAATTCAATTAAGAGTCGGTAACGGTGGTTTCTCATGCGCTATCTGTGTGGTTATCAAATAAATCTTATAGTCGCGTGGGGCTGCCACAGATTTATTTTTATTTATTTCACTCCCCTAAGATTTAATACCCGTAAGACGTCGGCCGCAGTTTCCACAATTTCACGCTTATTGTTTTCCCATCCCTGATTTATGTGCACGTAATAGACAACAGTATTTCTTGGACGCAATAAAGTTTGTCACCTAAATCTTTGCCGTTAAGCCTATTGCGTACTTACAAAACCAAAAACTTATGGTTTACCTGTACAGTTTGAGAGTTTTAATCAGGATTCTTCAAATGTTCAAGTTTGTAGTATTTCAATTATATCTCAAAAAACCCGTTAAAATAAATTTAAAATTTCTTTTATTGTCGTAGACTCATTGATTCAATATATCAGTTAAACAAAGTTTGTTTAGAAATCTAAAAAAACAAGCTCAAAAGTGTACAATCCAAACAAACACATTAAACTAATAAAAGCGTTTTTGAAAGACTTCAATTCATAGCTAATAATAATTTTGGCAATTTACCTAATATAATTTTTCATATTGACAATAGAACAAGTCTGTAAGCTAAAGAATGTGTACGTATTGAAGTTTTTGGGCACTAATCTACTGATAACTATAATAAGAAAACTCTATGTTAATATTTTTACGTTGCACGAGTCTTTTACTTTACACTAACGCCTTTTAAAATGATAACCTCAAAGACGCTTCTCAGCTATTGTTATAAATAAAACAACCGCTGCAAAACCGTACACTGAAGAAAAGAAACATTGAGACACACACGTGACAGGCGTGCAAGCGAGGAGAAAATTATTTGGGTCATCATTTTGTGCAATCTAGTTCAAGAATTGCGGATAAAGTAAGACCAATTACAGTACGAAGTAATCCGCACTACATTACACTAGGTATCACATCAGAGGCGTCGGCTAAGTTCGGCAATTATCGGGGGAGCGATGCTGTTATCATAGTATCGGCTTACGCAGAAACTGAGTCTCGCCTATTTATTTTTATGTCAGCAACCGTCATTATGAGACACTCCATTAGCTTGGATTGCGGTGAGACTCGTTTTCGGTTACGCTTTGGGGTGCGATTGTATGGTATGACAATTTTTTTCTTCGTTGTCATGTTCAGATAAAGGGTTTGTTATTATTATATTGCATTCTCTTTACCGACTTCCCAACATTACACAAACAAGAAATTAGAACTATGATTAATTTAGATCTTCTGCCATCCCTAAAACTTCAGACGATCGCCGAAAAACAATTAAAATGTACAGGGTATAAATAGTTCGAATAGACTTCAGAAAACTCTATGGTAATAATGGTATTTATTTTAGGTGCAGAGAAGTACAGTCGGGATCAAAAAAAGTTCAACATAACCGCGCCCGCGACGAAATCGAATATTGAAAGTGTCGAGGGACACAGATAAGGAGAGCACGTGCCGCTCCCTTGCCGCCACTTAGGCCATACCCGTAATCTGAATACCGCAAAGCTCACTCCGATAAACACCATTAAAAACATTCGATTTATTACTGAACGATTTCCGAACGATTTATACGGGTGTGCGAAGTCAAAAGAGTATGATATAACAGAGGGTTCAAAAAGGGTACAAACGTAATACAACACTCAATAAACATTCGAAATTTAAAAAAAATACAATCGAATTAGCACCTCCTCCTTTTTTAAGGTCGATTAACAAAAAAGTATTTCAATACCGTACTCTTAAAATTCGTACTGAACAACTTGAATACGAAAGTTTCGTATACCAAATAAAATTATTAGGAATCATGTTTTCAAAACAATTTTAAAAACAAATATTTTATTTCAATGGAAATATTACTCTGTATTATTTTTTATGAATACGGTAAAAAAATTCAAATATCAGACATGAATCCATTCTGCACAACTTACTCTTTCCTATAGCCAACCCCAGTGAAACTAACACCACATATAGTTTTGCTTTTTGTATATTTGCTTGGCAATATTCATCACTCACAGCCCGTGTCACTGATCAAATAGCACCCACAAAGGAGTCCCCAGATATTTCTGACAGATATACTCTTGATAGATAGTTTTACAAACACAACGTATAAATCGCATTATACGTTCAACGTGAAATAAAAATTCTTAAAAACGTGGCATAGCTGAATAAAATCCAATACAAATATACCAACACAACACCTCCTTACTTCATTAAAAAAATGAATCCCAACACGTGATACAAGCAGTATCAACATCGAACGTATCGACACAGGAATAGACTCCCCAGTCTTTGTTATTTTATTTGTATTACTATTCTAAACTTTTAGTGGACGTGTTCACACTCACTAATAATTACTGACACTATATCATAACATTCACGTGGCATAAACATCCTTGACTACGCAGCTACAGTTTTAAAAAAAACTAAAAGACCAAAAACAACTCGCTGACAGCCTATTGTAAGCTAATAGTCATAATGTGTATATTTTATGCTTTTGTTACTGAAGCGACTGATTATTTACACGTTTCAGTACTACAAGCCGTATGGGAATGTTTACGCATTAATTTAAGCCTCTTTAAACGTTTTTTATGTCTTATATTTTAAAACCATTAAGAGAAGTTAATCTAATTTTAAATAGTAAGCTACCAGACCTTTCTTAGACACTGTCTTATTTTGTGTCGTATTTGTGTGTTATCGGGCGTAATTCAAATTGTCACTTAGTTTCATGCAATATTATATATTTATATCTTTATAGAACGATAAAAACTAAAGCCTTTGGATATTATTTTTTTATAAATAAAAAGTATAAACATTGAAAAGTTAACTATTTAATGAAAAATGTACTTTCTAAATGTAGGTATTATTGATCTAAGACGTTTGTTACACTATGATTGATGATGAAGACTATGATAAGTGCTACCCTAGACCCTAGAGATCTAGAAGTGTATATATCATGTAATGACTCTGCGCCACTATTAAAAACAAGTCAATCAATTATGTAACCATCTCAGAAGACTCATGTTATTGTTTAAACGCATAATCATTTCAGAAACGCCTTTTATGTATTATTTCCTTTTTAAATTTGAAGCGTCTTAAATACCATATCTGGATATTCTACTATACAATGAGCCTCTGTCTTAAAAATGGTCCAAGAATCGGTAGACAACGTAAAACAAACGCATGTAATCTTATCTAATGTAAACTCAAACGCAGTAGCAGTTTGTCTTAGGTTCAGTGCAAACATGATAAATGATTTCGGTTCAAAAAGATTGTTCTATTTTTTTCTAAACGAGTTCCGGTTGAAGCGAGATGTGTAATCTTTCCTTGAATAGAAACACCTATTCACCTTGAGAAGTACCTGAGGAAGAAGAGAGGACCGAATTATTGATACGTTTGGTTTAATGATTTTGCTACTACAGTATACATAGACTCTACAAAGAAAGATGTACTACATTCGTACAATATTGTTCGAAATGATAATAAAGTTTCATCATTAAAAACAATGTTTTAATAAAACCAAAGGAAAAATCTAATTGAAGCCAAAAATTAGAGCCACTAAGACAGTAACAATAAAAAGTGAAAGCAAAGCCGCGTTTAATTGTGTCATAAAAATAAAAATTAAATAAAAAATGCTTTAGGGTGGAAAAGTTTTGCGACCGTAATTCTGGCCTACAATTATATCATGTTCTGTAAGAGCAATGTTCTCCTAATGTTACCTGTCCCAGGGGTGAGGGATATCTTTTTAATTCATTAAAATTTCCCTTCTTTGCACTCTACCTTTAGATTCAAATATATTAGCATTTTAAAACTTAGTATGCTTAGTAGCAAAAATTATACATCACTTAATACTGAACTGTCGATTGGATCATTCATTTCAAATATTTTTTTTTTACTGAATAATTTTATATTATATACGAATCTAAAAAAAGTTTACTTGTGAAAAATGAATCTAAAAATCATAACAACGTAAACTAATGCATCGCATAGGAAAATTAAATTGTGTATGTGAATATTAAAATTACATAATGATGTTTTTACTTCATTATTTTATAATAACAGGAAAAGAATAAAATAAATAATGTCGATTAAAATTTTATACATAAACAGAGATGTTAAACGTTGCGGATCTATAAAGCGAGTACTTGGTTTAATAACACTGTTCTATCTGACAGTACAATCACAAGTTAATGTAGCAAGTCACCGCAATAGTCAGGTAGCTGGTACGTTTCAATTTCTCCGAGGCATTTTATTTACAAAACTAATTACGTTTGTCTGATAGAGTATTAAATAGCTCCCGGTGCTTCAGTTGATTCGTTGACAGTTAATAAAGACATTCCAAACGTATTTAAGATCTAACCTACTCTACATCAGCGATCACATCGCTTGGTCTTATTATATTGTTTTTTTATATTTTTGAATACGACTGTACTTCTCCGTTAATCATGTTCAATATAAAATGTCTTATTAGCGATAGAATTAGATATGTACATAAAAATATTAACTGGGTCGGACACGTTTTTTTATTGTTTTTTTTTTATTTTATTACTGTTGGCACGAACATCATTGTCGGCACGCCACGTGGTTCGTATAATTGAAATGTCCAAACACTAAATTTATAGTTTGTACTGCGTCACTATTTCTTTTTTATTACTCCTATCGATGTAGCGTCCATTGATCTAACTATATTATATTGGACAAACTCATCTATCATGTAACTGTCCCCTCTGTAACAAGAACATATGTTTTTTAATTACTCTAAGACTTTATTTATTATATATTTATATGAATGAAGCAAATTTTACAATTTCAAATTAAAAATGTTATACTGATCTGTGATTATAGTATATACCGAAACTAATAACAGAAACCTTATACACAAATAATCGTGTTACAGAACATTAAAATCTTAAATATTAATTGTAATAAGAGCGGGACCCCGCCATCCCTTTCTGCGAATGCTGGGGCAACATAATCAGCCCCCAAGGGACAACCTCTTGTAATTAGCGGCTGTTCATTTCTTAATTTCAATATTTAATTACAAAGGAAACTCGATGACTGCTTCGTATAGCAAGAGACGTCAGCTTCAGAAAGTCTTTCGAATCCGTTTTGTTTCTAATTCGCTTACAGTATCGTTTGATATGGCTTCTTTATTGTTCTTTGTCTGCTATATCAAAGGATGCTCGACTTTAATCATTTATCTGGACAGAGCGTCGCCATCAACTTCAATTATTTCGATTTGATTCTATCAAACGTCAAAGAGAGATTTTCTTTAATGCTGCTATTACATAAACATGTGTACATATTTGATGAAAGTCTAAAAGCTACGAGAGATGAGATAGGTATAATCAATGTAACTTTATCGTGTTCGTTGAACAACCATCTTACAATTTCCCTTTGTCGTACCCTATTGTCAGACGTAATAGCTCCTAACTTATCGTTTTATTTCATTTCTGCCGAGCAGCTATCATTTTGCGTTTTAACTATTACCTGAATAAAGATTTCATTATTGAATGTCTGGAGAAATATTACATGACTTTGTTGAGTTTTGAACTACAATGTTGGATAAAATGGTGAGGCACAAGACTCTTTTTTGCATTTAAACTTTAGTTTAATTTATACTTCCAAAGCCTAGCTAAGATTTCATTTGTTTTGTTTGTCCCAGATACATTGAATATACTAAGAATAGTATTTATCATAAACATTTATGTATTGAACTCTAGTTTGGAGGACGACTGTCTGTAACGGTTGCTGATACTGATAGTTACTGACACCTTACCCTCGTCTAAATTTAGTAACACACTCAACCAAAGTCGGCGGCGTTTAGCGGCGACTTGGCTTTGCCAGCAATAGGTACTACATATTAGAAAGGCCTGATGATCCTGCAGCAAAAAAAACAGGCTTACACGCGATTCAATAATCTCCATCCAAATCTCTTCATTTATTTATCGTCTATGTGTCGGGTCTAGTAATTTACTTGAAAAAAAACATTAACTAATTTTTATTTTAGGAAATGAATTCTGTCGTGGTCAATACAATCACGGTTTTGATATTTAAACGTTTTTTAGGGGTACTTTTCAATTGATCTGGCATCGGTTTGTGCGTTTGGCATGTTTTGTTATGAATCGTTGACGGCTGTTGGTTTGGACGTGTCCATTCACGCTCGCCCTGTACTGCTCGATTGTTTTGTTGTGTAAAATTATACAATTTCTAGCCGGGTGACCACGCGACGCCGACCGCAGCCACCGGTGCTCCGCTGCTGTCACGCCCTACGCCATTCGATTGAAAATGAAAAATCTATTGTAACTTGTGACAAAAGATAAAACTTCTTTTATTTTTGACATGGTTTTTAATGACAATTTCCGAAGGTTTTTGATCACAAACCTTTTTTACCAAAACTTGAAAGTTATAATCTAAAAATGTATAAAAGTATTGAAATGCTCAAAGTTTTTTTTAATACGGTGTAACTAATTGGATACCATTACTTTTGCCGTTGGCGCCAGTTGTTAATGTGGTGAAATCTTTCGACAAATTAAAACTTTTGGGTCCACGTTTAATAAAATACATTTTTTTTGTATTTTTGTTATTTTTAATAGTTTTCTATTTATATTGATACGCTTCATTACAAATAATAAAACGGTTTGCTACCGTTCCTAGCATTTGTATTTTTTACCTTAAAAGTCCTTTGTATCGCCAACAAAAAACTTTATGCTACCTGATGAGAGCAGTTAGTCGATTTGTAAATTAATTTCTTCTCATTCCGAAATGTAATAGTGTTGAGTCATATGACGCATATATCCTTGGCATCGGTGACTAACTTTACAAAGAAGTAAATATAAAAAAGCGCTTGTTTTTCAACAGCCACCATTAGAGAGACACTTGAAAGATAGCTGCAGTCGCATTTAAAATTAGTTCCTAAACTCATAAAACTCCTTGCATCTTTAAATGTAAACAAGACTCAAATATGTGCACAGTACACCGTAATTTGTTAACATTTTATATTTCCTTTCGAAGTTGATTACACCGTTTGTATGTGTGAGTGAAATAATATGTTTAACATGGGATATTATTTATTCTTAAATTTTCTGGATTTATGTTCTAATTTATTATTTTATCTACCTTTTCTCATGTTCAGTGAAAAATTAAAATAATCAAAACATACAAGCTAGAGATTTGAAACAGAATAGAGTCCCGGACGTGTGATCGTTCAGTGTCGAACAAAAATAAACGTTATGATTTGTTAAACAGGTTATTAGAAAAACATCGGCGCTGTCGACAGGGAGTTTGGAAATAAACTATTAAAAATCGGCCAAGTGTGAGTTGGACATTGTGCCGTCAGTGTTCAGTACAAGAAACGTGACTCATTGTTTCTTTATGCTAAACTTTTATTATAATCTGCAGAATTTATAGTCTAAAACGCTGAATGTTACGTCGTGCATACAAAACAGATGTAAACTTCATAACTAACTGTCTAATTGGTAAATGTAACAGAACACAACGGTATAGGAATATTTCATATCGACCACTTTGATATAATTCTCAAAAATCTGCGTACAAAGGAAATAGACTTAATATTAATAGACAAAAGTTTTTCAAATCTTAAAACAAAAGTGGGATTTCAAAAGATAAACACGTTAATCATAAATCATGAACGTAATAGTTACATTCTGACGCAGCGTAAGTACATCTGAAAAATCTTTTGTTTGATCAGTCTCAAACATCTGGATGTTGAACAGAAGTTCATAATAAAATATGATGAAAAAATATGTTAAGTCCTTTTGTATCGACCGCTTCTCTCTATTTCTATACGACAATCGAGAAGTTTTGATACTTCAGGTATGTATGGAGAATTTTAAAGATTGTCAACTTCATTATTAAAAAAAAATTATACTTATCATTTGTACCTACAACAATTAACTTCGCACTGACTGGTATAAGGACCTGCGATATTTAATGTTCGAACATTACTAATTAACATACATCATCAATATTAAATATTAACGAAAAATAAAAAATCCTACTGGACCATCGTAACGTAAGATTATATGTGGCAACTCTGCAATGATAGATGAATTATTTTTTACTTTTTAATTCAATCTGTCACTATAGTTTTTTTAAATAATTACTATTCATTCATTTTTTTATTAACTTACCTTCGATACCGATGCCTTACGATATCTATCATTTCAAAAGTAACAAGTGTTTCAAAGTTAAAGATATCATTAGTACACGTTACAATGTCGAAGGGTATTTATAGAAGCCACATAAAACAGTACTGCAATTGCGATGATATTAATATATTGTATATATAAACGTCATTGGCACTAAGAGGGTTCTAGCATGATACATTGTTACGTGTACAACTCCTGAGCTATATTAATACAATAGTATTATCTTAGACTTTTAATAGAATTAAATTAAAAGCTAAAACTATTACGACAACCGTTAGTCAATTACCTTATAAGTTAATTACCAACAAAATGTGGCCATATACAATTAAATAATTGTATAACTCGATTACGATACGATTATCGATACGATAAATTGTTGAACTCGATTATAATATATGACCGTTTTTAATACTTGCTGGTAATGTGACTTTTAAAATAAAAACTTTTAAAATACTAAGTACTATAATCGATGATATTAAAGAACTTCCATGTTCTCTTTTTAAATAATGGTATAAAATAAGATGGGATTGTGTTTAAATTTAGTGAAGTAAAACGTAGAAAGCTTAACATTAAATGTAAAATAATTAACTGATATAAGCTCGGATGCATTAACACCTAAAATTACAAAAGAAAATGTCTAAACTCGACCAAAGTTGCATATATATCTCATTCAAATACTATAAAATATCAAAACTCTTTGGTTAAATATTGAATTGCAGCCGAAACGTACAGCAGTTCATAGTAACTCGGTAAGATTTGTTTTGATAATACATCATAAAACTATTAAATATTGGTTCGCTGAGTGAGACTATCCGCTACTGTTTCCATGTTGCTCTCTAAGTGAGCAGCGGGGAGCGGGCATTCATTACTTTGGAACTTTTAAACTTGTTACAATAGGAAGTTAAATATAAAATCGAAACAGATTTCGAAAAGCACTGTCAGAGTGTTAAATATATAAAACATTTTCAAAAAAGGTTTTAGTATCTTAAGCTGATGACTTGGGCTCTATAGGAACACTGATCATGGCGTAATCGTTTTGTTATTTCAGCGTTTAGACGATGTTTAAACCCTGTTTTGTTATGTCAGAGGCATGTGGGAATCATTCAATTGTGTTCTACATCCGGGTTATGATTGGTTATTTAGTTTTATTTTTAAATTTAGATTGATCGATCATTTAATTTAGCATATTCCGATAGAACTTTTTTGTCTAACCAACGAGAGTAAATCTTAATGTCAATTGAGATTATAGATTACTATTACTGAAATGACATTATTGTGAACAAAAAATATACTGAGTTATAATTATTGTATTTATAAACTATTACTTATATTTTGAACAAGAAATTCTAGATTTGAATAAATTATGTAAGATAAAAATACAATTCAAAATACTTCTTAATTGATATGTAATAAGCATGCTTTAATTTTCTATTCTAATACTCCTACAAATGTGCACAAAAATTATGTACAAATGCACATGTTTCTTCAATATTTTATTGACCTCAAATAAAAAAATGTATAATTACATTATTTTACCCCCTTAGGGGTGGCATTTCCTCAATTATTTTCTTAGTACTTATATTATATGAAGGACCTAAATGCAAAATTTAAGGATTCAAGATTTAGCGGTTTGGGCTGTGCGTTGATCTCTAGGTACCACAGTCAGTCACCTTCCTCCTTTATAACTATTGATAGATAATATCATTTTTATAACTGCCTCGGTGGCGCAGTGGTAGCGTATTCGACTGCTGTGCTTGAGGTTACAGGTTCGATTACCGGGTCGGACCAAATTCCTGTATGATCTGCAAATATTTGTTTCGGAGTTTGGGTGTTTTTTTTGTATAATTAATTATGTTTTTACTAAAAAGTACATGTGTGTTTATATCCTTTGACTACACGGTTGGCCTAGTGGTTTCAGTGGTCGCCACATCGCTTCCTACTGCGCCTAGTGTTGTGGGTTCAAATCCAACATGGGACAACATTTTGTGTGATCCATAAATTGTTGTTCTAAGTCTGGGCGTACTATGTGTCCGTTTCATGTATATTCGTAAAGATCCCCGTGACACAGGAATGTATATTTTAAGGCGGGAGTTGTGTTTTAAAAAAAAGAAAGAAAAAAAAGGACCCATAACACAAGCTCTGCTTAGCTTGGGATTAGACGACGGTCTAATAGATATATATACTACTCGTGCGCGATAACTTGAGACCCGCGTGGAATTCGTCACCCCTCCCCTCATACCCGCGCACCTACCCTATGACGCCCGCAGTGTTCACACTGCGGGCGTCATAGGGTAGGTGCGCGGTAGTAGCAATAGTGGTACATATATAAATAAATTTCATTTCATAATTTTCAATAGTCCTAGAACAGTTTATCTACTTGATGCGTGTCAGCTAACCACAGACTTCCGTTCCCATCTCCTTTTTATCTTACACAAATATGACAAATCAAACGAATGTTATACAAACATCTCATGGTTACTTTCTACAATGGCATATTTAAGTAAAGGTTTAAGGTGTAACACTGTGTTTTAATAAAGATCTGACAGTTGCCGCTGAAGAATATACGTTTCAAGAAAATAGGATTATTCTCTTTAATAGTAGGCGAAATCCCCGTTTAAAAGGAAAATCCTACTAGCAGAGGGCTATTAAAGGCAATAAAAGATGATGAGGCGAGTTATTCTTATTTAAAATATAAAAAGCAGGTATCGTGTGTTTTATTTGTGACTGCCTCGGTGGTGCAGTGTTAGCGTACGCGACTGCTGTCCATGAGGTTTCGGAGTTTGGGTGTTTTCTATGTATAATATGTATGTATTTACAAAAAAAAGTATATATGTATTCATATCAGTTGTCTAGTACCCATAATACAAGCTCTGCTTAGTTTGGGACTAGATGGCGTTGTGTGTTAGAAGTCCAAAATATTTATTTATTTATTTATTATTTATTTATTTGACTGCCTGCTAGCGCAGTGGTAGCGTATGCGACTGCTGTGCTTGAGGACTCGAGTTCGATTCCCGGGTCGGACCAAATGTTTGTATGTTCTGCAGGTATTTGCTTTGGAGTTTGGGTGTGTTGTATTGTTATAAAAAATATTATATGTGTATTTATATCAGTTGTCTAGTACCCATAACATAGTATAATCGTAGTATCAGTTCAGTTTTCCACTCTCTTATTCATGATATTAATATTCAAAAATGTTTTTCTTGTCATATCTGCCTCTTCTATATTTATCATAATTTGTAGTAAAATACTAAAAACTAGATATAAAATGGTAGTTTATTAGTTTAGGCTGTCTAATACACATAGGTTTAAGATTAATCAGACCTGAACAATTCTCATGGACGAATTTTTTGCATCCGATTTTTATAACCGCTTTTTCTACGTGCTTTTATTTTATTTTAATATTATTCTTAGATTTATGCACTTTTGTACAATTGCGGACTTAATGCCCAAGGCATTATCTTCCAGTAAACCGTGCTTATCTCACGTTGTATTTAAAGAATCAATTTACTAAAAATCTTGTTAATAAAATGCATCAAAAATAAAACTAAGAAGCGGTCATGTTTAATAGTTTAGGCTGTCACTTTGGATGAACAAGTTAATAGACGTAATCAATTTGTTCGAATCCAAGTATGAGGATAAAAAACACACATTAAATTCGCCGGTCACGCAAGACCTGTCAGATTCCTACCGCTTACTCCAAAACTTTCATCGTTAACTGTACTATATGAAAAAAATTAAGCTAATTTGTTAAACTATATATTGACACGAGATGACGTCATATAATGATTCATCATCATCATCATCGTTAATAGTCCAGTGCTGGATAAAGGCCCCTCTATAGAAACTGCACATGTGGCCTAGTAATTGAAGCGGTCGCAACGCCGCTTTCTACGTAGTTAAGTGTTGTGGGTTAAAACCCTACAAGGGAACAACACTTTGTGTGATCCACAAATTGTTGTTCTGAGTCTGGGAGTTCTTTGTATCTGTTTCATGTATGTGTATAAAGTCCTCTGGTACACAGGATATATTCTGTTGTGTTTAAATAAAGAAGAAATGAAAGGTATATCTAAACCTACCGTACTACGCTATGTGGAGCTATGTGCATAGTGTACGGAACCCTGCCAAATGATGGACCAAAAATTTGAATGAAGTGGCAGCAGATGAATGCGGACCACCCAAAACCAGAATAGTAGGCACTCCTTTCGAGAGACCTTCGTTCAGCAGTAAACTTCGATGGTTCGTTTTATAGCTATTGCCTATCATGCATGACCACGTTAATACCCGCAAGTTCATTAATTAATTATGATTATTAATTTATTTCTAATTATTGTACCTAATTTTGTAGGTAGGTAGCTAAAAATTACCATTTGAGCAGGTTTAGTTCAGTGATGGGGCTTGGTAATTGATAATATAACTCTTTAGTGCTTACTGTTACGAATCAAGTATTTTACGTGGTTTATATTTTTCTCAAATCTTTACATATATCAATCTGTTTTATTTTGGGGCAATTATAGAACTCTCTATTTTGCAATAAGTTTTTTTTACTTAAGAGCCTGCCAAAGTAACTCTACTCTGCCTCATGGAAAGGATGAGCAGAAACCAAAAATGGTAATCACCATACTCATTGCGAATGCAAAGAAAGCTACAATGCAGCATGGTGAGCGACACTATGGCGGCCTATTGATATACTTCTGCATCATTAAATAAATAAATACTTCGGACAATTAACACGCAACGCAATCTAGTCCCAAACTAAGCAGAGCTTGTATTATGGATACTAGACAACGGATATAAATACATAAATACTTTTTTTTGTAAATATATACACATTATACATAGAAAACANCACTGACAAATAAACAGTTCATTTTCGAACTTTATAGTATCACTATTTATTTACATTCCTCAAGTAATTAAGTAATTAGTTGCGAATTACCTATGCCCTGTTCGGGAGCGGTTACAAGTGCAATTTCTTAATTGAATGTATAAATGCAGTACTTTCAATTAAGCGCTCATTATAAGTAGCACTTTTTTCAATACACAGAACTATTAATGTTTCCGTTGTATAAATATGTACGTAAAAAATTTATATAAAATTGTTACTATTATTGGTTATTGGCCTTTTTTAAAACTTTAATCCTACTAATATTATAACCCCGAAAGCTTGTAAGTATGGGTGGATGTTTGTTACTCCACCACGTAAAAACTATAGAACGGATTTTAATAAAACTTTACTATAATATAACTTATACACCATAATAACACATAAGCTACAATTTATAAAGATATTGTGTGAATTGTCCAAAATATCAAGTAAATAGGAAAAAATCTACACGAAAGACTATGAGACTACACGAAAATAAATATGGCGGTACGAAGTTCGCGGGGTCAGCTTGTTCAAAATAAATACAAGGCCAAAGATGAAAACGTCTTTTTAAAACCGTGGCTTGAAAAAAAGGCTTGCTGACATTTTAAGGTAAATGCAAGCAATGGAATAAAAGTCTAGGTAACTATTAGTTGACTATTAATAATAATATATTTATATATCTTACACACGGCAACCTGATCCCAAACTAGGTAAAGCCTAAGCTATGATAACCAAGCCGCTGACGAACATACCTAGTTATAATTTTATCTATTTATCTAATCCCTTTAAACAAGTAATTCTTGTATATATATCATCTGAATCTCGGAAACGGTTGTATCGAATTTCATGAAATTTAGAATGCAGGGTATCGGGGGCGATAAATTTATCTAACAAAGATTCATTTTTAAAAAATTCACCATAAGAAATACCGAGTAAAGCTCGGTCATCTTTAAAGGTACTTTCTAAATGACAGTGCTTATAACACAATATTTGATTTTTTTATTTATTCTTTAGGCACAAATGTACTAAGGCGAACTTAATGCCGTGAATATTTTCTAACAGTCCACCTTGGGGCGATACATAACCAAATACGGTAGATGCATAGAAATACTAGCTGACCCGGCAATCATTGTTAAAATAATATTCAGTGGTAGGTCACCCTTACCATTTAGGGGTATGAAAAATAGATGTTAGCCAACTCTCAGACCCACCCGATATGTATATAAAATTTCATAAGAATCAGTCCCGCTGTTTTGGAGAAGTTTGATAACAAACACCGCGTGGCGAGAATTTTATATATTAGATAGATATTTGAATGAGTGGGAATGCACGGCCTCTGGCTCAGCAATCAGATAACTAACCACTAGACCAACGGACCCGACATTGTGAAAGTTAGCTTTTAATTAGCTGCAAATTATATCAATACGATGTCTAATTTTTGTAATAAGAGTAGGGACGCGTGCCGTGGTCTGCGGTTGCATAGCCGGCTTGCCCAACATATCTCATAACAAGCCTAGTTTGTACACACTACCTAACTGATATCTCAAATACTCACGAAAATCAGCTCCACTAAATTCACTCTCGTTGTTTTTAAAATCATAAACATCCAAATTTGCTTAAGAGAAATTTCGTACAATATCCTCAAACAGACGTTTACAGTAAAGATTAGATAAAGAACCACAGCTAGAAAAACATGCGAAGTGTACTCCGAAACTAAAAAGACAATACAATACAATATAATACTCAATTTCTGGGGTCAGAATAATGTCATTCTTAAATTAATTATTTCAAATTCAAATTCATTGATTTAATTAAAACACTAAGTGACATTTATGAACGTTAAATTGAAGCTACAGATAAAAATCACAGATCGACAAAAACAGACGCGAGATGTTCTCTATTGTCAAGGTGAATTAGGTGAAAACACCAAAATACGCCGCCTAGGCAGACAGGCAAGTGTCGATCCAAAGCTTCCAGTTCCCAAAATGCGTAGGGCCTTATGAGAAGAACAATAGTAAAAGAACTCATGGCCACTCTTTTCAAAAGTCAGATTTTTTAGGTACAATATTATTAGTATACACATAAATGGTTAACTGTGTGCAAGCTGTTACAACCTGAATTTCGTTTTATTACAATGCTTCAAAAGCTAACGTACTAATAAAAACAAAACAAAAAATAGAATAAATTCGTTGAAAAATAAATTCACTGGGATAGTTAAGAGAAATTCTATCAAGTTAGATTTACAAGATTGTATAGGTCTATATAATAATTCTCTATTATTTTGTATAGCAGGGGTAAATACGCAGAAGAGAACAGTTTTACAGGTTGAGAGCCTATTTAGTTCTTTCAAGTTCTCATTGCGTTATACATTCATTTGCAAATCTTGCTATTATAATGAACCGTCCCTTGTTTATCTTCTAAGCTGTCCACATAGGCGTAAACTTAGATTCCAATAAGACTTCAAACCTGTAGTTTGAGCTTCAAATAACAAGTCCTACAGGCGACGTGCCTACAGGCAAATCCAATATAAATTGTACAGTAATATATTGAACTAAATTTTAACAAATGCATTCAATAATAAAAATAACAAATGGATGTTGAACATATTTACAGTAACAAAACGCACTCTTTTATATTACGTTTGATTGCACACTACAAATCAAAGCGCACCCCTTTAATTAAACCGTCTGCATTAAGTCAACTTTGCACTAGAAACGAAACTAGCAGTTATGTAATAAAAGCACATATAATTTACTCATGAGATTGTCCCAAATTGTTTATCGAAGGGTAACTAGCTATAATTTGGAATTCGGCATGTGTTATAGTAAAACTACGCGGCTTCGTTCGTGTTAATTTTGTCAATCATTTCTCTTCTTCTCTAGATTTTATCGAGTTTTTGTTTAATAAACCAAAATAAAACTCCAATAGATATTTTTACATTTAATAAGCATTAATTTTAAGCAATTAGGTATATAAGTCTAAATTATACTTTGCTTCTTATTGGAAAATTATCACTTAGAGTTGATATATCAAAATATTTGGAACGATTATATAAACTTTTTAAGGAATTCTAATTAATTGAAATCAATGAAATCAAATGTTTAGATGAAATACAATTGTTTTATACCCGACTGCGAAAGAGAAAAGTACGGCTATGTTTTTCGAGTATTTATATGTATGTATGAGTTTATATTTCATTGGCCCTAGAGCCTAAACGGCTTGTCGTATTTTTATGTGAGTGGTGTTAATAGCTTCGTCTTAGCTTAAGAGTGACACTGGGTACATCTAAATTAAAACAAAACAAAATAAAAAAAATTTATACGCAGTCAGATTTTTTAAAATAATTTATTACTTGTTTAATAGTTTCTGTACAATAGTAAGGAGAGGCACTGTTCTAGGCTTAAAAAATCTTCAGAAAAAATGCTAACTCCTTATTCCGCTATCGTGCATTCACGATCCACTGTATTACTCATCCACAATTGCCGTATCAAATGAAATATAATCGAACGTTCGCGACGTCCATTCAATTATCCCTGAAAATTGGGGCTCATTAAAATAATAAAACAGCCGGAGGCGGAATCAAATTGAATGATAACAAAAGCTTGTGTTAATTCGAAGCGACACACCGTTTCGCGTATGTACCACCTACATTTAATATAATCGAAAAAAATAATTGAGCATAAATAAAAAAAACTAAGAATAACAAAGGAAACCACAAAGCTACGTGAAACATCTGATGTCTAAAGACAAAAAACACACAGCACAAATGATACATTCATAAACAAGTAATTAAAATCTGGTCGTATATGATATAATTAACCAATTTCCAAATCACAATATCAGTCATACACACGACAGTTAGATAAAGCCTAGTTCATATGAGCGGAAGCCCCTGTTTGCACAATAATAGCGTCCGTGTGTCAGCTCCTCAATGCAACCCCAAATGCAATTGTGTACATTCGTGCGAGGATTGAGTTACACTGAATGCGATGGAAACATTTGCATCGTGCGCCCAGAGCTCCGCCACCTATAGACAGTTTCTATTAATTTAATTATTAGTTCAGGTACGAAAATTTAATGCACACAATGAATACGTCAAAAGTCAACAGAAGAATTGTGAGTACATAGATATGTAACTCACAATTCCTTTGCAATGTAATGACATTTTGGAAGTGAAAACTTCTTTGGCCACATTTAGCACTTTTTGGTAGGAGAAAATCTTATAATTTCGCGTCGTAGCGTCACCGAAATGCTGACGTCACAAAACTTCTTTGGCCGCGTTGAACACGTTTGGTTGAGGAAAATGTTATGGTTTCGCGTCACCGACATGCTAATATATGATGTTAACAGTTTTTTAATTTAAAATTTAGATATTTTTTATTTCTACATTAATTTTATTGATAACATTCTAATTTATAAGTTTTCATTTCTATCGACATTGATATGTTATATTTCAAGAAATTTTGACAGAAAATGAAATATAGCTGGGCGTGAATTAGGTAATAGCAATATTCATCTTTAAAACTCCTAATTATTATTATTAGTAAAGCCTTCTTATTTTGTGGGATTGTACATTTAATATTATTAAACTTTGAGTAAGAGTTAATTAATAAATTTTCCACAGCTACAGATTATCCCTTTTTGGATGATTTCAAGCTGTACCTATAGAGAGCTACTGAGGCTAGCTGTAAAAGTAGTTGTAGAGTGTTCATGTCTAGGCGTTATCTATAAAAGTAAAAAAATCTCTATTTAAGTATGACTTTTACGTGAACTTTTAGCAGTAACTACCAGTGTGATTTTAAGATGAAAATAAATCATGAAGGATTATATGTCGACTTCATGTCATATGAGAGGCTCTCGCACTAGCATAATTACAGTAACTATAAATGACAATTGCTAGCCAATAGTATACGTATAGAGCACAGATCGGCCCCCTATTTGGTGACCACTTGGCGGCACTGGGTGGTCATCCCGCAAATTGCTCTTTCCCAACAAAATTGTCAATAAAACTCATCTGATTCGCAGTTAAACAAGCGAGCGACATTATTAATTTATGCGCTGTAATATGGCGCAAACGTTGGCGTTATCCCGTGTAAATTATTAATAGTGCTGGGGTAAAAATTAAGCTTAAATCGAATGGGTAGTTTCGGCCGTAATGTCCGTTTTATGTTTCCATGTTCAGAATAATATGTTGTTTTATCGAATGACGACTCGAGTGAATCGGTTTTATTGGCAATCGCCATAGCTCTGTTATTGCAATTTTCATACATTAATTAAGACGACAAGATCGTTAGCAGTTTCGTACCTATAGGTCCATTTCATGACAAATAAAATTAAAAGAATATTATTCGATGCAAATGAGTTGTCTGACCTGGAGATCTACTTGGGATTAAGCAATAACATAAAATAAACGCTCATCTTTAAAAGACGAGACGAGACACAAAAGTGAATAGCTCCCTTGCGATTCACCTTTGCGTTGTCTTAAGAGAAAGCGATTACACAAATCTGAAGAAGCTATTAATCCGGCTCGCTGCCCTCGAATGGCATCACGGTTTGTTTAATAAAATCGCGAATTTACATATCAAAACCTACAAAGGGGCATAATTGGACCCGATGACTTAGAAAACGTAGTGGGTGAGGCGGGCGTGCCACCCCTAACAACAAACAAAGGAATTATACCCGCCTCAAGAAACTTTTAGCAATGGAAAGCTCCTTAACAAACAGACGCGTGTGTATCTAATGAAATTCCTATGGTTGCATAACATACCCGTGTGAGCGCTGTGCGTTATTAGCGGAATTATTTCTCCGGGTAAAATCTTTGAAGGCGGTTGCTCTTTTGGAAAAGTTGTTAAGAAAATGGGTTGAGATCTTTTTGGGATTTCATTAGTTTGTAACTATGCGGTGTGCTACGCGAGGCATCTAATTTATTAGGTAGGCGTAGCCAAGGGAACGAATGGGCAGCGAGCATTTGAAAATGGAACGGAACTGCCGAATCACGCCGCTTTGAGGCAAAGCCGCCACGACACGATTCGTTAAGAGACAAATGTTTGAATTCAATTCCAACAGTTTTTTCGGTAGTAATTAGTAACGGTATATTTAGTACGTATTCGGTCTACGTTTGTACGAGAGCCGTCTTTTTTAATAATTAATTTTGGTTGTTAATTCTGGGACCGTGGACTAAAAACAATTTATTCAACTATTAGAATAGTTAACGATGCGTTGATTAATGCTAGCAATTGTCTGATACACTAAAGAGTACATTCCCACACAGTACGTAAAGTGCCATTATGTTCGACGAATGAATGAAGTGCAAGCCGACGACATACGGGCATCTTATACTCTCTTTGCTTCATCGAGGATATTGACACTTGTTCGTTGTCATCAGCTTTTGTTCTACCGCGTGTTAGGTTACACGTACACTGAGATGTGCACGTGTTCATAACACGTCGGTAGTGCTACTTCACAGTATTTTATTTTTGCCTTTTTAAGCACGATTCGTTATATAACAGGAAAACACATACACCTAAAATATATATATATAGAAGTCGATACGTTTGTAATTCTACTTTAGACTTTGTCAATCGTTTTTAAAACGACGACATCAGACCCAATTTCTATTCAATTAAGTAATAAATAGCACGTTGCGTTGTGGGACTCATACCGGAAAGAAATGATTACAAGTCTACTTATCAATGAAATATTGAAGTGTAGCCAGGTGTTGTTATATAACTAACATAACCATGAACATTCGTCTTGAGAGAATGAATATGTTATCTAATTACGACCTCAATGATGAAATCGCTGTGAATTAAATGTTAACAATGTTAAGTGAGAGTTCAAGGTCACAGACCTGCTTAGTACGCTGACAAAATGCCTTAGATATACTTTTTTTTTGGACATCTAACACAACGCTATCTAGTCCCAAACTAAGCATAGCTTGTATTATGGGTACTCGACAACTGATATAAATACATATATACTTTTTTTCTTTGTAAATACATACATATCACACATAGAAAACATCCAAACTCCGAAACAAATATTTGCAGATCATACAAACATTTGATTCGACCCGGGAATCGAACCCGAGACCTCGAGAACAGCAATCGCATACGCTACCGCTGCGCCACCGAGGCAGTCGATAAATGTGTAGTAATCTCACTTCTTAGTATTATTATGAAGGCGAAATTTTAGATTGTTGTTGAGAAAATTTAGGACAAAGATCCAGGAATATTGCATAGGTATGTTACGTTATATCTTCTACCTACAAACTTATTGACACACGATACAAATCTGCGAATTAAAACTTGTTATTTAAATTCATTGATTAAACAATTTGTTAAAAATTTCATTTATCTTACGATTCTTTTAAATTATAGTTATTGGAAATTATAAGAAAGTCAAAGTCGTATTCAAACTGTAAACATTAAGAAAGTGCTGTCGTTAAAGCATTAATAAAATTAGAAAAAAAACTATAGTTAATCAATGATCAGATGTGGACTGAGATGCAATTGAAAAAGATCCTACGAGAAGTGCGTGTAAATAGCTAATTCCTAATTCTAGCAATTAGCGCGTTCAACCAAAACAAACCTTTTTCGCTTGTGCATTTAAAAGGAATGAAGATTGATCATTGTATTTCACAAGTAAATTTAAATTAAACTTTCTCTGTAGTAAACGCAAGTAGGTGTATTTATCATGGAGGTAGTACATCGAAGTATCTCACAGCGGTTTCGCGTCGCATCGCAGTGGAAAGCTAATCGTGTCGCGAGCCGTTCGCGCGTTATAATTAGTACAAATCGTCTACTTCATGCTGCCAACCACAGAGATAAAAAAGTATAGACTAGTCAACGCAATATACTAAACACTTTCATTTGCTTTTTGGTTTCCAAAACTCTACAATTTAAATGCTTTTAATAAATAAATAAAAATGTGTAGTTTAGTAAAGTAAGGAAGCAATCGCAAACGTCGATACAGTGTAAGTGAAATAAAACTACTTCTCGAGGGCATTTTGAAATGAAATAGACCTATCCTTAACCTACTTGATAAACGATTTGATATGCAGTTATATATTTAATTACGTAAAAATGAATTACAAAACGAAACAGTAATATAAACAATATCTGCCATCTTTATTAAATTCATTGAAAAGAAATGTTTTTTTAATTTTTTTTTATTTTGATATACTCTGTGTCACACTCACGACTAAGACAAATTCCATTGACACCGCTCACAAATAAATACGAGAAGCCGAAAAGGCTCTAGGGCATGCCACAAAATATATATTCATACATACACTCTAAAAACATAACCCTCCTTATTTCGTAGTCGAGTAATAAACAAAGTGATCAAGTTTTCCATTTAACTTGATCTGTCTAACCGTTTGTAGTCCAAGAGCTCTCCATGGAATCCGGTAATCTCGCGAGCTAATAGATTCGATAATTCATCGGCGCGTCTGGATCGATACAGTAGCTGTACGATTGATGGCGCCTGTCTTAGCTGGTGAAACGCTCCACGCGTCTGTCACACTAGTTTAAACAGTCATTTACGTTTAAAGCTGAGATACCGTGGGATATGGGGATTACCGTGGGAGAGCCACGCTTCGGCATGAATGGGCCGGCTCGACCGGAGTGATACCACGGCCTCACAGAAAACCGGTGTGAAACAGCGCTTACGCTGTGTTTCATCGAGTGAGTGAGGATACCGGAGGCCCAAACCCCAATCCAACGCCCCCTATCCCCCTCACTATCCCCTTTACCCTCAGGCCGCCATAGTGTGGGTCACCATGCTGCATTGTTCTTTTTCGCATTGAGGATGGTGACCACCACTCTTGGATTCTGCTCATGCTTTCCATCAGGCAGGGCAGAGTCATTTTGGCAGATTAAATATAAAAAAAAAAAATACTGAAACAGGTTTATGGATTATATCTATTATATTATTAATATGAAGACTGCCTCGGTGGCGCAGTGGTAGCGTACGCGACTGCTGTCCATGAGGTCTCGGGTTCGAATCCTAGGTCGGAACAAATGTTTGTATGATCCTAAAAAATATTTATTTCGGAGTTTGGCTGTTTTCTATGTATAGTATGTATGAATTTACAAAAAAAAAGTATTTATGTATCATATCAGTTGTCTAATACACCCATAATACAACCTCTGCTTAGTTTAGGACTAGATGGCGTTGCGTGTTTAGATTTAGTCCGAAATGTCCGAAATATTAAAATAATCTATGATGAAGTAAGTTTTTACTTATTTAAATATTGATTTCATATTATTATGCAACTAAACAGTTATACCTTTTTGAACACTGCTTTAGTAATGGAATGGACTGTGTTGAGACTGTGTCACAAAGCAATTGGTCACGCCTCGGAATTGTCAAGTTTGAAACACATTTTTGTGAAGAAATGTCCATTTTATTCAATTCTCCTTGGTCACATTCCAATGATCGCCTCGCTGACGCTACGGTAAGTGTACATTTTTTCGTTCATAAAAGATTACTAAAGAGGTTCAAATACCTGTACTAAAATAATAAAAAAACGTATCGATCTGTTCGAATTTTTCCTCATAATATTTCTTAGAGTGGCAAAAATTTATTTGATAGAGATCCCTATCTCTTTTTATATGTAGGATTTACATAAAAACATGTTACTAAACAATCTCACTCTCATCAACAACATTGCTGGGCTCGGGTCTCCTCTCAGGAGAGGGTTAACGCCATACATCTCCAAGCTGGCCAAGTGCGGGTTTGGGACTGGCAAGACAACGTTGTGGCTTCGTAATCTTACCGTTGGATGTTTTCAAGCCGTCCAAAGGCCTCCAACTAAGCTTCACGACTGTTATCCTATGATAACAACCGGGACCGACTGTTTAACGTGACCACCGAATCACGGAGACGCTCATGGTAACATGCCAGTAGCGGTCAACCATTCTGGTACTGACAGCGCCGTCGTTGCTTACCCTCGGTGATTGTTTCTTATCATTAAATGCAATTGGGCTATGAGCGCCTCAAGTTATCACGACCACGGTCTTATTTTATCTAACCCAATATAGCGATTTTCATACTCCCGTATCCTGTACTAACAGATCAACAACAGACAGATAACCAACAGTGATAAATAGAACAGATAAAAGAACTGTAACAACTTATCCTGGTACCAATTTGTTAACTTACAAAAAGAAACAAAGTAGATACACAGAGCTTTAATAATCGCTTATAGTGATATTCGACACATTATGTGAGCTAGAATAATTAAATTTCATACAATTATTCATACATGAAATTAAACATTTTAAAATACCCTACACAAGCACTTAATCGAGTAATCAAACGCCAAAAATGCCTTACATCATTTTGGAAAAACTGATACTCCTACCCTGGTAGACTGATATTTACCAAACATAGCTTCGAACCACCGCAAATATTCTACCACCAGAAACTAGCTTTCAAATGGAAAAAAAACCGCATCAAAATCGGTCAATCCGTTTAAGAGATACGATACCACTGACAGAATGACACAGACATCGACGTCAAACTTGTAAAACCCCTCTTTTTGCATCGGGGGTTAAAAAGATAAAACGTAACGATATTCGAAGTAAAATAATGCTAAGAAAAAAATGTTCACAAAATAGTATTTGTCAGTCAATAGCAAAGAAACAATGCATCTCAAAGTTTTCCTCGTAAGAAACCTTTCACAAGCCATTAATGTCTATATTCCGACCCCCTAAAGAGTTGTAAACACGAAATGGAATTATAGATTCCCCTAAAAGTCGCCATTAGAATTAGAGGCACAATTTATTCCGCACCGAGGCCCAATATTTCTATATTTCCTGTGCATATAACCCCTACAAATTCAGCTGTAACCAAACTTAAGCACAGCTCATAGGATAATGTTATGTTGATTATTTATTAGAGATTCTATTTCGTTATTATACGTGAAAATATACACAACCTAATCACACTAATGTTATTGAGGCGAAGGTTCCTGAGCGTGTTTATGTATTTGTTAGGTACTTCTTCAGGGTAACTGATACATTGGATTAACTCATAAGAGATGTTTTATCATGTAAAAATATAGTGTTTCCGTGGAATGTAAAAAAGCCTAGGAAGCAGCTAATCTTATGAATAATTAAGTCGACACAGTTATGTTAATGTTTAACTGCCTCGGTGGCGCAGTGGTAGCGTATGCGACTTCTGTGCTAGAGGTCTCGGGTTCGATTCCTGAGTCGGACCAAATGTTTGTATGATCTGCAATTATTTGTTTCGGAGTTTGGGTTTTTTCTATATATAATATGTATCTATTAACAAAAAAAAGTATATATGTATTAATACCAGTTGTCTGTCAGTACCCATAAGTATAAGCTCTGCTTAGTTTGGGTCTAGATGGCTTTGTGTTTTAAAACGTCCGAAAAATAATTATTTATTTAGTTACTAATTACGTAAAAGTATTTTCCTAACATATCTGATACTGTTATTTAAATAGTTTTATATGTATAATCCAGAATAACTATTATCATTCGTGTCAAGCTTTCAATAAGAAATATTATTTATTTTAGTAGTGAGTAGGTCCTATTCTATTTTTAATTCAAGATCCATAAATTAAATAACAAAGACAGAAACTTCTCAAGCGCATCAAAACTTTTAAATGATTTTAAAGGCCAACAAAGACATGCAAACACATTAATTTATAGGCACGAAAACAAACTTCTTTAAGTCTGTAAACAAACTTTTGCATTAAGTCCGCAGTCGGGAAGCAATTATGGTTACATCTATTATACCACCGTCATTTATATTAAAACATTTCATTACATTACATACTTTATTTATTTGTATTTAATACAAGTGTAAATTTTTCATGTGGCACCTCTATTACCATGAGATTTTAATTGAGGTTCCAATTTGCAACAATGTTATTACAAGGCCCAATAAATATTTTAACAAGATGCCTGTCAAATAAGAACAACAAATGTTTTAATGACCCATGCATCGACCCTTTTTATTGGTCGTATAAAGTCGTTGATTGTACGCGTAGTTCGGGACCAAGAAGGCCCAAAAATAGACACGGAACAATGTCTTAGATTGTTGTATAAAATAAATCTAGCAAGTTATCGTCCACAATAAACAGTTGCGGCGGAAGGCTATCACCAATTCCCACGCAAAGTTGATGTTAATAAAAGCAACAAAATTATATATTCAAGAGTTAGGAGGTGGTGGTATGGCAGTTAGAGCCTTCTACGTGGTCCGAGTTACAATGCAAATTGCCCTAGAGGGGTGCGCCGATGCCCTCTAACTGTGCGACTCACAAAGATGGCCGCCGTAATGGCGAAATGAAATTATTAAGCATTGTCTTGTGAAATCGGCCACAGTCGACACCTGAGACACAGACCACGACCACTTAGCATGGATACTCCACCGCTGATGAATTGTGTGCGGAGGGGTAACGACCCACCCGCCATGTGCCATCGCGTCACGTCATCCACTCGAACATACTGTCTTTGCGATATGTGTAGACACATTTTAAGTTCTAATAATCTACCATAGATACATCGTGTTTTTTTAAGGCGAAGAAACTTTTTCAAGTGAATTAAAAAATTACAATATATGAGTATGTATGTGATAATATCATTTTAATTTTTCGATAAATTCTTAAGCGGTTATAAATGTAAATTACGGTTGATAAAATAGTACTGAAAAATAGGCACGGAAGCACCTCCACACTTTTCTAACGCCAAGACATTACTTACGACCCTCGCCTGAAAGCTTTGTATTAAAATTTAAATCTACTTTGCAAAGTGTATTTTATACACGTGCTCTTGCAATTTTGATCGTTCATAAAGCTCCGAATAGCTTCTATTATTACGCTATACCTTTGCGGTATTGGGTGTTACACATCTCCCTAACCATTCCTGTTAACATTTCTACTAAGTCTCCCATGAATTTGGTATTCATAATGTTAATATATTATAGATGCTTTAATTACTCGTTTGCGGTACACTTGCGGTTTCTATGTTAATGTTCATTTCTATTTACTTCTGTTCATACGAATCTTAAACTTTTACATTAATATCTTTGTGCATCTGCATATCTCTGATAGAAAAACTCATCGTCAGGATTGATTGAAACAGAAATGACCATTAATTCGTTTAACGTGAAATCGATGTCCAAAAACGTGTCTTACAAAAATAAATTAATTTCAAAATTTGTTTTCGAGAACAAAAGGCTGAGATCCCTCTACTTATTGGCTGAGTGAAATTCCTCTTTAATCCAACGTATGCCCACTTCGTGTTTTTAATTTGACACAAAAAACAGCTTCGAGTCGGTGATCAATCAAAACTCCCGCTTATTTCTTTTTTCTATACTTCATTGCAATATACTTTCGCCTCTCTGTAACCGCTATAAATGTGAATGTATAATTTTATTTGTATAAAGAAAACAGGTATTTTTAAATTAAATTTTGTTTCGTGGATTTCAACATGTCACAAATTAGGTGCTTTGATTATAATTCTTTATATGGATGTCACTATAACTATGTTTTTTGGTAATTATTTTAATTAATATCAAAATAGTATATGGTAGCCGTAGTGCAAATACTACTTAGACTATACAGAATTAACGAAATTATTAACAACATCTCAACCATAAAGAATGTCAGGCAGGTTTTTCATCATTTAAAAAACAATGAAATCGTTTATATTTGTCGTTGTACCACCCTACTAAGAGCACCTATATAAGTAGGTACAGTGTACATAAACATTCGCATTCATTTCACGTTCGTGATCATTCGGCCTCATTCGGCCTGAGTCGGTATTACGTGATTTATTCAAAAGGGTCTAATTGCCACCGGGACTTTTCTCGCCGACTGTACCGCAACAGTCTTGAGCGTTGTGTCTTGTACAATTAGTTAAGCTTATTGCATATAATATTTATTATATTTATGTAAATGCATAAATTTCATTTTCTTTATATAAATGTTTTTGTATATTTTCTCTTGATGGTTCAGTCTTACAATTTAACCCGTTACGATAGTGACGCATATTTTTTTTATGCAGCAATAACATAATATTGATGAAATCAATCATACCACTGAAAAATTACCATCTACGTTGTCATTGTGTCAACTGTTTCATTAAAACCTTAATAAAAAAACTTCATTTACTTTTAAAAGTAACGCAACGCTAAGCCTGTTCATAAAAAAGTATGGCATCGTAAAATATCAAACAACAACGAGACTGGTTGAAATATACGCCAAGATCAGTTCCATCTCCATATTTGTTTTACGAATGGCTTCTGCATTCAAAGCGTGCATTGGTTTCATTCATTTGCACGTTTTCATTTCAGATCTGTAAACATAAAAGTCGCTTGCTGACACACTAATGCGCAGACACACACACACATGAAAAAAAATCTGTTTTTAAATCCGTAAAGACGTATAAAAACTAACTCACATGGCTCCGAGATATCATTTAAAAGGTTGGAGACAAACCGATTTTTTTTTTCTTTAAAGATAAGATTACACAATCTTAAGCTGAATACCGACAATCTGCACTAAATCCTATTTTAAAAACACGCAACATTGGCTTTTAAAGGATGCCCTTGAAAACTAGAGACACTCCCACACTTATCTACTCTCTGCACTAAGGTCTCCGTTACGGTGCACAGATTTTTTGCATTCTTTTGTAAAACGCGTTTGCAGTCACGACTTTTGTTACCACCTAATCCGATTGTAATTGAATTTGGACACAATAACCTTTGTGTGAAAGGATTTATAAGTATCCTTGAAATTGTGTTTAAAAGAGTTTGTATTTCCTTTTCATAGAGTTAATGAGAGACATATATTGTTTTTGAAAACTAATAATGAATAATTTAATAAACAATGAAGGTTGGTTCTTAGGCCAAAGTTTGTACAGTACTTATTCTAGTTCGTTTTTCACGAAGTTCGGGAGCGATTGTAACACATTCTGAACAAACAAAGAAACACATTACAAAGCCATAAACTAAGCAACAAAGGCACCGACAAATACGTGTTGAAACTGATCCATCATGTCTCCTTTTAAAATAACAAAAAAAAACTCATACGCTACACACAACAGATGTTTTCATAAAAAACCGACCCCTATCGAACCCTGAATATAAAACTCTAGCTATAATTTCTATTAAAATAACTGTAATTTACCAAATTGTATTTCTATCGTAAACGTTTAAATGCAAATTTGGCATTCTGATGTATTAATATGGTCATAGTTTTGACAAATTGGTGCGGTGCTCACGTCAGGATATTAATTTGGTAAAACAATTTCATATATATCTGACAGGTGTATGGTTTTTTAAGTGAACTTTTAAACCGTCAGGAAACTAACACTGCAAAGCAAAAGGTCTTTGTCAGTTTATAATTTTTCACTTTAAAAACATATTTCAGTGTGGACATCAGCTTGTTAATCGGCTGCATTTATATCTGACATCTGTAGTGGAATCAAAAGAATTTTATCGTTTGTTTTGCATTCAAATGGAATTAATTATCTTTACTATACCTACTCGTATACTCTGTGTCAATTGGAACGATAAACAATGTATAAAAATAATACTTATATTAATACATTTGAATGCAAGCTAAGGTGCATGACAGGGCGGTTATCATTATCACTAATGAAACCGATATATATGAAATACAATCATCAATATCTAAAAGCAAACATAATATCGACCAATAAAGAGTTGAGCATATCAACATGCAAAATTCCAATTAGATTCCAAACATATGATTGTGATAAACCAACCGTTATTGAAGTCGCTTATCTATGTAATTAGAAAGGAACTAAGCTGTAACCATTTGTGTTTATGGGAACATTCGAGTGTTGTACTGACATGATTTCTGATAGCGAATGAAAAACTGTTATATTACGTATTTATTCATACTAATAGCGTATCTATACATATAATCTTAAACCACTAATATGACGTTTGTTTTCATATCTAAACGTTTCTATATCTATACGGAATACTATCCAAATAAATAACTAGATAGTACGTACCTGCTATTGTAATTAATTCTAAGGAATATCTGATAAAATATAAATTATTAGCAAATGGCAAAACCCTTGACCTCCGTGAGAAATACATACCGGCAATAAACATGAGACCGCGAGTCCTAGCTAAAACTTAGGTGGAACTTATAGTACAATATACTAGAACTTAAAATAAAATAAGCAAATCGTCTCAAACATTGAGTTCTTGATATTCCTTTCTTCAGTTCCAACACATGCTACTTAAAATGCGGTGTTAATAAAAACATCTTATTTTAATATATTTTATTTTACGTAATTCAAACATGAAAATTTGAAATTTTCTAAGTAGGTAGATACAGTTCCTTAATGCTTTCCGCAAATTTTATTACTTGTTTTAAAAAATAAAGTACCCGCCAAGAAAGATGATATAAATTTTTGAAAAATAAATGAAGCAGAGCAAGTGGTACACAGGGAATAAGGGTAATGTGTGCGGTCGTTAACAGAGATATTCAAAAAATTATCTACCACGGAATCCAGTACTCTCTACCCGCCGCGGATTTGTCAGAAGGGAATAAGGCATCAAATATTCAATTTTAAAACAGCCGCTAAAAGCGAAACGTCATCGCCTACACAAACGCAGCTGGGACTTCACGATTTAGAAATTTTGTTACAGATGGGGCCACGCACTCACTCCGCGCAAGAGATAAGTAAAAAATTGCATTAGCAAAGTGAAAACATAAACGGAGATGACAACAATAATGTTTTAGATGTCTACGAATTACCTTTCTTAAATGTTTAGGGTGTGTTGGTGACACAACATAACTGTTTTGAATCCCTTGGAAATTGTTCTGTCAAGAACAAGAAAATGGCACGCAGAGTAGCAAAAATTTCATTAGCGCCAATCAAAATGACGAGGTCCAAAATGAAGCTCGCAAAGAGAGTCGTAATCACGGAGTTCAGCAGGCACCCCCTCGACGTGAGGTCTTATTAAAGGAATAATATTTACAAAACGAAACGCCTCAGAAATCCCCAAATTAAGATCTCGCCGAAACCCGCCCAACTTCCACAAAGTGGAATCATTAAATTAAAAATGTAAACTTTTCTCTTAGCAAGGTAATGGGCATCCCAATGTAGATAAATAGATGGAATAGCTGCAAAAAGGAACATTTTCCTGTTCATTAAATTTTTCCTTCGCTTTTTTTATTTCGACCCCTGGTGCTAATTTTGTTGGAATTCACGCCCCTTACTCCACCCGCTGGGACTCAATCACAGAAATTTTATATCCGGAATTAAATAAGTACCCGACAGTATTACGAACAAAATTTAATATGAGCTTATTTTTAGCGGAGTATCTTTCCTAATTAATCAGCTACTTTGTTCTATGTTTATTAGATTTGAATAAATCTAAGAACATTTTATTATTTCGCCACCGAAACGGCCGGATGCTGTTTGAAAATTACTTTGGAAGTCTCTAAGAAGTGAACCCTGAAGGGAATATTTCCATCAGTGATAAGTTATTTCGTAGGGTGGTTTGTGTTAATAACTCAATTGTCTGTATTAGTGAGTGATATACATTTAGTAGGAAACGTCAGCGATCTCGGTAGCAAATGCAATTACATCTGCTAATATGCCGTCTGCATCCGACGCGCGCCTATGTCTGTCCTGCTTCAAGCGATGCCACCCTTTAACAGTTTTAAGATCACTTAGAATTTAGTTAGTATCTTGTACCAGACTTTTTGATTTTCTAACAATTGTGTTAGTATAAATATTCTTAGCAATGAAACTGAGGTTATATGAACTTAAATTTATTATTTTCGTGTTTGACATATTGACATTTTACTGGTTAAAAAAAACCGTACCGTTATTTAATTTCATAATGTCAACATTCAAATGTTTATTTCAATATGAATTTGATCATAAGATATTGATTGCTGCAAATAAGGAAATCGAATTATTCAATGTCCGCCCCTCATTTGTTTCCAGCTCCCCCACACCAGAGATGAAGAAATTCTTTCTGAGTTTTCGATTACTTGTCCAATTAATTTTATAGATTCATTTGTCTTAGACACTTTGAAATATGTACTGCAGATATTTACCGTTTATTTTGCAAAAGTAATTTCGGCTTTTGGTTACAAGTCTGTTGCTTTTTCTTTTAACTCTTTGCGTGACTGGATTCTTGATATTTCTAAAGTCGAAGTGATTACCGTAACTGTTAAATATTGATTACAGAGAAGTCCCTCATCCGTATTGTGTTTGTATGGGTAGATAATGCGTAAGTGCTCACTCTAACTTGAACAGGTGCTTGGAATGGGACAGGGATATGGAGTGTTACGTAATACGATCGGTTAGGGTATTGTGATGAGAGGGAAAGTTCCCGTTCCGTTTCTCATCACGCCTCTGCGCGCAAGTGGGTGAGTGCGGTTACTGGCCAGAGCAACGTACCGGCCATTCATGACATAATTGGCAATCGGGCTCATTAAACAGATGTATTTTCACATGGTGAACATGTTAACACCTTTGTGGATTTGCGATATGTTATGTTAAGAACTGCTGTACTTAATCAAACCTTTCATGTTATATTAGTTCTACACTAAATTGTACTGATATAATAGCAAAACAGTTTTTTTACCTGAAGAAATATAAATTGACTTATTTTTTTAAATCTCAATACCAGTAAGTAAGATATTCATTAAATACATACATTTAGGATTAAAGTAACTGAATGAGCTTCTACGTAGAAACCACTTACAAACTTATGAGGAAAACTGTACGCTGTCACTGTAAAAAAACAATGTACCTATGTATAATCAAAACCGCCGAGTATATGACTACAACTATTACTGTATTAAATCAACAATTGAATAGGCTATTATGCCTCTAACCAATAGCAATAGAGTACTCAACAGTGTGTCGAATCACACATTTAATGATTTAATCAAGGTCAATGGCGCGGTGCGACGCGGGGTTCTGAAACTTTTGAACTATAACTCTTAGGCCTACGAAATAAATGCTTGATATTCAGTTATAAATTATATACCTATCGTGTATCAGTTGCTACGAGTTTCAACTGTACAATCGGTCAAGTGAAACTCAAATCTAAGGACTAGAGAACAAAGTATCAAGTGGCTACTAAGTTGGGAAGTGTAAGATAACAATGAGTTGTGAGACAAAGTGCTAAGAAGAGAATACTTATTGTTGAAGTGCGTGGGGGCGCGGCGCGGTGAGATCAAAACGAATTGACATTGAGATGTGACCACACCTTCGTCGTAATGTTAGATAGTGACCAGACGATTAGAGACTCTCAGCTCACTGAGATTGATTAGATTTTAATAAAAATGTTTTTCTTGTACTTTAGAGGTTAATTCGTTATAACTTTATGTTTAAAGATAATTGAAAGTAGTTAAAGTATGTAATATCTACGGTCTTCTAGTTTAAGTCACCTTTTTTTACTGTAATTAAACTTTTTAAAACAAAGTAAAATATCACAAACACTGAATTTAGCAAGTTGCCTGTCCTTTGTGAAGTTAAGGCACTTTTGAAATATAAAAACATTAATCATAGTCGCCGAAAGTAAAAAGTTTCTTCTACGCACCAAGCAGGTGGCTATACACCATTCCATAAGTCAATTTAAAAATATTTTCTGCTCATTAATCTAAAGAACAGTTATGGTGAACTAAATGAACTGTTATGTAGCGTATACTATACGAAGTAAAAGGGCATAATTTGCACACAAAGGTACACGTCATCAAACGGCACAGTCGGACACCTCCTTACATCAGAGTGAACACTCGTCGATGGGTCGTATCTTGATATCACTCGATAAAATTTCGTCACAGTATTTAAATTTCATATATTCAAGTGTAAGCTAACAATGTTGCTCGATAAGAAATATTGTACTTGGTGCAAAATAATACATTTTCTTATAAGAGAAATGCTGTCAACCTTAAGTCGACATCTCATCAGGACGAAGGAAAATAAATAATATATCAACTAATTGAAACTTAACCTTTGTGGAGTAGAATATCGAATAGTTATTTAAATCCATATTCATATAAGCATTCAAAATGATCGATGCAATACTTCATACCTGAATATTTGTTAAAATTTCTGGAATAAAAACAAAATCTCAGGTTTCCCAGTTGTTTATTGTTAAAATAGGCGATTTCTATGAGCTAATCGCAAAATATACCTAACCAAAGTTTGAAAATAACCATCCCATCGTTATAACATAGGGACAAAAGTCACTCAGGGCGTCGGAATGGGGTCCTTTACAAAATCATTTCTATTCCGTTTTCCGAAGTGAAAATTGCCCACCGACGGTCAAAGGGGTAACGATTTAGTGTTTATTTGAATTCCGCCTTTGTTAGTTTAAAAGGCGTTAGAATGTAAACGGATCCTTTGTTGTGATTGCCCTGTGTTTTGTTTTGAACCGTTCAGGTTTATTGTTTTGTCGTTTGCACGTATTTTGCTGAGTGCTCCTCCCTTCTGACGTTTCAATTTACCACGTGAATATAATGGTAGAGTTGGATATAAATTTGATTTTCTTTTGTTACTGTATTTGGTTTTTTATTAACTTCAATTATTTAACGCTTAGTTTTAATTTTTAATATGCTTAGTTTTAATTTCTCTAAATTTTGGTTGTTAAATGATTTGTGATTAAAATGGTAAGATTGGAGCCCGACTAAACAGTTGCAGGACACTTATAAAATTTCATCTACTTGTCATTTTCAACTGTAGTTTTAAAAATGTGATACTTAAATATTTTCAAATTTGTGGTTATCAAGAAATCAGGACTTACGAAGATTGAATTAACTCAAAAAAACTTCTCATAATAATTTCGATTGCGAGAAAATTGAAATAACAAAAACAGGCTTATAATGCGTGTTTAATAAAAAATAATCTTAGTTTATCGAATTAATCCTAATTAATTTTAAATCGAATAAATTGAAATCGTTAATTATATAAACCCTTTTAAATTTGTATTAGTAAGACTCCATTGAAAAAGCATTATAATCTTAATACCCTAAAATGTGACAGGATTATTTAAATATGGATGCTACTGTCATTGGGAGCATAAGAAGAGATTTGAATTCCATTAGATAAATTTGATAGTATGGAGTACTAGTAAGTAATTTGTGACTTAAACTTTTTATAGCCCTGAGCCGTAAACAAATAGAGTTTATTTAAATATAACAAAGTGCAGGGACACCAATTGTAGTTAGAAAATACTGCCAATAATCTAATGATATTTAAGTGAAGCCAACTTTCATTAAGTCATATATGGAGGATGCTCTATTTCTTTCTTTGCTCTTAATAGGGTTCCATATCCAAAGGGTACAACGGGACCCTATTACTAAGAATTTGCTGTCCGTCCATCTGTCACCAGGCTGTAACTCATGAACTGTGATAGCTAGATAGTATGTATTTCTGTTCCCGCTATTACAACAAATACTAAAAAACAAAATAAAATAAATACAACTTCCATACAACAAACATAAAGTTTTTGCTCCTTTTTACTCGATATTGATAAAGGCAACAGGTTGAAAGACGCTTGAAATGTATAGATAATGCCTTCCTTCTCTTCCCTTCCTGCGTGCACCCAACTCGCACTTGGCCAATTTTTTTATGATGCAATACACAACACTAACCTCGTATTGTGGATAATAATTACGAATATACCACTGGTAGCAAGAAACATTAAATCAAGTATTACTATGCTAAGAGCATGTTGAAGACAGCTAGGTCTATAACAAAAAATAATAAAAGGTTTTAAATTCACTTCTCAAGTTTGCCTATATTTTAATATCTGATCATATAAATGCAAGTTTAACAAGCAATGATTAACCAAAACGGGATATCAGAACATTCAGCGCCTTTATATTCCCATTGTGCGTACCGCAGCATGGCATCGGTCTTCATTGAAGCCTCACAGTGGGGAGCCCACAGTAGCTCAACAGTCTCTTTTTATACATCCAACATTTTATCAAACATTTTAATGGCCGGCTTTATGGAACCAACAAAAGAAGTGTGCCAACAGAGGCGTTAAATCCTTTACGATTTGATGATGATGACGCGTTTGTCATTGGACCGCACTCCTTGCTTGTCAGCGGTCATGCGTGAACTTATATTGAAATTCATTTGTTATGTTATGAGATCTTTTCAAAATTATCTACTTATATTTATTCCCATCAAACTTTTTGCAAAAGTTACAAGTAACGTATGTATAGACAAATGTCGAATACTTACCGAATAGATACATGTGTTGCCTTAGGTATAATAATAACAAAGTCACATACACGGTCATGCTTAAAAAACTAAACATAAACAACTAACGCATTCAATTACTACACGATTAATTACTATGTAAATTTATCTGTGATTGTCAATTTAATCAATAACTAGGGTGTAACCTGGAACCAAAACAACGACAACTAACATTTCACCCACAAATATTCCAATTACATATAGATACAGTAAAATTATGATCAAACAATTGAGACAATATGCAATCGAATGAATAAGGACTGATTCACGGACCAATCAAGCACTTAAGAAAATCATTGTTCAATATTAAATTCCAATGAGAATGAAATGGAACCTACCTGTACAGAGGTGGAAATTGCGGAACACAATACAATAGTAAAACAATGAAAATAAAACACACCAATAAGCAATTTTGTTGGAAATATTATACTGTCTGTGAAAGTCCTGCGTTGCGGGTGTAACGTGTGGTCTTCCAGGCTACCCCCTTGGCGCGCGAGCAACCGGCACAGCGGCCGAGCACGCTCGAACGTTTCCGAACGCAACCGAACCCGGTCGAACGAAACCGTACGCGGGGTGCGAGTGAGATAGCGACATACCTGTCTGGCGCTTTCATTGACAGGCACCTGAAATGAAGAAAAAAATCGATCCAATTCGTTGAAAATTTTAAATTTTAAAAATTTTGATTTTTCAGTTACATTTGATATTGACACAGATAAATTTACATGCAAGGACGTAAGTAAATCACGTAATAAGTATTTCGTATAATCAGACACTGCTTTACGTTTCTAAGTTGTACAAGAAAGAGAAACAAAACATTTACGATAAAAATAGAAACGAAGGTATAAATGCACCTAGTATCAAAATTAAAAGTCAACAAACTAAAAAGAATAAACAATAATGTTGCAAAAACAGTCAAAACAACATTGCAAGATGTATTAGGACAGTTGTTAAAATATGGGGTAGCATCGAGCGCCTTGACTCCGTGGCTCCGGTGTTATTGTGCGCTTGCACGCGATCTCTCTTTAATGTTTGCGTTCGCGTACTACACCGGCTACAAGAAGCTTACAACGGTGTTACGTTTGGATCTAGAAGTACATTTATTGTTTTATTATCTACTGGATTATGTCATATACCAATGACTTCAAAACTTGCTATCCAGCTAACTTGGACCAAGCATTACTATACCTTATGTAATTTACAATCATTTAATAAATACGTATTACTTGGATATCATAAAATTAAATTACTTGGACTCATAAAAATATATTAATCAATCAAATAGATTAATATTGAGTCATTACAATACATAGACCCTCCCAATGGACAAATTTACTGGATTATTACCGGACGAGATCACGCAAACGGAATCGTAAAATTAAAGGAAATCAATCCCGTAAAATTGAATCCAATTCCCTTAACATCATTTGCTTACAACACAACGAGGGCATAACGCACGTGATATTGACCGGTACTTAAACATAATAGATACCATTCTTACCAAAACAATGTTATAAAATGTATTTCAGCATTTGGATTGAAACATTATCATAGAAAATGAAAATGTCAAAATATTCAAAACATATGTCTGAAAGCGTGACATGTATAGATGTGTATACAACAATAATAAAAAATGGAGTGCTTGAATAAAGTGGCGTATAGGAGCTATAAATTCATACAATACATTCTTCTTTGCGTGTGAACGGCTACCGATGACTCTCATTTTATGCTATTTTGACACAAATACTTTTCTCGTAGATATTGTAATCGGCGGCAGTCCCAACGTACCAACGCATACACGCATCAAAATCAAAAGCTACTCGAAAAAACCAATCTATCAATATTAGAACACAAAAAAATATGCAAGTCAGTTAATAATCCTGAATCGGCAATCGACAATGGAAATAAAGTCACAGTCACTTTTTTAATAATGGCAATACAGTTTTTATTTTTTATTGCCACCCTAGGTTCGTTTGACATTTGAACCGGCTGATGACTTAGCCGCCATGATTGATCGTCGCGACCCAGTAAATGAGTGCAATTTACCGTTTATATTCCTTTCTATTCAGTGTTTGTTATTGTTAACTGCATTAAATTATGTCCCTTTGAATGTGTAATTTAGTTTTATTAATATCCTAAAAAATGATACTCTTTACTTTAACAAACTAGAACGTAGATAAAAAATTAATTAATTTAATACGAGTACCAAAACAAAACGTTATCATATTTACATACAAATTAACTGTTGAACTGTGACTGGTATTCATTTGTCAATTCCAAGTGTCACTTTGAATGCTACAGACTAACAATAGATCACATAAACAGAAAATGCTTTTTGTTATCCTTAAAATAAAGTTCAAAATGTAAATGCAACCTGTACAATATGACGATTAAATCCTTTTAAGAAAACTCACAATTTTATACCTTACGGTTTCGTATTTAGAGTTGTATATTTAAATATGATCTTGCCATAAATTGAAGAAAATGAGCGACTGTATACAATTTATCATCGAGTCAAGTATCCGCCCTAACCGTAACGAATCACTAGTAAATAAATTGACCACAAACATTTCGGACCATTTCTTTTGATGTAGAGTCCAGAAACAAGTTCCATATTAATTTATTGGTAATGTAAGCATCCAGAAGATTTGTGGCTCAGTTGATTTGCGTAGTAGCCATAAATCAAACTTCTTATGTTTAATACAAACCTTCTGTATTTTATGGAAAAGAAAACGTACGTATCTACTACATAATTTTCATATGCAACTAATTTTATAATAATAAAATAAGACTAGGTATATATTATTATTTTTATTTTCAAAATGGATAGATAATGTGACCGTGTTTTGTCGTCTACATAATTTCTAAACATATACGACCACTAGACAAAATCGGTTATTACAAAATTACAACAAATACCATATACCTACGTTTGCAGTGCATAAATTTGCGGTCACCTGCCCTCTACTGTTGAACGAGAGTGTCTCCTAATGAGCGACGACAAATAATTCCAGTTCTTCTTCTTATCTTTTTATCTATATTAGTTTTAAATCATTGACACAGCCACTAAATACCTACAGCATAAATGTCAAGTATAGAAAATAATGTAATAATCAATGACAACATGTAGTGGGCAGAGAACCGATGTGTTAATTCAGACAGTATCATATATTTCCCGCCAACAGATATAGAGGTGAACGATGATCGAACCTAATGAGTCACAGACTATAAATTACGTTTGACAGGTCATAGAATTAGATTGATAAGTACTAGGCAACAGATTCAATTGATAGTGATGTGCCGGGATGTGGGGGTCTAGTAAATCGTTTAACATCTCGGACAAATTGTATGATATTTTTTATTGGATCGACTGTGATAGTGAAGTTTAAATCGACCAAAGATCAGGAGGATTGATAGTTGGAACTCCAGTCTTACAATTAAACTACTGAAGAGAGTCTTATTAAAAGTATCAAGCATCTATGGGGTATTCACGTACTCAATACTCATTTTTATAATCGAGAATTCATTACATGCAGTTACAATTTTGATTTTTATAGTACCTAATGATTATATGTAACTTAGATTTGACTAATACATTCGTAAGATATTTTAACATATACCATTAATGCAGATGAAGACGTATACCGTTTTATTATTGGCTCTGATAAAATTTAAANAATTAAAATTGAAAAGCAAATCTATAAGACATGTTTTCTTTTTCTTAGACCAACTACAATAGCTAAAAAGTAGAATAAAGAAATCTTTGACTTTCAGCTTTATTTACAATTAACAATTCAATTATTAATAATATATATAACAGTAATATTTAAAACTGTGCAACACTAAATTAAAAATATACAGATATACCTTTGTATAAGAACCAATTTACTCAAGCAATGATCTGCTTAAGGGACTAGAAAATTTCATAGCTCTCAATTAAAACGCAGAAATAATTATTTGGAAACATCCACCCCACTTGTGAATCAATTTATTAAAGTAAATACGCAGCTGTCCCTCCTCGAAATATCACAAGTATCATCCTAATTTGATATTTAAGACTCCATATTATGAATAATTCATATTTACATCATTTTGATGAATAATTTATATCTTATTTCATATTAAAAACAACACTTAGGTACACATAAACAATTAATCAGTTACCTATTTAGTAAGAGAGTCATGGTCACAATGGAACCGGAGTATTTAATATATATATATATAGATATATATAAATATATGAGTCTGCCAAAGTGACTTTTCTCTGCCTGATGGCACAGAATCCAAGTTCACTATACTGACCCATTGCGAATGCACATGATGACCCACATTATGGCGGCCTATTGAGATCATATCACAGAAAACTGGAGCTAATCAATATTTCAACGGCCTTCCTTCCTTTCTTCTGATTGGATAGAGAAAGATGTGGGGTTCAGTCAGATCTAGGATTAGTGTCCATAGGCGATGGTAGCCGTGTACTCGTTTACGACTTAATACAGTAAGGTATATTTATGGATATATTCATTACTAGCGGTCTATTTCGACTTCGCAAAGTTATATACAGGATCCCTAACTTTTTTTTAAATATTCGTAGGCTATGTCATCATTGATAATGTAGAATTCTAATGAAAAAGGAATTTTTCAAATCAGTCCTGTAGTTTCGAAGCCTATTCAATTCAAAAAAACAAACAATCAAATCTTTACAACATCAGTGTAGATTAGCTCAGTAATTACAAAGTATCACATTGAATGGAACTCGAAGGCAAGCAACCGCATCCCACCTGCTCTCCTAAGTTAAACAAACTTTTGACACGACTGTAGAAAGCATTTTTAGGCAAAAATAATTGCACATTTACCCTCCTGAGGGCATTAATTTCCCTTCAGCCACGATTTCGGTAAAGAAACCGCCCAATTAGTGCATTACTTCTTACTTAAACAGGGATCTGCTTACCTTTAAAGCTAGTATCACACTTGCAAATATACGGCAACCAAACTTCACTGCTTGTCTGCTTTTTAAACTTACTTTATCCAATGACAGATGATATAAAACCTTTTTCTTTGTATTCTATTGTTAAATTACAATATATTGTGTTATTTCAACAAAGAAAAACAGACGACTCTGGACTTAGACTATAAGGTAGTTAGGTTAAATAATCGAATTAATAGAAATATTTTTGTAAATACTCCAATCAATGTTTTTCTCGTGATGGTTTGAAAGAGGTATCTTATGCATGGGTACATTTTATGATAAAAACACCGTTAAAACTTATATCTAATAATGAGGTAATTCTGTCAGAAAAATAATAATGATGTGCTTATTCAAATATGTATAGGAAAAGTGCAAATATATGTTGTACAAGAAATAAAATGTCTTACAAAAAATGATCAACAAATCGTAGCCTAATAAAACAGAAATAAATGGAATACTGATAAATCAAAGCATACACGAACGTAAAACATTCAAAATACATTGTATATAATACAAAGTTATATGTGCACAATAATCTCCCAACAAACATATTATTCGCATTCGCATCTGTCCATATATTTATTCGCATTATTTTACAGCTTAAAGTGTAACACCGCCCTATAAATTTTAACCCTTCCAAGTTTTCGTACGACAGGATTTTTATTTTTGTTATTTATAACACTCCGAAGAATTATTACTTTTGAATCGTTTAAGTCCTTGCTCAGTGCTTGTAATCCTGTGAGCCAAGATTAAAATGCTCGTCCAAGAATAATTAAAAGTACAACTTTTTTCCCTAAGTAAATGATTAATCGAACAGTTGTGTTCTTACTGTATTAAGAAACTTATAATAAATTGTTTTTACTCAACTTGGTATAATTAATAATAAAAAAGAATTGATATCTTGACCAAAGTGTTTTAATACACAAACCGTTATTTGATTGTTGTCATTTTTGCTAAAAAAATACATAACAAGCTTTCAAAGGTAAAACTAGTCCTAGTACTAATAGGTGCCTATTAAATACGGCATTAATTAATTTCGCATAAATGTTGTCTTAGTGCTATTGCTGTATTTTCATTACGTGCTTTCTATAATCTTTAAAAGAAACCACAATTAAGCCTATTAATACATTTTTTTATTTGAAAAATATTCTTACAGCGAGTATCTTTCCTTACCTTTCTAAAAAAATCATACATTATTTTACTGAGATAGATTGTAACAGCGAATTTTGTTACTTGTTTCAATAAAAGAATACATTCACACTTGCAAAATTTATAACACATTCTACTAATTGGCTAATAATTTTACGTACAGGTATCACGCTTAATAGTCAAAAGTATTTCAAACAACCAGAAGCAAACGTTTTAATTTTGGTTATGATAAATTGTATCACAACACTTGACAATTTATTTTTCTGAACTTGAATGAAGTCGACACCTGCCGTTGAAGGGTTAGTGACATTTGTCGACCTTGTGGTTGCTGTCCACTGTGAGCCTGCCTCCTTGTCAATGAGTACTACTCTAGTAATTATACAGGTAACTGATAAGTGGCTTTCGTTACGTATTAACATACTCATTTATCATAAAAAAACTGCACTTGCACATGCTGGTTTTAATTGGAACTGTTACAGTGTAGTGAATACTCTATCATTAAACCCAAAATAATTTAATTATCATCTCTATCTTAAGTAGCTTTGAAAGGGCAAATATGTATGTATGTATAGAATAATATATTTGTAAGTGTTTACAAGCGTCAATAAATACGATGAACACGAGATAATCATCTTCCTACCCTTCACCGATTTCAAAATGTTTTAAGGTTCCGTACCCAAAAGGTAAAATGGGACCCTACTACGAAGACTTCGCTCTCCGTTCGTCTGTCACCAGGCTGTATCCCACTAACCGCGATAGTTAAACAATTTAAATTTTCAGATATAATGTATTTCTGTTGCCGCTTCAACAACAAATACAAAAAAGAATAAAATAAATATTTATACAAGAAACTTAATTTTTTTATTGTTTTTGCTCGATATTAATAACGGCAACAGGTAGACGCTAGGAATGCATAGATAATGGTACGGAACTCTTCCTGCGCGAGTCCGACTCGCACTTGGCCGATTTTCTTTATATCATATTACTACTTTACAAAGAAAAACTATAGAAATAAATAAAATTGTTGTTTTTTTCTCTGTCCACCACTAAAAAGGGACCTTAATGTGATCATACCGCTCACTTCCTTAATTTTTATATGAGAAAATTTTAAGAAACAGCAAACAGACATACTATTTGTTGTTTGTTAAAATTTTCTATCCCTTTTTCGATACCTTTCTGAGTGAAATTTTGAAAAATATTTGATATTTTACACTCTTTATTTATTTTCCTTTTTGACAGTTCGATAAGTAGTCAATCAAATGTTCAAATATTATAATAAAAATAAATAATCTATGATTCTTTAAACACGTTCCAAAAATTAATTTCACAACTGACACGATGACATTCTCAAGCATCTGTCAAAAAGAAATAAAGAAGCATAGAGTTACAATATGTTTGCGTATATTTCTTTATTCGAGTGTTACGTATCTTAGACGGTAGGATACTATTTTAATCACCATTTTCTTTTATAAATCTAATAAAATTATTTTTTAACTTTATTAATACTACAATTTCTTCTATCATCGTGTAATTTGACGCTATAAATAGCAAAAACCACTTTAATAATGAAGACTGTTTAACTAATCACTAAATTAATTATGATAATTATCGACAGCTAGTGGTAGTAATTTTGCACGGGTGCGGTCACAATCGCCTTGAGTTATGAACGCCCTTTACCGCAAACCCATCCATTTACCCTACTGCGGTCATAGTGGGACCTAATTGGATCTATATAAAAAGTTGAAACGCATCACTGCACGTAGACTGCTGTCGTAACACAGAAGTAAAATTGTGATAAGGAATTAATAGCAATCAATTTTATAGTTTGTGTATGCACTTTGTTCCAAGTTCAATTTCTTTTTTTATAAGTTCAGTTTTTAATTAGAATTATATTTGAAACAGTTTTTTTCACATTCAAAATAAGAACCCATCTATTTAAGAAACAAATTATTAGTAACGGGTGTTACAAAATGTTCAAAAAGGCGGGAAATCAGAACTTACACTAAAATTAAGAATGGTCTTAAAAAATGGATAGACGAAGTAAAGTATTTGAAAATAATGATAATAATATAGTTACTATAAAGTACTCGGCATTTAACACGAATATTAGGTTAAATGTATGCGAAATTTAGGTGAACACATCTTGTACGTACCTTCAAGTTACGTTTTATTCCTAGAGTAATGTGTTGCTACTTGTATTGAATTGATTTAGCGTTATTTGATTTTTTGTCATAGCAACCCATCATTTCATTACATTTCATTTATGATAGGCCGTCAGCTTAAGATTAATTAGGTACTATGCGCAATTCAATGAGGTAAAAACCAAAAATGTTCCACCACAACCTAAGATTTAGCTACCTAAACCGTCCTATGATCATTAAAATAATAAAACTAATTTTTTAAATGACTAATATGAATATTATTGTAAATGTCAATATAACATTCTTAATACTAAAGGACAGAAGACGTCCAATGGAGTCAGAATAAAAGGCAACAGAAGCGATTAGCCCGAGGCAGCAACTGCGTGGTCACGATTTATTATACACCACAACAAAATTAATTTTCTACTCGCACAGTTTAAATTAAACAATTTGCTACTATATTCTCTATTTCTAAATGGTCTAATTTAGTTTGGCAACAGTTTTGCAAAGCTCACAACTATATTTGTGGATCACGAGTTTAACACAAGAAAGCCTGTGCGATTCATGGAAGATACTTGTCTTGAAAACAGTTTGTGTATATAATTATTTGCAATAAATATATAATAACAATGGTAAAGAGAACACAAATATTTAAGTGCGATGAAATGTTTTAAATACACCTAACTGTGGTTTGAAACGTAACCAAAGAGTTTATTATTTAGTAACCAATCTCTTAGGTAAATAATTTATAATTAGGTCTCGATCAGTATCCATTAAATTTCAAGAGGTCCTCTGCTTATGACCGGAATACTTGTTATGCAGGCATTAGTTCAACCAGCTGTGTTGTACCAAAAAATAGTATGAAAAGTCTATAAGCACCTTTAGGTTATACAACACTTGTTCATTTTTTTGTCAAAAACACTAATATACTATTTATACTAGATTATATATATACCTATATATAAACGAATAGCAGACTTTGGAAATGATAAAAATCCTAATAGATAGAATTACCCAATTTTAATCTTAAGTATGTATAATTTTTTATAATAAATTGTGAGTCAAACTACTTAACTACAGACTGGTTTAAAAGTTCGTTAATATCTTTAATATACAGTATCAAACTAACATTGTATCAAAGCGACGTAAATTTAAAAACCATCACAAATAACTTGATAGTGTAAGTGGGCTACTGTAAAAAAAAAATTACGTTGTTAGAACAACAACCTAGCCACAATTTTTCAGCATACTAGGTTTGCTGCATCACGCAAACCACGTCAGTATGAAATAACTTGAACAAGCAACTTATTTTGTAAATAATATTAAAATTAACTTATAATATTTAAGCAGTTGATGAATATATATAAATAAAAATGTAGCGCCTTTATGTGTGTACGCTTTTAACTACCGATCAACCGCACTAAATTTGATAATTCTTTTTTTACGACTACTTTATTGTTAGGAGACGGTTTATGTAGATAAAAAGTAAAAGATAACCGGAAAAATATTATAATATTTTGTTGTATGAGAAACTGAGGCGAGTTAATTTATTACATTAAGTTTTTCAGAAATCTAGAAAATATCTACGAAAGAAAAATATGGCGGTACGAATTTCGCCGAGTCAGCTAGTAGATAAATAAATAAACTTGTTATTTATGGCCAAGGATTTGAGGTATAGTTATTATAATTTAAATTCTGCAACTTAGTAACTAAGTTGTTAATTAGGTATGTAATGTTGTATAAGCAGACAAACGTGCACACAGTCGTGGTCATGTCTGACTTTTCCACAATGCAAACTGGTGGAAAAGTCAGAAATTTCAAAGACTATGTACTTAATAAGTATCTTTTTTGTGTGAGAATCCCCGCGGATACCACTGACTGGTGGCAATGTCGGACTCCAATCGACTAAAGCCGCACGCCGTTTCGGGTACTAGAAGTCAAGGAACCAGGTGCACCCACGAAAGGAAATCCTTGAAACCCCGAGCTTAATAAGTACCTATCGTGAGCGCGTGAATTCCCGTAAACAAAAGTATAGATATAGTTTATTCGGCGATATAGTGAATAATATAAAAATACCCGGATAGCCGATGATTGCCCCCGAAGCCCTGCATACTAAATTTCATGAAAATCATTGGAGCTGTTTCCGAGATTCAGATTATATAGTACACAAGAATTACCTACTCCTTTAAAGAGATGAATATATACCACAAAAGCACACTTTTAATTCTCTTTCTAATAGTTGGAAAACACTATCATTGTTAATAAATATGTTCATATTCCTTTAAACCCTACACCACAACAGTTCAGGAAATCTACAAATTATAAGAAATTGGTCTATTTGTTCGAAGCGGTGGTTCCCGACGCTATTCGTGCTTCCGGACTGCATACATCATTCGGACAATATCATTAAGACATCAAAACGCTGCCAGGGGAGGAAACACACCTTATTATGTGTAGTTTAGGATATCCTACTGTGTTATTTTAGTAAAAGGCTTTTATAATAATGTTATGTCTCTTTCAGTCTGCCTTGATTTTGGGGGCGTGTAATACACGCAATTTGACAGTTTATGAAAGAATTCAATAGGACATTGAATTGATTTTTCTGATTTAATTTAAAGAAGAAGAATTATTGAGCAATACCATCAATATTGTTTAAAAGACTCTCACACTAGGCATATTGGTGGGTATCCTGTGCCTCCGAGGACTTTCCAAATATTAATGAAACAGAGACAAATAAAACCCAGACTCAGAATATAAATTTTGTGGATCACACATAATTGTGTTCAATATGGGGCTTGAAACCACAACATTTAATGCATCAAAAAGTGGTGTAATCTAAACTACTGCATAATCCGTTCAGACAGGTGTTAATATTGTATACTTTTTTACCGCCGTAAACATATTCAATAAAAATATAATAATAAATGAATAAACATAATCATTACATACATCATATATTCAATAGGTACGTAGTGAAAAAGGGTTGCAACATGAAGTTTTAATCAGTATGCCGGTCACGATAGTAATTTTATAATATGTACTAATTGGAAAGACACGCAAAGCGTTCCAGCCAATACGTTCTACAATCCAATCAAAGTGCTATTGTCCACGATTATAAACATAGATACGACATATTTTTTTTATTTTTTTTTATTTATTTGTCTTTATTGTATACACATAGTAAGAAACGGTACAATAGGAACAGTCACAAAGTACGTATAACAAATGGCGGTCTTATCGCTCTCGGCGATTGCTTCCAGACAACCATAACACGGATATGAGTGTTTCAAAATTTGGAAATTTAGGGTAGGTTACATACAGGGAACACATAAAACATACAAAAAAAAACAAAAAGAAATAGTAGCGATTCAACAATTAGTAATTACACAAACATACTTATACCTACACAAATACATACACACAGAGTATGCATACACATACGGACCAATATACATAAACCATGAAATTTATTAAAAAATTATTCACAATGATAAATAGTAATCCTTCACTAGCTTTTTGAACATATCCAAGGTTTTTGCTCGTCGGATATTAGTAATTCCTTTTATGCCAAAAATAATCTATACAAATAACTAAAAATAAAGTGTCTGTTTGTCATTTCATATCAACAATTTTTCACTAAATGCACATAAGCATGCTTATTCAATTGGTCTTCAGTGAGATCTAGATCACTGACATCAGAATAATCGAGGATAGGGCAAAGAAGGGATTGTGTAGGAGTAAACTTGGTTGATAATGATAGAAAATTGTGTAATCTGCGCAACGACCCTGTGACTCAGCTCTTGTAGCTGAGGACCCCAGGATAAGGTACTATCGATTTAAATAATAAATATTTCCGGACATTTTAACACACAACGCCATCTAGTCCCAAACTAAGCAGACCTTGTACTATGGGTACCAGACAAGTGATATTAATGCATATATACTTTTTTCTGTAAATACATACATATTATACATAAGAAAACACCCAAAATTCGAAACAAATATTTGCAGATCATACAAACATTTGGTCCGACTCAGGAGTTAAACCAGAGACCTCTAGGACAGCAGTCGCATACGTTACCACTGCGCCACCAAGGCAGTCTAATCCCCAAGTTCTTCACCGTTTCACTGTACAGTATTGGTGTGCCATTGCAATTGATACGAGGTAGTTCGGTCAAAAAATTTTGGAGATCATTCGCGAGCTTCCAATGACTGTCCTAAATCTTTTACTGTAACATCTTAACAGAATAATAATTGTCCACCATTATTCCAATGTTCAATATTTCAATTTAAGGTTTTCATTTTGTTAAAAACAATAGTACTTATGTGAAAATTATGTAATAAAAGCTCAGTAGAGGTGTGACGTCACTCATTGCGTTTCATGCAACTATCGTTGTGACGCTAAATAAAAATAAACTTAGTTAACTTGACAGTGTCTGCTTCATTAACCGATCTACAAATTAACCTTTGAACTTAAAGTACTAATTTGAAAATAAAATTTGCAATTAATTCCTAATTCAATTACAGAATCTTTAATAACATTCCAACTGACACGAAGAGCCATTCGCTTACGAAAGTGTACGATAATTAGAAATGTCGGCGAATGAAAAAATACCTGAGAATTCTGATTGCCAGCAGATAGTCGCGGCGATTGTCTTGGATTGCATATTGAAAAAACATGCAACAGAGATAAGAAGTTACACGGTTGAGCGACTCAAAGGCATCGTGGCTGAATACTAGCTAATTGCATTTCCTACAGTTACTACATTGCTGCATAACTGGTATACACGGCTAGTAATATTTTTGATAGTTTGAAATAACGCCTGCAGATTTTGTTTACAGATTAATTTTGCCAGCAAATTTTTGTTACGTAAAAGTTAAAAAAATACTTTCGCCTTGTTACTTACTAGCTCCTACTGTTCAGCGTAATCGTGAATCATCAAATCGTCATCTACCTGTTGATTATTGTACAATCTAGAGAATTAATACTATATATGATAACATTAAATTATTATACCAAATAAATGTGTTTTTTCGGATTGCGTTCACTGGTTTATTTTGTTTCAAGAAGAGATACACCCTGTATTTTCCAATATTTCCAATATTCCAGATAAAATCATACTCTTGCGTATACGTATAACGTTAAACGTAGGTATATAAGATCTATAAACGAAGTCTGTAAGAACAGATATTTAACTACATAAGTCATTGAACTCCACAAGTACACATTCGATGTAAAGTGCATTCAGACGATCAGACTCCCCCACGGTATCAAAGCGACTTACGGAAGTTGTATCACCGTATCAAACTATTTCTTGTTCAAACAACTTAGAACGCTTCTTAACACCCTTGTCACACTTTGCGACAACTCATCCACGACCATGATTCTCGTTTCCGTTCTTACATCAAGAAAGAGAGGTTCGAGAAAAACTAAGACATTAGACAAAGATAGGACTATGAGAGACTCTGTAGACTATTGTAGAACTAAGTTTTATCTTAGAATTGTAGCATAATTAGAAATGGTTCCAATTGCATTCCATTGTGTAACACTTATCTTTGAGAACATGAATGGAGACATTTGTCTAAATATTTGGTTATTTTCTTTCTTCCTAATAAGATAAGAAATGTACGTTTAAATATTGTTGAATAATTGCAAATTTGATTATAATTTAGCGTAGTTAAGTGTAAAGTTTGCGGTTCAGGGAATACATATAACCTGGAAGAACTGCGTCTACCAAAGACATATCTTAATACAAGAACTAACATAAGACAATGTTGAGTAACTACTTATTGTGTAAAGACCACTAGAAAACTAGATATGTATTTAGGTCACTAAACGCCTTAATAACGTAGTTACAACCATTCCAATTCAAAATACTATTCAAAACATTGTTTATATCATTAGATATTAATTATATAGTTTTTTTTAGGAATTTTCAAAAAATTAATCCTAGTTAGATCATACCCGAAACCCGAAACCCTGCATACAAGTTTCATGAAAATTTTCGGAGCTCTTTGTAAGATTCAGATTACATATACACAAGAATTACTCGTTTAAAGGTAATATAAAAAATAAAAAGAATACAAGCTTATATAATCCTAAATAAAGTAAACAATTTAGGCATTATTGCTCTGTTGAATCACAATTTCAAAAAAATCGGCTTGCAAAGTCCCGTCTGCCGTGATGGACTGAAAAAAGTTTCGTATTCACCCCTTTGTGTCGCAGTTTTTTAATCAGTTGTGATATATATCGTAACAGTGTGTGTAATAAATTATTACATAACCAAATATATCGTGCATTCAAAATCATAATATAATCATATATAATAATAACAACCACAGCCCAATTTTACATATACACATGTGTTCTAGCCCAAATTACACATATATACCCACTACCCTGTCTCTACTTCGTGAATATTATTCCAGGTAATAAAGTCATTGACTGAATAAACGAATATGTGTGTAATATACACAATTTTACAACATTTACGAAAAATAATAAAATAATAGTTGGGACGCTCATAAAAGCAGAGCTATAAATTGGGCAGATTACTTCAGCACAAAATTAATGATATCAATATAGAACACTAAGCGGCGTTTTTCTATCTGATAAACAATGATTACTATAACAGTGGGTCTATTCATAAATTTTTCTCTATAGCTGATAAGGCTCTCAGCACGGATTAGGCCACCGGGATAGCAGGATGTATCAGTAATCTTGTTTGCTCAGAACTATCATGTGTACCTCATTACAAGTCTTGTAATTTTAAAAGAGGACAAGAACGTAACTAATATATTTTTTGTTTGTACTGCAACTCCTGCATGCTCATGTAATCCTGGTATTACGACGTATAAAGGTTTTATTAAATTACTAAGATTAAATCAGTTATATGAGATTTGTTAGGCATTTTTCATGTTTGAAGAGCACTTATTTTATGTAGTTGGTATTTTAAGTGTGCACATCAGGAAACTTTCATCCAATTGGAACTAAAGTGACTATGTTAATTTTGTGTTATGAATTCTAGAAATGTCTGTAGGGTATGCCCTACAGACATTTCTAGAGCAGTTGGTTATCCCACCCGTCTTCTGTCTTCCGTCCTAGCCTTCCTCACGAAAGAGGTTATTAAAAAAACGTGTAAAATAAAAGGTATTTTTAAAATAATTTTAAAAATACCTTGGACTACAACTGCATACCTTTAATGTTTCAACGTCTTGAAACGTTTCTACTATAATACACCCGGACTCGGTAGGTCTATGATACACTTCCAGTAAATCTACTAAACATGTTTACATGCACTCGAGGATCAATCGCTAGAATCGCATAATACAGTCATATGCGATATACAAAACTATTCAGTGGACAATAGAGATATCTGATTCGCAACAATGCATAAGTATAGGAATTTTAATTGGAAATATGAGAAGCTAATATTGCGTCCATGTTGTTTTGATTTAGCGCCATTTCTATCCTGCCTACGTTTGATTGTTACCAAGCTATGATTCTATTTTTTATGGACATTATTTTTTGCACATTATGTAACAAAAAAGTAAAAATATAGTGAGGATTGCATGCACATTTATTTTCATATTACAATAATGACCTTTTGTCGGTGTGAATTGATTCATTGCCAATAATTATCGGCGCCAATGTTGATTCTTGCATTTGAACTCTTTTTAATAATTACTACTCTTTTATAGTAAATGTCTTGAGGTTCTCAATTATTACAAAGGATTGAATCAGACTATTCGCTTTATCAGCTACATATATACTATGAGAAAACAAAACTGGTCTGGTACAAAAATTCTTGGGTAAAATAAATTGTTAATCTGTAAAAAACGTTGCTTGATTTAGGCTGCTTCCATTAGCTGACTTCACAGCTTACATGAGAAGTTCATAACTTGATTTGTTACTGATACTTATAAGAACATACATCAAACCTCAACATACTCTTTTGAACTTTCCATTTTTTCTCAGCGCATATATTCAGGTATACATGTAGAATAAGTTTGATCTAGACACGAACATTAATCTAAAAAGGTCCAACGGGACCTTTTGGAATAAAATAAAATAACAACTACATTTCCCACATACACATCATTGATTTTCTATAGTACGTACATAGATACCTAGGTACATAGATACAGAAACAAGGGGTATATTCTAAAATGACTTGCTAATTTAAAGTCGGAGAAAAATTCCTCGCAGCTGAAAATTAAAATGAAATTAACAACGAGTCAATTACAGCTGGGGAACAAAATGAGGTATGTCAGCTATAAAAAATGAGAGCCAAGGGTTGGCGAATTTCTTTCCGGTTCTGTACATTTGTTTAATTAATTACATTCTTACGACTGGGCCCCTAGCTGGACCGAATGTCCGAATATTTGAAGTTCTTTTGCCCACCGAATTCCTTTTATATATAACATTGGTTGTGGAATTGATTTGAAATTATTTGATGTTGTGATATATTTTTAATCCTTAAATTTATGTCCAGGTGTCGTGGTCAAAATCTAATTTAGTCATAAGGGCTTATGTTACTTTTCTAACAAAATAAGACCAAACATGTCTATATCTCTATTATCTTTTGGTTGGCTGGTAGAGAATGCTTTGGGCGTTAAGCCCGCCGTTGTACAATGTGTATGAAGTTCTAAAATTTAAAAAAAACTTCTGGCCTACGTTTTGAAGGTAACATTTACATAAAATCTCTAAAAGATATACATATTATAGATTAAAGGATCTATAAATCCTTTAATCTACTAAAATATACTACAATTTTGGGGTTCGGCAAAATGATTCACCATTGAAGTCAGGCCAGCTAGACATACCTAGGCAGATTGAATAAAAACTTATGACAATCTGTATCTATGCTACTACGGCTTGTCAACAATTTTGACACTTGCGGTATATCACAAACGAATAGAGGGAGAGAAAAAAGACTCGGGGAGATCGTTTTTCGTTTTTTCGAAAGACGGTCCCCACTTTTTTTATGGATTAGGGGGCAACCGAGCAGACGTGTTGCCTGATGGTAAGCGATTACCGCCGCCCATGGACACTTGTAACACCAGAGGTATCACAAGTGCATGCATACTGAAGCGTGGCTCTCGCACATATCATCTCATTTACATTTTTTTTTAAATTATCTTCAATTTTATCACCGCGGAGACTTGAAGCCTCATGATTTGAAGATTTTAAATACTTGACGTTGACAGAAATAGTTGATTTATGATTAGCTGGTTGCCATCTCATCAAAAGAAGAATAAGACTCGAATCTATGTATGTGTGTCACAAAGTCGTAATGTTAAACACAAATTATGTAGGAACGTTAAGACACACATAATTATGGTCAAGCATATTTCTAGTTTAGGTTTTTTTACTTCCTCTGTTATCTTTCTATCTCTGGAAAAACTAGTTTAGTTAGCTATCAACACATGGATAGATAATATAATTATAAGGAGTATGCCGCATTGGGCCCTGGTCGAATATACCAACGACTGTATGATAATGCTTAAATTATAAACAAAGAAACTGTTAACAAAAAAATAGAATTACCATTTATGTTTCTTATACAAATTAATTATATATATATATATGTATATGTGTTTACAGAAATATTAGCCAATTTAATGTAAAATATATGTAGTCAAAGTTATTACATAATTGCTAAACTAAAACCTTTAATATGAAGGGGTCATGTTACAAGTCACTTCGCAACAATCTCGCATATAATTACGTTAGCCTGACAAAAACAGGGGCTCTTTTTTGGAACATTAAAGATATGGAATAGCTGTCAAATTTAAACTTCACAAAAATTAGGAAGCAATATTTATTGTCAATATTAAAAGATGAGATTAGTTACATTATTTAATACTGAAACAGTGAAACAGTAACTATGTAATACACGGCCAATGAAATAACTGATAATTACCAGAGAAATTAAAATTAAAAAAATCACAATGATTTCGAAATCATAATACTTAACTTGCTAATATATGAGTGAATAAACAAATTATTTTCAATTGCACACATGTATACAGACCGGAATAACATAAACGTGTAAATGTAAACAGTCATTACATCCTGATTATAATAATAAAAAGACAATAAATATATTATAGCATTAGTTGAAAAATTAAATGTGATGCATTTGTGTCACAAAATTTTTTCCCTAGAACAGATGCAATAAGAAATTTGAGGAGGAAATCGGGAAATGGTACAGTTACATTTTATTACCCAAACGCTAAACGTTACGCAAATCGTAATTCAAACGTGTCGAATCGATTCGCAACTCCATCGAACAGTGTTTTGAACACGCACGCAAACAGAAAAAAAAATCAAAAGTGCAGAATCATATCGCTATTACATCTCGAATGGTTCTTTTTTATTTCAATTCCGAGGGTTCGCTAAACGTTTGTAGCGAACTCTATTATTCTGTTCCCGTTGTGACGTAAGCATATTCAGCACTCAACAGCCGTTTGTTAATAAATATAATAATGTATATCATAACGTATTCATATCTAAGATCTCAATGAATGTGCCAATTCCATTAAAAAATTCAAATTGCACTGTGTTTTTTTTTACCATGATTGTCTGATTATTTAACATGATAATATTTTATAATTTTGTGCTTTTTCAGCAATTATGAGCTGTGATGTTCATTAAAACTGTCATTTAATTAAAATGAAAAAAAAACTAAAGTCATTTATATAAAAATATTTTTTGTTTAAATTTATCTACTAAAAATACAAACAACTACTCTATTGATTGCATTATCTGATCAAACAACCTGAATTTTATGAAAAAATTAAGTCACGAATCATAATAATATTAATGTAATATGAGCAGTACAAAATATAATAAATCTACATCCAAAAAGCGATTTATAACGTTTCTTACCATCGTATTACGTCGGTTTCTATTTACTTCAAATGTTTCATTTGCATAATAGCTTTTTTTTCCCGCCATTACTATTTACGTTAATATTCTGATTCGTTGGAGCCGGGGGTCGCACGCACAGAAAACATAAAGACAATTTGTATGTAGCGGCCATTTATGTAAATAAATCTACGATACCACATTATTATAATATGTAAGTAAGATACGGGTGTGCCCACTATGTTTACCATTTAATTTTGGGTGCGGTTTCGTGTACAGAATAATTAAATTAGTTTAATGCGATCCGAATTTATTCACTGTCATCTTGCTCAATGTTTTTAATTATGTTGAATGAACACATAATTAAAATTTGCATCGGAAAAATAAAACAAAAGAATATCAAAACTTAATAACAATTTCTGTTCGTTTAATCAACAAAACATCAGAAAGCAATAAGCTCTATTAAGAGTCCGATAGAATTTCTCGTTTCATTCGTCTTAAGTCGTCAGAAACAAAGTGCGGCCGTCGTCGGTGGTGTTATTAACGCGTCTAAATAATTACAGGGCACATCAATCAGAGGGCATATGCAGATAGAGCATTTTGTGCGAGTCAGCGCGCAGTCGGCCCACTGTGCAACCCTTTCTTTGATATCTGTATGATATTACGAATGGAATTATTAAAACACGTTCCAAAAAATCTTGAGATAGGGATGGGATATAGTCGATTGTTGAAACTATAAATTGAAATGTTTTAACCTTGTTACCAATGAGGATGTAAGGACACGTTACTCTTATCCTATTTGTGATCCTTTTAGATGAAGCAGGTAGAAACACAACACAAATGTAGTGATTTTTAAAATAGTTCCTATCATCTTTCAGAAATTTGACACAAAACTCTTCTTATTTATACACAGAATTTCTAAATACGTTACATTATTTAAATTATATTTTACAAACATTAGGGCCGACGCAAGAAAATAATATAATAATATTGGTTGGAAGCATGAAGCCTTTGATGTAACGGCTCACCTCGACACACAATGATCAGCATATTTCGTCTAGAACGCCACAAATTGACCGCAATTAAAAGAACAATGACTAGTTTCAATTCCCCAAACTTAATTTCCTCCGTCGCAAACGTGTAACTAACCGAAAAACGCATTTATAAATAAATTAATACGCTTTGGTTCACTGGATTGGTTCTATGTGGGTTGTAATTACTAAAATATGATATCAAGTTGAACTTTCTTACTTACCTTTGCTCGAAATAGGTATAGGCAATCAGATTGCTGTATATATATATATACAGCAATACAGAATTTTACCATGATATATATATATATATCATGGTAAAATTCTAAGGCAAATGATTCATTTTGAGTTCATTGGTCCTGCTTAAATCATAGCTGTTTTTCATTATACCTACCCAAGCAAAGTTTTTATTTAGTAAGAATATTATTTTTTTCCTTTTAAAGACATCATTGTAGCTATATTACTTGATTTTTTCATTTTTTGTTACTTTTTACTTACGCATGTATATGGTTATTATGAGAATTATCTTTGACGTTTATCTTTACATACTCATCTTATCTCACTTTCTCTATATTTCCCCTAATGCCGGTAAAAAACTCATTCCAAGAAACAGTATCCTTAGATATATCATATTACTAATATCCTTATAAACGCTTAAAATTAACCCAAGTTTTTCTGTCTGGGTTGAGTTTCTGGTTGTTTCTTGAATAGTATTCAAGGCACAACCGGTATTATTTATACTAACTTAAAAATTTAATTACATTTATAAAACACTACTTAACTAAAACAGTTACATAGTGCATTACAAAACCGATCATCGACTAAAGTAACAAAAATAATAATTAGTATTTTGGCCGTGACTTGCGGCGCGTACACACTGGGCTATCGGGCACGCGTCAATACTAACTGACATCTTTACCCATCGTCACCGCAGCACATCAAAACAAACCTTTTACCGCTCCACAAACTTTATCAAATTATTTTAAACTCTAAACGCATACTAATAAAACTGATTTTAAGTGGTAGAAGTTATTTCATCCATTGGTTTTCGGTGTTACTCTGTCTTTGAAAGCAGTCTAATTAAGTTTTTTGGGACTATTGAAATTCGTTATTGATTGACAGATGGCGCTAGCGGCTATTTAAAATGAATACATCGCTTTAGATGTTATTATTGAGTATTGTTTAGTAGATATGTGGTTTAAGAGTCAGAACATCTCAGTTATTAGTTTTTAAGAATATTGTAATAGTTTTTCGTGTTGTGTGGTCAAAATATATGTAGATAAAAATCATTAGTTACCATAATACAAGCAAAAGAAACATGAAATAAAACATACAAAACATAATTTTCAAAATAAGGTTAGTAGTAATTAGTCTTGTTTGGTACGAAGGTTCATAAAATCGAAAATTAAATCTAAATGAATCACCATAAACATTGATAGCAAATAAACTCTCTCGGAAAAAATACGTAGATAAGTAGCTCGGAAATCATCATGAATACACAAAATTTTATATATACGACATATTTGTACTATATCTTTACACGAAACATCTTCAACAACGATTCAGCTCGAAACAATTCGCTAATGACATAAATAATTTAAATATTACTAATGATGATGTATTTGAAAGTATATGAATTTTAAGCGTCTAATCTATTAAACTAATTCGCTCACACGGCACGCGTGATGTCGATCGGCACTCGGCACGATTTCGGCTATATCGTGGGCCGTGCCGGGAATCATAAAGAATCCGTCAACATGAGCGCAACAGCGATCACGAAATCCGCCATCAATCATAAACATCAGAAAGGATTAAAATCTACGTTGCACCTTCCGAAGCTCGAGTACCCTTGTTTTTCTCTAACCCGTAAATACTGAGGGGCGTAAGTACAGCCGGGGGGCGGTAAATATTATCAAGGGGGACAGGGGGCTACCCCCGCGGTTGGTGGGGGCACTATCCCTTATCGCGAACGTTACCCTCGCTGCTGGCGGCCGCTAGACCGCCAAAATATGGGGCAAATCGATTTCTCTGCCCCATTTTTGTGCATCTGGACCGCTATCGATTTTGAACTCTAGTTTTCAACAATCGATATTCTGAGTGCCAATACGACATTTTATACACTGACTACACGGTTGGCCTAGTGGTTTCAGTGGTTGCCACGCTACTTTCTACTGCGCCAAGTCTCGTGGGTTCAAATCCTACATGGGACAACACTTTGTGTAATCCATAAATTGTTGTTCTAAGTCTGGGTGTACTTTGTGTCCGTTTTATGTATGTTTGTAAAGATCCCCGCGACACAGGAATGTATATTCCTAATGCGGGAGTTGTCTTTAAAAAGAAAAAAAAATACAAAAAGCAGTGCAGGCGTTGAGACTTTAAATTCCAAAAATGAAACAAAAATTAATGAAACGTAAAATTGGAAACAAAGATAAGTGCAGCGACGATAATTATACTAAATGTGTTGGATGTCGTAATTAAATAGTTATATATTGGCTGTAAATTTACTAGTGATACACTCAGCGGCTAGTTGACTGCGATCCCTATCATACTACTTTGTTGTCAGGCCATGAACTCAACATACCCACGTTAAACACACTTAAATGTATACATTAATGACACTATTTCCCATATTCTTGCTGGATATTTAATAGCTGTAATATATTTAATTATAATATATTTATACTCTTTTGATTTCCACTATAACTTAAATGATAATTTTGTTTTCTTTTTGTAGATGCAGTCACAAACTTTATAAATATAAAAATAAAGAGAACATCAAATTATTTACCATGGACAAGGCTTCATTTGAAATTCTGAAAAATCTTTACGAGCAATTCCATTATAGTACTAACTGTTTTTAACAATAATGTTGAATTTAGCTCGAACTTACCTAAACGTAGTAGGTATATACCAACCGTGCCTTCCACGAGCTTTTATATGTACTGTTAATTTGTTTTATTGTTAATTTGACCTTCAACATTCAAAACTTCATCGCCACTTTCCATCAAATTATATAGAACACAAAGGCCTATACCATTATTAAAAGATTAATTTAAGATATGGTTTTAAAACATTATTAACTAATCAGCCCTAGTACAAAAACAAGATTACATTTGTAAATAATCATGTTCATGATTTTTGTAAATAGTTTAGAATATATCTGAAATTACATTGCTCAGACTTCTAATTTCAATTTGCATTTGTTAGTACCGTTTTTATATTATAATGAATAATAAAATAATAATAATGTATATGAAATTCAAATCGCAGGTTACAACCCGCATCTCGCGTTCCTACTTTGTGTAGTATCATAAAACTCTCTAAAGGCATAACTTGCGTTACAATGTTAAATTTATTAACGCGTGATTTGATTAAAAATAAACAACAGGTAGGTTGTAAAACGCAATTTACTATATCTTAACTGGCAACCTCCAACGCATTCGATAGTCTACTAAGTTTTTTATCGATACTCCTTTTAAATTGTTGCGAATGTTTTATAAGTTTTATTACAAATCGTATATCAACGTTTAACGAGCGTATGTGGCCGACTTAAGTAGCCCTTATCACATTTTGTTCCTTTGTTACAAACTTTGCTATAGGTGTGCCTACAAACTTTGCCCTATGAACAATCCACATACATGGGTGTGTAGGTATTAAAAATATTACTACTATTTATGTGGTAGTTTTAAATGTATTTCCTACCAATTTAGTAGTATTACATGCTAGCAATGTACACTTGCTTTGCGGCATAAAAACTGCAAGCAATGTGACTTATTTAATTTTTATTAACTTTAGCATATTAATAATATTCTCTGTGCATTTAATTTATAAAATACCTAAATTATATGAATACCAGCCATTTAACTCCTTATAGGTATACATATTATATTTAAGTAGATCTGAAGATACGCATGTCTATGACTTAATTTACTTTAATGTAAGTTATCGGATAGCGGTGTTGTTATTAAAAACTAGTCACGCCTTTTTTTTACGTATTTAAGGTCCGTGCACTGCTCCTATGAACCATCGTCTCATGTTTATTCACACATTTTCCTCAATAAATACTCTTTTAATACAAAGAATCATAAATGTGAACTGCTAGTTTCAGATACAACCGTATTTAAACAAGTGAACACACTAAGCCTGTTCATCTTTAATACTTTAGAACGATAGATAATCTGATGAAAAAGCAATGAATCTTCTTGAAAAGATTTAAACGATTCCTTCAAGAACTTAACCAAAAAATTCTATAGAAAACAATTAGGTACACAATCTAGTAAATTGATATGCTATCATGAGAAAAATAAGCAAAACCGTGCCTTAGTTTATAATAGATTACGAGTAATTGTGCGAATGCTTTTCTTGCCGTATTTTAAGATCGGTGTAATGGCTTTATTTTGTTTAGTAAACGTAAGTGTTTGAAACAAATACATCATTACATATTCAAATTAAGAACCAAAACCAAAGTTGTGTAAAATAGTATTTATAGTAGGTACTAACTTGCTTGTGGCTTTACTGTTTTTAATTTACTAATATCTCGAGAATAGTAAAACAATGCATGTTCTAAGAATTTTTATACGGATATCTTGCTGCATATAGTGAGATGCTACTTAGATAATAAATAAATAATTCGGACATCTAACACACAACGCCATCTAGTCCCAATCTAAGCAGAGCTTGTATTATGGGTACTAAACAACTGATATAAATACATATATACCTTTTTTTGTAAATACATAGGTACATATTATACATAGAAACTTGAACTTTAAATTATTTCAGTAGTTAAAGTATCTTCATAATATAAGCATTTTCTATACTTACTGAAACTTGTGAAAACTTAAGTAGGTTTTAACCTATAAAACATCAAGCTACGACATTAAAGAGCATAGCATTGACCATCAACACTGAAAATTTCAAAATATTTAGTAGTTCTAGTAACCACACATAAGCATAGTTTACTGAATCTTTTGTATATTTATTAAGATTTATGATCGGCTATTGTGACTATCTGACTATTTATTGAATAAGAGCTGAACAATAAGTTATAGGCAAGTTATAATTTAAAGAGAGCAAAAAAAAATTAGTCATAGTCGCAAAATGGCGCCTGATCGTGCGAGAGCGCAAAAACATCACCCCGATACGTTTCCGCCTGCTATTGTCTTATGCTAACTGATAATCTACATCGGCATAATTTTCCCTATTATATGTTATAGGGTTGACTAAATACTACCAAAGTAGATGATTTTTTGGTTTACTTTCTTTTCAAATATATAACATAAAAGTAACTGAACCTTAACAATCGAGTACAATTTTCCGTTTTACACATTTAAGTTACAACCTTACTGTTCTTAAATATTTTATCAGTACATTTTTTTAAAGTAATTCTTTTAATACGAACATAATACAAGTATGATATGGTACAAATATTATACAGACAGAAATATTTTTCTCTGCGGCAACACCAACCTACTTCCGTAAAGTATTCCTACCGCACAAGTAGAGCAACATTAATTAATATCCGTCATTTTCTCGTGGTATTTAATTCAACATTTTCTCGCGGCATTTGTATGTGTGTAACAGTTCATCTCATGATGTGCGGCAATGACTCCTTCTTACTATAATTAAACATGATTAGAGCTCAACACATGGTGAATTGCAATTATAAGACGTTACAACGGCTACCGGCGCACAACTCGACACGCTATCCTATAACTTCTATCTATCATTCAATACCACCTAACACGGAAGCTACTTCTAATTATCCTAACTCATAATTACATTATCACTTTTTGTTCACCGATTTTAATTCGTTAGTTGATCATAACAACATTCTAGTGTCATAATTCGATCGTAAATGCCTCGATCAATCGATAAATGTATGCGTATGAAAATACAAAATAACGCGTCCCGATGTCACCACACCGCTTCCCTGAATGAAATGGAAATGGAGACCAACGGGAAGAAAACACACATTTCGAATTCATTCAAATCTACGGTCATGAATGAATCAAATGCGATAGAGACAAACATATAGGGCGCTGCAAAGAGCGAGTGAGATGAGATTTCAATAGTACGCGAAACGGAAATAGAGAGGCCGAGATAATTCTGTCTAGCCGGGAGGGATTCCCTCGTGTCATTTGTGTGCGTTCGTTTTTCGAATTGTACGGGAGGATTCGAGTGTTGGCGTGCGTTCCGAGCGTGCACTCCGCTAACAGTCGGAGGGCCCTTTATCGGTGTTCGTTTCAATTCGGAGGCATTCGCATTCATTCTTTGCTTTCCGTCTGCGGCCCTAGGTGGCGAGGTTCCCCAGCTACTTGTTGATCATTCGTAATAAATTGCCTCCATGATATGCCCATTGTGGAACAGTTTGTCGCTTTACTGCCTCCAAGGAAATTGTGTTTCCTCGAGTTTATTTGTCATTTGATTGTGATTGTTATTTGAATGAGTGTTTTGTGTTTAAATGTTTTGTTTATTGTTTTGTAATAGGTCTAATATGAACCTATATATTAATGGCAGGAGCTGGATGCGAGAACCCATAGATCGAACTAAGTGGCGTGAAATTGGAGAGGCCTATGTCCAGCAGTGGACTGCGATAGGCTGATGATGATGATGATGATGATGATGATTATAAGTGGGATGAAAAAGACCTGTAGTTATTCGTCTCTATCGTACTTCCTATTTTGTTGTATTAACGCAAAACTAGATATTTCTAGAACATTTTTTATTACTGAATTGACATCCAAACACACCGTCGTTGCCAATCTGTTACCGAGGTCAACAAAAACTAATGGCGTCACTTGTCCGTACTGCCGAAACCCAGTAGTGTAACTTATTAGTACTCTGTCACCTTTCTATAAAAGAACCGATACATATATGTGTCTATCCAATAGCAGAAAGAAAAGGGCGCATCGGACCAGAAGTCTGTCAAAGAACTAGAACCATACCTACTTATTGGGAACAATACTAAGTTTTATTGTTATAAATATCAAGGAAATTGTGAAGATGACATTTTCTAGAAGATGAGAAGAGAGAGAGAGATTGTAAAGAAGAAAAAATTATGTCAAAATTATGTAAAAAAAAATTAAACTCTGTTAATAAACTCCAATAGCCAGTATCTTTGACATATGCTTATTTATACAGAAGGTTTAATGGTTATGTAATATTTCACATAACAAATTTTTTATACATACTTACCTACATAATATATACATAAGTGAGTATTTACATCTTCATAGGTACACCTAGCCGATATAATACTCTAACATTTTCTTTCCTTTTATATTAAAATATAATACTTGTAATCGTTCAAATACCTATCAACTATAGCTAATAGTACATATAACATAATTATTTTACTAAGTATATATTAAGTACGTAATAAACAGTGATGAGCATGAAATGAGAGTTTGTAATTGCAGTTAGCATCCGTAGGACATGTCTAGAATAATGTGAGACCACCGGCAATAGGCACTTTTATATTATATCTTTCGTAATAATAATAACCTTATAAAAATATCGATGACAGTTTTACAACAGTTCGGTTTTCAACTTTTATATCCTAAAACAATAACCTACCAAAAGTATTGCCGCATGTAATACACACAAAATAAAGAGATGCCTATAATTTAATTAAAATTTAGATACACTCAAAATAAAATGTTGTTAATTTATCACAATATCAGTTTGTAAATCTTCAAAACTTGTTTTAATACCACAATAATAGTACATAGACGTCGTAGGCAATCTCCAAAATCTATTCTCTGTTATAATGTAAATTTAAAAAAAGTAAACCTTGTAACATAGATTGTATTTTATTACAATTTCCTGTCAACCAAAATAGTTATTACACTGACAGTTACTGACAGATATATTCGCGCGCAAAATAGTTTCGATGATACACCCAAAGAATGTAATCCAGCGATAACGCATCACTTTTTTTAATGACTCACAAAAACTTGCAATGAAATCTTTGAATTTGGCATAGGTTTGTTTTATTTTCAAAAATGAATACTTAAGTGTATCTGGCATTATTAACTTATAAGTAGCCAAATTATTGCATTGCACGTTTAGCCGTCGGTCCCGGTTGTCCATGAACATCTATGGTAATCGTAATTGAGAAGTCAGTGCCCTCAAATATACTGAGACTAGTAGTAGTATTGACACTGACGAATATAGTTAACCCTGCTTCTACCCTCAGAGTTTTCGGAGATCCGGTGCAAATCGCGGATGAGTCGTAACTTTGATTTACAATACACCAACTTATGCCTTGTTGTCTATTCAGATCTTAGTGTTCAATATTTATGTTATAATTTGTATTTTATCTCAATATTTGGTATTAAACCTAAACTAGAATGAATATAAGTCTAAATCCAATATTATTATAAATTTCATAGTGTCAATCAAAAATACATAAAATAATAATTATAATCCCAAGTCGTGGCTTCCAATTCACGGTGTAACTAATTAATTTGGCAACATGCGCGTCTCAGACACTGCATTGCAGTGTCTTGGTTTAATATTTCAATGAGAATCAGTGCTTGGACCAACGCCAGTCGGAGTTCGGACACAACATTCATGATAATAATGTTCCTATTCAACATCTAGGTACACACGCTACGTACTGAGCAAACAAATTATGAACGCCATCCGCTTTCCGTCGAAATATAGAAAAAAGTCAAAATATTAGTAATTTCACGGCTGTTATTCTTGTTTGCTCAACACAAAACACTGTCTAGTCTAGTTTCAATATGCTATAAATATAATCGCGTTATAATAAAACCATCCCGCGGAACATTCGAGATCCATCCGTCAGCTACAAAACGGCCGTCGCTTTTTAGTAGCCGCCTAATTAATGAACATAAATACAAATTAAACAATACAAACGAGTGCCTTTATCTTTTTCATAACTAGTAAATATACATCTATAACTTTTAAAGCTAGTAACAAACGCTTCGGAAGTTCTCCAACGCACCTACCGGCTCTACAAAGGTAATGAGATAGTTATTTCAGTGCTTTGTTTATTTACAAAATATCACTCCGTTTGAAGGCGGACCATCAAAATGAGTCGTAAAGTTAAAAATTCCATAAAAAGTCGTGTTGATGACCTCCGTAATTGAAACTTGCTCTTTGTAGCAGAGACAATAGCCGGAACTTTGTGTTTCGGATCTATTGATTATAGAAAAACGTTTGTTATTTTAACAGTGTCAATTGAATTACCCAGATGATTGATCGAATGATTTTAATTATTTTGTAAAAAACATAACCAACAGCAGATTAATACGTAAGTATATAAATATTGCTGCCAACCACACTAACTTTTTAAAAAAGGAACGTTATATTCTAAGCTTAATAATAATATTACGAGAGTCCTTGTTTCTTAGGTCTAAATACAAATGGTAAAGAAATTATACTTACGTCGATGGTAGATATCTCTTACGCATTATTATTATAATTAACATATATCTGTTAAAGAGCATTACAAAGTGTATAGTGAATTATATAAAAGTGTTTGAAAGTAATATTAGGAACACCCTGGTTCTTGAGTAATCCGATACGCACCCGTTTATCTGCCGTCAAGCAATTATTGAAGCGTGAAAAGGAACGTCCTCCTATTATTTACATTGCGTTTTGTAATGCGGGTATTCCGTTTTTTATTTAAAAAAATATCACATTTCATACTGCATATAGTGAGTGACACACATTACCTTTGTTTATATAAAAAAATATTGCATTATCATTTGTTTTGTCGTCGTTACCAAAGTTCTTTGGAAATTTTAAAACTAAACAATGTATTTCAATAATTCGTGTTTTTTAAATTATTGTTGTTAACTATCATAGCTTTTTGTTTAACTTATAAAGTGAATTCAATATCTATCTAAAAATAAACTATTCTCAAAAAAAGACATCCGACGGTCACAAATAAATCTCTGTGCGGCTGAACACTCGCGATTAAGTTACTTTTTCACTAACAAAAACTAATTTGAATCAGTCTAACCGTTTTGGAGTTGAGACGCTAAGTACTACTACTAAGTATACATACAAATACCTAGGAGTAGGTATATTCTTGTATCCAGAAACACGATAAACCTACCTACTTACACGGAAAACTTTTAATCATCCTTTTTGTTTTGGTCAAAGGATTTAAACAATGTCAAATCAAAGGCCGAATAATCTTAAAATGTGAAAAAACATTTGAATTTCGAAAATATTAATAATATAACTTATATTTTTATCATCGACTGTACTAAACCGAATGGGGAATTATTGAGTGTCATTTTTTACTTTTAAAAAGGCACAGAAGTAAAAAATATATTTATGTTGGCAACAAGATTTCTTTGTAGCGTGCATTAGTAAAATCGTAATGGTGGAAACGTGTCAATACAAATTAGTATGATTGAACGACCGCCAACGAATGGTCGAGTTTTTTTTATTTATTTCCTTCATTCTTGTTTTTGTGTTTCTTTTATTCATTTATATTTCGAACACAACCAGCTCGTTTTAAATTAACGCTTTCACTAAACTTAAACTTGAATGTGCAACTGCTTTCTAAATTCTAGTTAGATATTTGTATTTTATTATAATGGTGACAATATATTTCTCACTGATTGGTAAGCAAAAACTATTAATGGTCAAGATATCAATTCTAATTCTAACTTTCTATTACTTTTCGATATTTTTTTATTTTTTAACAAGGTATCTTAAAACTCTAAATAGAAAATTAAGTCTTGATAAGTAATAAGTAAAACTGTCTGTAAAACCACCGATGACATCATCAGTCACCCAAACTAAGTAGACTGTGGACTCGTAATGATTTCATGATGTCAAACAAAAATGTGAGTCAGACGCCCGAGACGGATCACAGCAGAACATTTCCGCTTAACAATAAATAAACAAACATTAAATATTACAGCACACAAAGCGTCAATACGAGCGAAAAATTAAACTTTACATCTCCCAGATGCATGCTTCCCATTCACATTATATTTTTAAAAACACATTCGGGGAAGCAAGGGAAACACCGATATAGGCCTACGCGGACACCGCGCCCGTAACGTGCAACCACAACAAAACAAGATTTTTTAATCTAACTTTACCGTTTGTAAAAATTACTATTTAAATATTAAAGCCGCAGCCACTAATTAACTGAGATTTAACCCTTCCGTCGCCGGCCAAAGCTCATTTTAATATTTAATTCCGTGGAAATATTTTGCGCGTATTAAAATGTGAAAAATTAATGGAACGCGCGTCTCTCCCCACGGACGACTAGATGCAACCTCCAACACCCACTTGTACCTAATTCCAAATTTGACCTTGACGACGGCGCATAGGTGTTGTTATTTTTCCTCCCATAAATTGTTTAGTATGTGTTTTATATTCCACCTCTCGTTTAGCACGTATATTACCATACCATCAAGTATCATTAGGCCTACCTGAATTATGGAGCTAAAATTTCATGCTTAGCGTTCGGAACTTAGAAAAACTGTTTTTATATGCATAGTTATAAAAGTTGTCTAATCTCTATCAGTTTAACTATAATAACTAAAGTTTAACAAAATTTCCACTTACATAATACCTAGTAGGTACGAAAATGCGAAACTAGGATTCATGCGAAAACAATGGAAATATAAACTAAGAAAAAAAGGCAGAAACAGAAACAGAAAATAAATACGATAATTATCCAGGTCCGTGCCGGTTTTTCTAATGTTAATGAACTGGTTGAGAACGAGGTAGACCAATACCCCGAGAACAACACAACAAACACAATAATAAGTAATCCGGGTCGTATATGGAACGTACCTTGCGGTGGTGCAGTCCCTGTAGAGCACGTCGAAATCCTTGCACGACAGCAGCTTGCACCGGTTCACACCCGGCTGGATGGCGCCGAGCCCGCGCAGGATGCGAACTTGTTCCACATTGCACACGAGCGGCACTATGTCCAGTCTTTTTAGCTTTGTGTACACTGTGTGCAGTCCGCCGACCAGGTGTTTTAGGAACAGTTCGAAGGCTTGGGGCAGGCAGAGCATTGTGTCGCCTTGGATGATGAAGGCGGCGACTTTTTGACCGCGATAATCGACCAACTTGCACTCATTGGCCGAAGGGTCCGACGTGGAAATCGGTGGCGGACTTCCGTATCGCGGCGGGCCGTGGTGATGGGCCGCCGCCATCAGCTCGAGGGGTGAGTGGTGCATCATCTGAAGGGAGCCTAGAAGGCCGAGTCCCGGTGGCGGTAGCGGCAAGCGCGGTGCCAACAGGTGCGGCGGGCTAAGGCCGCGGGCTGGAGACGCCGCTTTCACCCTCGGCGAGCCCCCGGAGGAGCCGCTCACTTCGCTCGCGGTCGACGCTGAGTCCACGGCGGACTCCATGCTCGCGACGTCTGACTACACACGCATCACACGCCCGTCGCGCGCGCTGTTCCGCGCAACAATAAATAAAAAGCCTGTGCTCGTGGAAGGCGCGGCCGCGCGCGCGCGCCCGCCCCGGCCTCGCGGCGCCATTGGCCGCGCGCCGCTGCAACCTGGAGGCTATTGGTTTCCGTCTGAGGCGACGAGTCTCCGCCTCTTTTTTCGTAGCGTTGCGTTCGAAGCGCGCGAAGAAACGTTCCTGTTTCTTTTGGGTGTTGTGTGAAGCGGTCGCGCGCTGGGGGTGTATTGATAAGAATGTCACCGGTAATCAATATGAGCCTAGACTCCGCCGCGGACGCGCGCACTCACCACACAATCTACCTCATTCATTTATTTTACTTTATTGACGGTTTTGATTTATACCAATATTCTTGTTAGTGGGTAGTAGTAGTGCAATACTTTGTAGCCGCTAAACTATTTTTTAACAAAAGACCTATGTAAATTTCCTTTGTTTTTTTTAATTTCTTAGTCAGGCATGCCTGGTAATTGGTAATTGAAATTTAATAACTTTTTCAGTAAAGTTGTTCCACAGCAAGAGTATTCACGTAGTTATGAAAGTTGGGTTTTACTTACGAATTTGAATTGAAAGGATTCGATAGTTACTTAGTGTTAATTATTGTACTCTAAGTAGGTATATTAGTCACAAATGTTATCGCATATTCATCTGCAATACCTATAAAAGTAAGCAAATATTTTTTAGAACTTAAACCTTACTTTCTATCGTACCTTTAGTTCGTGTTATTTAAAACAGATAGATCAGAAAGGGACTAATTCATTATTGTATTAATTCTACTTAGCTATTATTCTGTTGTATGACAATTTGTAATAGAGCTGAATATACTTGTTTATGTATAGAGGTATGAATAAGACTAAGTAATACTTTACCTATTTATTGTACCTATTAGTATTGTTGATACTGTATTAGTAGGTACCTTCTCAGAAACAGAACGCCGACTATGACACTTAGTAGAAGTTAAACCGAATCTTGAACGAACTTAATATACCTTACTAGTTACTACTAAGTTAGTAGGTACCTTCGTAAACTTATATTAGTAGGTACCTTCTCACAGAGAGAACGTAATGCCGACTACGGCACTTAGTAGAAGTTAAACTGAACCGTGAACGAACTTAATATACCTGCCTACCTAGTTACTATTTAAGTTAGTGGGTAGGTACCTTCGTAAATTTCAATACAGAAAGAAAAGTTTATCGATGTACAAATCGAGTTCTATTATGAAAATCGAGTTTTTAAACTATAAAAATGTTGTCCTGATTATTTTTTTGTCTTTTTCGACTTTTTTTTTTATCTATCTACGAATTATTTTACGGTACCCACTATCGTTAGTTATTTAAATACAAATAATCAATACATTGTTTTTGTTTTTTTTTCTATTTAGTTTAACTATTTAACTAACTAACAAATATAACTCGACAATATTTATATTTTTTTTATTTTACTGACCACTATAGGTAACTTGTTCTGGCGTTGTATAAGCTTACGTAATGTTATGATAGGTCAACATAACTAATACTGGACGCGTCTTGATACGAGAGACGTAGAGGTATTCACGTAATTCACGTAATTTTGAAAACGTAGTGACGTAAAAATATAGTATTGTTGTTTTTTTTTATGGAATCGCGGGCAAACTAGCAGACATATCGCCTGATGGTATGCAATTACCGCCGCCCATGGACATCTGCAACACCAGAGGCGTCACAAGTGCGTTGCCTGCCTTTGAGGGAAAGGGTGGAGGATAGGGATGCGGGGTAGGGTTGGGGTATGGGCCTCCGGTATCCTCACTCACTCGATGAAACACAGCTGAGGGCTGTTTCACACCGGTTTTCTATTAGGCCGTGATATCACTCCGGTCGAGCCGACCCATTCGTGCAGAAGCGTGGCTCTCCCACGGTATTATTCTAACTCGTAGAGGTAAATAAATAAATTATTTATTATGAAAGTAAGTATAATAATTGACGATCCTGACTTTTTATTCTATATCTGGGTGTCATTTTGTCTAATAATATGTATGTAAGTAGATATTTACAAATGTATGAATATATTTATTGACATGAAACGTTTCTATCCTTTTACTGCGCGTAATACATCTCTGTCTATATCCTTGAGGATCTAGTCGGTGTTATGATATTTTCCTCACTTGAGAATCACACCCGCGGCTTCGAAGGTAGACCATTGACACGTCTCATACCTATCTAGGTGAGTAGGTCATCGATTAATATTTTAACAATGATAATATATCATAATAATACCATTGTATTGTTATCATCATCATCATCATCAGCCTATCGCAGTCCACTTCGTTCACGCCACTTAGTTCGATCTATGGCTTCTCGCATCCAGCTCCTGCCAGCCGTCTTGCGCAAATCATCGTTCCACCTGGTCTGTGGACGTCCTACTCTACGTATTGTATGGTTATGCAATATTTCAAATAAAAAATATATCAATACTTCGGACATCTAACACACAACGCCATTTAGTCCCAAACTAAGCAAAGCTTGAATTATAGATGTTAGACAACTGATATAAGTACATATATTTTGTAAATACGTACTTAGATATTATATACCCATAGGAAACACGCAAACTCCGAAACAAACATTTGCAGGTGATACAAACATTTGGTCCGACCCGGGAATCGAACCCAAACCAACCCTCGCATAGACTACCATTACGCTCCGAGGCAATCAATACTTTATCTATTCATTTTGTTCCTGAATCCACATCTAGTAGGTAATTACTTTAATCACATCTTGAAATAATATTAACGTTTACTTTTAACTAAGTTCTCTTTACCCGACTGCGTCAGAATGAAGGCAATGTTTTTAGAGGGTTTGGGTATGAACAGAAGAATCCTGACTATCCGAACATTAATTTTCCAGACATCAGATTATCAGGACTCATGCGTCTCGGCTTTAATTGTCTGTTGTAACTTTAAATGTTTTAAAGGCGCAACGAGACATATTCATCAACAACCCATAATGTCCCTCTACTGGGCCCTGGTCTCCTCTCAGGAGAGGGTTAAGGCCATACGAGACATATTAAGACTTAATTCCCGCCTCCAATCGTGGTCAAATTTGAGCCCTACAAATTGATATTTGAAGAACTTGTCGGTTACTTAAACCAAAAAGTCTGAAGAAAAATTATTATGAAACAAAACAAAACTAACTGAAAAGAGAGTTAATAATTTAAAATATATACATACTACTAAATACTTTATGCTGATGCACGAGGACAAATAGCACATATTTTGTTACATACGGGCAAAGAAAAATCTACAAACCTACGTTTATAAACATAAAGTACTAATGTATTTAGTTTGACTAAATTAAATATACATACATATATTTATATTGTAATACTACTTGTTTTTCTCTTTTCAGTTCATTACTATTAAGAAATCGGGTTTTTGTTTTTGTAATACTTTTTTTTTAGTATCAATTACTGATAATATGTTAGTTGTGTGAATATGTGTTAGTTACTCGCGTTTTATTTTAATTATAACACGGTTAGGACAGTGGATAAATAATTACACCTACCTCCAAGGTTTTAAAAAGAACTTTATAGAGTAAGTACCTACATTTAGATTAGGTCACACTTGGCATCTCACTAAGCCGCTATAGTGGGTCACAATGCTGCGTTGTCCTTATTCGCATTGAGGATGGTGACCAACACTCTTGGATTGTCCTCATGATTTCCAACATGCAGAGTAGTTTTGGCAGCTAATAATATAAAATAGATTAGATAAAGGATATATCTCCCTTTTCTTTAAACATTACTAGCTTTTTAAATTGGCTTTGCTCGCGTTACTAACTTTATGGAGTTATTTTTAAAAGAACATTTTTTCTTGTTCAAAAATCCCCTGCTAAAACACTGTTGTTGCTTCTGTACCTACTTTTGATAATGTTCTTTCATAATTTCATAAAATCGTCATGAGGTAGAGTATTTAAATACTCTGTGAAATGAATAGGAAAGCAGCATCGACTGTAGAACACAATTTTTCGATCTAGATAGATACCTCGTCCTTGCAAATGCCCAATTTAATAGGTATCTTTCATAGAAAGAAACACCTTACAAAAATTATTATTAATACTTTTTTTTATCTTACGTATTACTCTTTAGGGCACCAGACTCTATACTATACGTCTGCCCAATAACGTTATTTATTTCCATCCCACGGTTGCCTAGAAGAGATTGCCGTTGAGCAATAAGGCCGCCAATCGTACTACCGACCTACCTAGCTTTAAGTTATGTACTTAATTATCGGGTGTACAATAAAGCGATTTATTATTATTCTCTTCATTAAAATCATATTTACATATTATTTACATTTTTAAATATACATATAAAAACAAAAAAGTTGCGTTCCTACTTACTTATTATTATTATTAATAATATTAAGTAAGTAGGAATCAAACGTGGTAGAAATCAAAAGCTTTTGGTTTTTAAAAAGACAACTCCCGAACTACGAATACCTAGCTCTATATCCAGTGTTGTGGAGGATGGAGAGAAATGAGACGTATACAACCGAACACAGGCTACCAATATGTCAATCACACAAAGTGTTGTTCCATATGGGGATCGAATCTACAACACTCAGAATAGTTGAACACCGGCGAGTTGACCGTTTTGCACTCGTTGGCCGAAGGATCCGACGTGGAAATCGGTGATGGACTTCCGTATCGCGGCGAGCCTTGATGATGGGCCGCCGCCATCAGCTCGAGGGGTGAGTGGTGCATCATCTGGAGGGAACCTAGAAGGCCGAGTCCCGGTGGCCGCTTTCACCCTCGGCGAGCCTCCGGAAGTATGTCAAAGGTTCGCGCCACATAGGCTATCACAATATTACCAGAAAGTACGTAAATATTGTCTTATTGTTCATTCAACATTAGGTGCACATAAGTATGTACTTATTTCCACATTTTACAAGCCTTATTACAATACAAAGGGGTTGAAGTGTCTAAAACAATAGCGATCTCAACGTTCGACAACTTGGTCGAACTCCCGAAACACTTGAATAGGTTCCGTCTTCAACGCCACTCTATCATGTTCGCCTATAAAATTTTGAAACAAGGGAAAATCGCTCTTATACTGATCAAAATACAGTTTTTTTATTATATAGAAAGTGTAACAGGTTCTGTGGTTTTGTAAGTTCTTTGTTCAGGATGTTTTTCAACGATTATTCTTTGTAATATTGGTATCGAATCTAACATGTGTAGATGCTATAGTTATGTGTTGTATTGACATACTACTCGTGTTCTTTGAATACATGTTTTCTTTTAATTATTAAGGAGGTATTGTTTTATGTAAGTACAAAATGTAATTGCTACAAAAATTGTTTTAAGAAATAAGGGGATGATTTTAAGAGTTTTAAGATGTAGGTACAAAACGTAGTTATTTATTTGTCTTAGTAGGGTATCTGTGACAAATTATGGAGAACTAATTTATTGGTAAAATAAATCTAATATATAAAATTCTTGTATCACAGTTTTATATTTATACTCTTCCAAAACAGCTTGACCGATTTTGATGAAATTTTATATGTTTTAGTCGGTATAGGAATAGGTTTATAACTTATTTTTACATCCACTTAGGGGAGTCCACACTAAACTTTTTTTCTACAATATTTTTTTTGGTTATTTTTTTAAGGTGTGGAATTAAATAATACATTTAGTTCTAAATTTTTACGCTCCTACCAGCTTTCGATAATTTAGAAAATAACTAAAGCGGTAAGAAGTTCGCCGGGTCTGCTAGCGTTGGTCGGTGGCGCAAGTGGTAGCGTACGCAACTACTGTGCTTTAGGTCTCGTTTTCGATTCCCGGGTCAGACCAAATGTTTGTATGATCTGCTAATATTTGTTTCGGAGTTTGGATGTTTACTATGTATATTAAGTCTACATTTACAAAAAAGAAGTATACATTATATCAGTTCTCAAGTAACACAAGCTCTGGGTAGCTTCTCTGGTAACTGGTAGGTAGATGGCGTTGTGTGTAAAATGTCCGGAATTTAATAGTTGGTACATAAAACACTAACAAATGTATGTATATTCCGGCTGGAACAGAAATCTAGTTTAAACTCGGTGAAGTCGAGCCCTGATTGAAATCCTTAATTTTTTTATCGGGACCAAGTCAGGTAGTTATTTACCTACAAACGAAAATATAATTAAAAATACTTGCTCTATAGGTATTGCAGTCAAGAGATCAGGAATTAGAAAAAAAATTGAAAAGAACAGTTAGAAGAAAACGATAGGCAATGGTAGGAAAAGGATATTTCTTATTCAGATGAGTGCGGGAGTGTAAACGATAGCTCAAGTAGGTCAAGGTTGCGTACCGGTAACTCAAATTGGTCGTTGGCGGTATCACCGAGACCTTCCACCTAACAGAACAGGCAATAACAAAACTTGTGTCCAATGTTTTTTTTTCATGTATGAACCTGCCAGAGTGATTTTACTCAGCCTGATGGAAAGCATGAGCAGAATCCAGGAGTAGTAGCCACTATACTTATTGCGAATGCCGACAATGCAACAACACAGCATTGTGACCCACACTATGGTAGCCTATGGAGATACTTTTGCAACATTGGACCTCCGCAGCTTCGGTTTCGCACTCACCAACGAAAGGAGACACCACGAATACTGTTATTTTAGGTTGGTCTTCTGTGAGAGAGTAGTGCCGCCCCGATAGAGCTTTCCCTTTCATACTGTGATCAGCGTGGCTCTAATACCTTTTTATTTTGTGATTTTTCACCAAGTTATGTGAGGTTATTATAATATAACTAGGGTTCTGAAGGGTGGATCCAAAGTGCGGCAATGTTTCGCATCGAATCTCTTTTTGTAATCGCTAACGCCTCTATTCTCTTCTTTTATTGGGTATAATTTTGTTTTGACGTGACTCCCGTACATTTGTTAGTTTTTTGTTAACTTTAGGTACGTTTGTAGAATGCAACTTGACTTAAGGCTAGTTAGTATTCATAGGCGACGGTAGTTGATAAGTGACTCGCCTCGGGTCGCTTAGCTAATCATAAAAAATATATATTCCAAAAAACTTCTAGAAGTTAATAGCAATTCTTTCTACTAACTAGTGTTAGTACAAAGAATTGCTTTAAAACTTTGAGGACCCTTACAGATCCCTAGGTCCTCTTCACTAACAGCATTTAATAGTCCACTTCGAGACATAGGCCTTTCTTTTGAAGGGTTATAATTAAAAGAATTTTTTGTCAACAAATGAAGTAGATAATTATGTTAGAGGCTACAAAAACTAACATTATAAATATCCATCCGCTAAAGTAATAAGGTGAAATGAGGAGTTAAGTCGACCCAATGGCATTATTATTTATTGCAATAATTAATTTCATGGCGTCCAATCGACTACACGGTTGGCCTAGTGGTTTCAGTGGTCGCCACACCGCTTCCTGCTGTACCAAGTGTAGTGGGTTCAAATCCTACATGGGACAACACTTTGGGTGATCCATAAACTGTTGTTCTAAGTCTGGTTGTAATTTGTATCCGTTTCAGGTATGTTTGTAAAGATCACCGTCACACAGGATTATATATTCCTAATGCGGGAGTTGTCTTATATATATTATTGGTAGTTTGTAGATATTATTGCCTGAGGTCATTGCTAAAAAAGTAAAACAGCAGTATCTATGTTCTTATCTAACTACTTATATTATCTATATAAGGAAAGAAAGTTATCAATGAAAGTCACCCTGATGGGTTGAAGACCCTGATTGTTGAATAGAAGGTCGTGAATTCAATTTCTACACAGGGTAAATAATTATATGGTGAGTCTATCATTTGCTTGTTCTGTCTTCTTTTGCGAATTTTGCCAATTCACCCTCATGATGGTTATTAGTGATAAACGGTTATTTCAAAGTTTGTCATCTTCTAAGTTAGAAATACACGATATAATAGTAGTACATATATAGCAGATAAAAGAGAACCAAACCCGTGGGTAATAGGTAATTGTTCTTATGAATAATTAAGATTAAAATTTTAAGTAAATTAATATAGTTTCAGATATCTATCTGCCAAATAACATTATGACACAAATAAAACTTACTAATGATATCCAAGACTTGTGATTCAGAAATCTGTACTGAGGTATTTTACAGATAAGTAGACATAAGTGTATCAGAGACTGTATCAAAGAAAACGGTGAAAATGCACTTTAGTATTAATTCCAAGAAAAAACCACTAAATATGTCTATAAAAGTCATAACTTTTTACTAGTAAATACGTTTTCTTTACAAATAACTCTTTTGTCAGTAATTTTATCGTTATTGTTCATAAACTCAGTAATGGCTCACATAAATCAAATTGTATCTATAATCCATCTAAAGGCAGTAGAAAATAATTTATTCATCTACATTACAAAGTAACCCTTAAAGGTCTGAAGCCATATTTGCATTTGTTGCTACGTAAGACTGTTGCTACATTGAGGCGCTTACGAAGAAAGGAATAAAAACCAGCAACTACCTCCTTCTAACTTAAAATAGAAATGATTGTTTTAAGGAGTCGGAATTAACCTAATAATACTAATATAATAATAATAATAGATCATACTATAGCTCTAGTCTGATTGATACTTTCGTAGACCCACTTAGATTAAGATGACGTAAATTAGAGGCTAAGAAACTATACCAGAACAATATTTATGACCTAAAAGATTTTAATTATTGTGTTTCATAGATGAACTCCTTAAAATCAATAATATAATGAAATTGTAACATTTAATTGTGTCCCTATTTAATATCCCGTAATTTGTGGGAGAGCCGCGCTTCGGCATCAATGGGCCGGCTCGACCGAAGTGATACCACGGCCTCACAGAAAACTGGTGTGAAACAGCGCATGCGCTATGTTTTACCGAGTGAGCGAGGATACGGGAGACCCAAATCCCAACCACTCACCCCGTCCTCCTCCCCATTCTCCAAAGGCCAGCAACGCACTTGTGACGCCTTTGCCGTTGCATGTGTCCACGGGCGGCAGTAATCGCTTACCAGCAAGTTATATGTCTGCTAATTTGACCCCTATTTCATAAAAAAATACTTAGCCCATACTATTACTCTGATTGATACTTTCGTAGACCCGCTCAGATTAAGATGACGAAAATTGGAGGCTAAGAAACTATACCAGAACAATATTTATGACCTAAAAGATTTTAATTATTGTGTTTCATAGATGAACTCCTTAAAATAGATAATATAATGAAATTGTAACATTTAATAGTGTCCCTATTTAAGGTTTGTGAAATACTTTTGTAACATTAATGATGTTTGCAATGAAATACAAATATTTTAGACCTGAAGAATAGTTACCTTTGTGCCTCTGTATTTGAACTGCTTTAGACAATCTCGCTGCAAATAATAATTTGAGTGAGTATTTTCCCCGACTGTGAAAAAAGGAGTGTTATGTTATTCGAGTGTATGTATGTATGTATATTTTTATGGCACGCCCTAGAGCCTAAACGACTTGTTGTATTTTTATGTGTGGTGTCAATAGATTCGTCTTAGTCGTGAGAGTGATACTGCGTACATTGAAATTAAAAAAAAAAACAAATTAAAAAGAAATATGAAGTCGGGTTTTTTAAATAATTTAAGGCGATTATCAATCATATATCAAAGATAATGGCACGTCACCAGTACTCGTTGGAAACAAAGAACAATGTTATCTATATTTACCAACTTGAAAACACTGGTGCCTGAAAACAGTGGATTCTTACATTAAGGCGAATACCATGTAGCCTACATACATTTATGTGTAAAACTAATTTTCGAAGTAATTTTCTTCTAGACAAAATATTATTGGAAGTTAGGACCGATTAGACACATTATGTGTAATGAATTTTTTATGTAAGCCAGCCAAAATGACTCTGGCTGGTGGTAACCATAGGAATAGAAGTCACCATACCCATTGCAAATGCAGGCAATACAGCATGGTCACCCATACTACGGAGGCCATCTTAATTCATCATATCAGTTGGTGATCTCCTGAGCTCAAACAGCATATATCCCGGGTTTAGTTTCCATTTAAAACAAAGAAATAGTTATGTGACACTATAATTTATTCTATGTTCGTGTATGTAATGTACTTTTTTATAGACATTAGGTATGCATATAAGTTTATAAAGCAAAGTTGTTTATGGTTGTTGTACAAGGTCTGCCAGTTTACAATAAAATAGCCCCGTATAAAGTTTCTCTAGTAATTATTTATAGTGTATTAGAATGACCTTACTCATTATTGGCATTTAAAAAAGTAATAATTACTGTGGCGACTTCCACATACAGCGTCAACATAAATATATGACAACGCCATCCACTGAAGATACACTGAACTACGGAGTAACGTAGTGCACGAAGAAGCTGCCAATCCTACATCGCGCAATAGATGTTCTCGCGCCGATTAACATATATACAACTTCCCAACATCAACCGTTGGGCAGTGGCCCGCCAGGCATGATCACCTCGCCTGGTCGGAGGATCCTCCCTTTGTGTTGGAGGGACATGATATCCGTTCCTCCACAATTACTAATTACAATCACATTATTTCTTCAAAAAGAAAGTACCTGGTCATAGATTTATATGTAGGTATGTGTATGATTTATGACTAGATACTTCAAAGAGAATTTCAAAAATGGAATAAATAATTTAATAGGTAAGTGTAGAGTTTTTTAAAAAGTAAATATATCATTATTCTTAAGTCTCTTTCTAAAAGTGAAGTTAAATAAATCTCTTGTAAAAAGAATTTTAAAAAAATACATGGAAAATTAATCGCAAAGTGATCTGTCGTGACATAAATTGTTGTAGGTACTTCTTTATATTATCATGAAAAGAAACAAGAACATATATTAATCAGTAACAGCGATTAACTACGTAATACAAATTAAGTTTATCATTGTTGACTTACAGCCAACAATATACTTACACACGCCTTTGCTCTAAGCGGAATATTTTTAACAGCTGGATAATCTCTAGTTCTCATTATCAACAGACAAACAAATTAATAACTCACAAACCCATTGTATGTGCACGTAATTATCTCGAATTTCCGAAAACATATTTGTGATGTTATATATTGGCCTACCTCTATTGTATTTTTGTGTTTATAACGATAGAAAGAGAAGCCGAGGTTCGAACCAACTGGCACCAATTGGAGTGGCCTATGTCCAACAGTGAACTGCGATAGGCTAATGATGATGAAATAAATAAATAAATCAATATAAATATGTTCAAACATTTTAACACACAACGCCATCTAGTCCCAAACTAAGCAGAGCTTGTACTGTAGGTACTAGACAAGTGATATTAATATTTATATTTTTTTTTCAACAAACTAATATTTTTTTTGTTTGTTTTTTTGTTTAAAAATTTGCAGATCATACAAACATTTGGTCCGACTCAGGAATCAAACCCGATACCTCTAGCACAGCACTCGCATTCGCTACCACTGCGCCACAGAAGCAGTCAAAAAGGCAAGAAAGAAAGATAAGTAAGATAAAAGGAAAGATAGATAAGTATTACAGATTTATAGTTTAAAATGTAACGTACAATTACATTGTAACTAAACAAAAGCTACTAAAGATTAATTTAACTNATGGTGTGTGTGTGTGTGTGTGTGTGTGTGTGTGTGTGTGTGTGAGAGAGAGAGAGAGAGAGAGAGAGAGAGAGAGAGAGAGAGAGTGTGAGAGTGTGTGTGAGTGTGAGAGTGAGAGTGAGAGTGAGTGTGAGTGAGTGTGAGTGTAATTGTGGGTAAATATATTTGTGTTACATTAGATTAGTTTAACTCTGCGAAGTAAGTTTCATATTCTGAAGTTACAGGACTATTTTTTTCCATTTCATTAGCCGTGTGGGTTAACAGATTAGATTAGGCAGTTCAATCCTCTCTTGTAACAAAAGCAACGCTTTTTGTTTTTGAGGAACGTACTAATATTCAAAACTTATTTATTATCGATTAATTAGTTAAACGGTTCAATCATAAATCCACATTTACGTTTATAATATTATGTCTTTCGCCGATTGTGGGAAGAAGAGGGAAGCAAAGGTGTCTCTTAGACTTATGGACTAAATACCACCCCGTTCTAGGTGCCTGCTTACAAATGGTCAGTAGGCGAGTATCGCAATTGTAGGTATCCTTCCGTCACTAGTTTACAGTTCTAGGATAAGTGGCAAATATATTCAGTTATTTCTAAAATGCTTTATACAACTTTGGGTTTCACATTTACCCATCTACTAACGCCATCTATTGCCGCAATGGCTCACTAAACAACATATCCCCAGACAAACTTCTAAAAAAATTTATTGCGACGAGGCGTTGTACGTTAATCGCTCGTGCATTCAAATGAAGACCGGTTGAAAATTCCATAGAAGTATTTTGTGTTTTCTTTACAGTCCACAGACTACCTATTAGGCTATTTTTTTAGCAACTATGTTCTCTCTTGAACCTACGAAGTAACCCTTAATAAGTTCAAAAAAAATAAAATACTTACTCTTTGATTTCTCGAGGTTGTCTCTACTCTACACCGTCGGTAGATACTATATTAATATTGTTAGTTACATGCTCCAGAGGAAAATTTATGTAAAAAAATAAGACGTAATTTTAATTATAAGTAGGTACCAAACAAATTGATTTTGACAGTCACTGCCACTATAAGTATCAAACTCCTTTGTTAAAAAAAAGTTCTTGTCCTTGTCTAAGCTACGTGTATCATAATCTAATCTTCTTTCATTAAACACAAATGGAAAACTTGAATAAATTTTGCTGTTGTATTTAGCAGCTTACAAAAGTGCATGTTGCTCTTATTATTCCAACAGGCACTAGAGCTTTAAAAGTAACATGTGCATCCACGTTCAAAACAAAATCATCCATAGTCATTACACTGACCAATATTGTGCAAAAATTAAGAGATACAAGGGGATTAGCCCACAAAAAAGTATATGAAACAAATGGTCTTCGCCGAGCAATAAATCGAGCTCAGCATTGGAAAGCTGCAACAGACTGCGCGCTCTCGTTAAACTTTATTTTTATATTAAAGCCGTAACTTTGCGATGCGACGCCCAACAACTGTAATCCCCGCTGTGAAACGTGAAAATTTTGCATAGATATTAATATTAAATCGAATGGTACGGAATTTGATAGCGCTTTAAAAAAAAGAAAACAAATTATTTCTCTCTTGACGGCAAAGTTTTGATGACATCATGGTTTGAGTGTAAACAATAACATTTGTATTTTTATTTAAACTAACTTTTTAAAAAACCTGGTATGGAACTTCAAATTCTTATACTTAAATAATAAATATTTCGGACATCTAACACATACATATAAATCATACATAGAAAACACTCAAACTCCGAAACAAACGTTTGTAGATCATACAAACATTTGATCCGACCCGGGAATCGAACCCGAGACCTCAAGAACAGCAGTCGTTTACGCTACCGCTGCGCCACCGAGGCAGTCATTAACATCACATCGTCGTTAGGTACATCAACAGCCTTTAACAATACACTGCTGGACGAAAGCCATAAGCCAATACCACGGTGCCAAGCCAAAGGGTTTATATAGGATTGGTTTTTCTGAGTTTGATGTTCCCTTGCATATTTTGTTCCCTTAGGAACCTCTTATGATATCCACGGGATAACTAGGTATAGTGACACTCCATATTCTTAATCCATCACCACACACGTGATGACTGATAATAATGTAACTTTACTTGTCTAACATACACAAATATCGATATCAATAGGCTTCAGCAAATTTTTTTTTAANTCCTCAGGTAAGGTCATACGCTCCCACCCTGGCTTAGTACGCGTGGTGACTGGCAACGTATTCTTGCTGTTGGATATTTTTAAGCCGCTTAGAAAAACTCAGCTTTACAATATTTATTCTATGATAACAACCGGGACTGACTGCTTAACGTGACCTCCGAATCACGGTACTGACCGCGCCGTCGTTACTTACCAGCGGTGATAGTTTTTAGTCACCAAGTGCAATTGGGCTAAGAGTGCCGCCCATATAAATAAGTTCAGAAATGATGCAGATGCACTACCTAAAATTTGTAAAGATCTAGAGGATCGGTTTGGACAAAAATACCAGATAGCTTGCCCAGGGACTTTTTCTGAGTTTGATGTTCCCTTACATATTTTGTTCCCTTAGGGACCTCTTATAATATCCACGGGATAACTAGGTATAGTGACACTCCATATTCTTAATCCATCACCACACACGTGGTGACTGATAATAATGTAACTTTACTTGTCTAACATACACAAATATCGATATCAATAGGCTTCGGCAAATTTTTTTTTAAGTACACAACAATCATCTTCTATCACAATAATGTAGAAAAACTGTAAAATTAAAATCCATTACAACCTAAACACGACCTAAGCAACGAACAACGAGAAAGCCACCGGCCGTAACCCAATTAATTACATTGGTTTTCACTGCACGGGCACAAAGTGCAGTAAATAATGCAACCAATAGGTGTACGCGAACCTGGATTGTCCTTTCATACATTTACTGGTGCTCCAACTAGAAAATTAAATTTGTTCACAATGCAAGGTTCCACCGCTGGGCTTTCAATAATTTATGTTTTCACTAATTTGCTTTCCACACCGCTTTGTGGGGAATCTACCAGGACAGTCTATTGTGCGTTGCGTTTAGTGTACACACTTTTCATGTGTACAATCTAGACTATGTTTACAATTAAAAAGGGGGTAATTTCATTGGGACTCATCTGGTCTGGCTTTTAGGGCAAGCGGACACAAGGTGCTTAGTTTCAACTCGAATACGGCATAGCCCAAGGAGGTTTATGATCTTGACAAACTATGTATCTAATGTATGCATGTATTTCGTTAGGTCCCCTCGTAGATCTTCAACTACTTATTAGAACTGGACAATTGAGGAAGCGTGTTGATCGTCCGCTGGTTATAGGCTATATGACGTGTCAAATGTCCATGCCCAAGTAGATTGAATGGGTACCACGCCAAGTAAACGAATATATATCTTACTCAATGTTATTACTTTCAATATCTTCCTGTCTTCACATCACATCACATTTTTTTAACGCAATTAACAGTCTAGTGTTAGACAAAGGCCTCTTCCTCTTTCTTGTCTTACCCGATTTTGTTAGCAGTCTCACATTAGGAATGCTTCCTAAATGCTTTACTGTTTTCTATATACGTTTATCTAAAACCTCCACTGCGATCTTATTACCCGACTGCGAAAGATGGTCTCGGACTCGGACTGGTCCATGCGTCATACTCGTGAACGGGTGCTGCCTGGGGTGACTGGTCGGCCTAGTCGGCGATGCTTTAGCCAATACTATTAATTTAGTTCGTTCAACTGCAACTTTAGCCTCTTAATCCAGTCGCGAATTATTTTTAACAGTAGATTTTGCAACTGAATGTAAGTAAATGTGTACCTTGAATGATTTCTATGTTTAGGTTCAGACCTTTAATGGTATCACTGAATGTTTTTTGTTTTTTTTGTTAGTACGTTAGCTTTTGAAGCATTTAATGTAATGAAATTCAGGTGGTAACAGTTTGCACACAGTTAACCTTTATGTAATACTAATACTATTGTATCTAAAAATCTGACTTTTAAAAAGAGTAGCCATGAGTTTTTTTGCCATTTTTTTTCTCATAAGGCCCTACGCATTCCACAATCCTTTCATAGACCACTGCTTCACATAGGCCTCTCGTTAGTACCAGATACTACAACTTAATATNTGGGACTCGTCTGGTCTGGCTTTTAGGGCAAGCGGACACAAGGTGCTTAGTTTCAACTCGAATACGGCATAGCCCAAGGAGGTTTATGATCTTGACAAACTATGTATCTAATGTATGCATGTATTTCGTTAGGTCCCCTCGTAGATCTTCAACTACTTATTAGAACTGGACAATTGAGGAAGCGTGTTGATCGTCCGCTGGTTATAGGCTATATGACGTGTCACTGAATCTAATGTGGCACCCACTAGTGCTCATAAAGAACTGTGTTAAAAAAAATCATTTGAAATAAATATACCGTGTTTGGTAATCATTGAAAAGGGCGTTGCTTGTACATTTCAAATATATATAAAAATATATTATTACTATTTGCTCGTAAATCCTATAAAATAAATAATAAATTTAGGAATGACCTTTTCTGAGGATTGCTTATTTATTTTCTTTATGTATTTAATTTAAACATATCGTCATGCCTGTTTCCCTGTCTATCCTCTCACTCAGAAATTGACATTCTCCAGGAACAAACATAGAGTTTTGTATAATTATGTTGATAAATTGAAAACTGCTCAATTTTCAAGGACATCAGAAAGGCTTTGTAACGTTCTAAAACTGCAGCAAACATGGGAAGCGCTTTTCTAATGCGAATAAAGCAACTTTTATTTTAATATTGACGTCACGATAGCTTAAAAGTTAAAGTTATATTAGTTATGTATTATATTTCAAATAGGTAATAACTATATTATGTGTATACTTCACGACTTTAACACAAAGTAAAGATCAACAAGATTTTTTCATTGCAATTACGTTCTCATGAAAGTCTAAACAAACATGTGGTACATTTCTTTCAGAGTTAATGCGCTTCCAACACCACTTAACCATGAAGTGTAAATGCTCGTTTGCTCTGCTTTGAGTCGTGTTGCTTTTGATGTAAAAATCATACGTCTCTTCCACAAGTGTCTGACAATATTGACACGGTGAACACGAGCAAAACATAGAATGTACCGATGATGTACGGAATCGGTATTCAGAGCAGAATTTTTACCCTTTTTTTTGAAAATCGACAAAAAATGAATGTTTCTAGAATTCTGTAAAAAAAGCATTCACGGTAAGCCAATAAATATTAAAAATTCTAAAAGCCGACACTTATTACGTATAATTAAATTTCCTAACTAAATATTCGAAATATATCGATACCAAAATTAGCTCAAATTATTTTTATTCAACAATTTTTGCTTAAAAATTGCATTGTTAAACCATAAAAGCATAAATATTTCATAAGAGCAGGTCTTATAACGTATATATATAATAACGCTTGGGCTAATCTATTCGCCTCAAGATCCCAGAATAGTCGTCCCCAGTTCACACTCGTAAAGGGTTGGCTTTATTATTTTTTCCAGTTTTCATCACTTCACGCTCGGTCTGCCTTTTGATCCAATGGCTGTGTAATGTGCTGTTACTGCATTTATTTTGCACTCTTACCTCAGTGTTGCAAGTTTATTTTGCATTCTCTTGGTGCTGCCAGTTATTCCACGACGCTTTGAAGTCAAAGCCCTTTTCACTGTACAGAGCGGCTTAGTTGCCGCTTGCTGACCGCAGTGAATGATACTTTTTCTACTGAATAGTCCGTGTATTTTTTTTAGTTCCACACGACGTTTTTTGTACCTTTATGAGCTAGGTCTTACATTTATTTTTGTATTCCCCGAGGCTATGTGAAAATGTTACGTTACGTGCTCGACATGGCATAGTAATATTTCTAGCTCGATGTTTCAAAGGGAATATCATTATTTAATGACGTAACATTTAAAATACAAGCTTATCAAGGAGCGCTGTACAATCGTCTAATTATTATTACTTCATTTGTGCTTCCAAATTTTATAGGCAAGTATAGGTACCGTATCAATAATAGTCAAATTTCTTTTTAATAAGTACAGTTAATTGGCATATAATAGATAACTTAATGACAATAAAAGTAATCAACTATTTTTTTACCATTGTCTTTCCTATTATTTTCGAAAAAATATATATCTTTAACTGGTATGTAAAGGGCCATTCATAACTTCATTACTGTGATTTTCATAAATCGATTAATTAATTTGGTTGCTTAATTTAATTTCAAACAGATAGTCACTTTGTTTTATAGAATACGCACTTCTGAAATTGCAAGTGTACTCTTATAAAATTTTCATTATACATAATAGAAAATATCATATCTATATATTAATACCTGAAGCAAAAACTTTTACGAAAGTTATGCGAACGGAAGTGTATGTAATTCACAGTTAAAGTTTATATGGAAGAAAAGTGCAGAAAGCTAAAAAAATAAAAAATATTTATAGTTGAATTTCGACCAAAGGGCGACCACTAGTAGGTATTTCACTATATTACAGTGAAACAGAATATTAGATTATAGTCATTTCTACTACTGTAATCTGGCTTCTTAGGAATAACAAATACCTATCTAAGAGCAATATACTGATAGTTCTGATGGGGAGTGACGGAAGACGTCATATTTAATGGGTATAGATGAAAAATTATTCACTCTCACACGTATTGACTATATAAATATATGTATCTATAAGTACGTACAGTTGACAGGGGCGGGCGGACGCGTGATCCCGCGAAATATGACACAGGGTTGCCAAATTCAAATAAATCACATTTAAAACGAAATATGGTAAATCAACCGCTAAGAATTCTTTTTTTAAGGAAAAGTGGATATTTTGTATGATGCATAATTGGTTTTTATCCTGACCACCTAATAAGTTGGACTATGACCATGGCCTTTGTACATTGGGCAGATTGCCAGAGAATTTACTTAGTGTATAATAGTATTCTTTTCTATTCATTTCTTAAACATATTTTATATAATATAATGAAGATTTTTTATGTAATGCATAAATCTTCAACTTTACGCATTAATGATATAATAGTAACTATTAAATACCATATTTATGTATTTATTGTGGCCTTACAGTACTGCTCCTGAGAGGAGACCCGTGCCAGCAGTGGGACCTTATGGGTTGTCGATTTTTTTTTACAGCACTGCTCCATTTCATTTAAACTGTTTCTAAAAAATATATTCTCAGTTTAACTGTTTTATTAAACATAGGTACCAGGTAGGTTTTACCCCCACCATTCGTGTTTCTGTAAATTGGAAGAATTTATTTTACCTCTAAGATTATAAAAATCAGGAAACAATTTATTTCGATATTTATAATAATATCATTTATATAATATTTAATTGTTAACTTTAAGAATTATAATTTGATGGTTCCGTATCCAAACTGGCCCAAACGGAATCCTTACAATTCTCTCATTTCAGTCCGGCGCGCCGTCCAACCATCCACATTATATAGCACACAGACAATGTGATAAAAATTTAAAAAATAACTGTAATTTCCCACTGATATAAGTACATACCACCGACTAAATATAGCTACATACTAGTCACGACCACAAAGTGTCAAATCAAATTTTGAAAAATGATTTTTTATTAACTCTAACCGCTCAACCCTGATAAAGTACGTGTTTGGAAACGTGGAGAAGTCGGATGTCAACGCGTGACGCGTTTTGAATGTACCTTCGCGATGGTTCGTAATAAATAGAATATTTTTATCGCGTACACGCACTCACGGCCTGCAAATATTGTGTCATCGTAATCTGAAGCTCTGCCACCTTCTACTTAAATTCAAGACGCTTCAGTACCTACATAATTTAATGATCGAGAGCTTAACTAAATTAGGAATCTGGCTTATGTGCACCACCAATAAGTATTTTCTTTTGACTTTCGGTGTATTTTCTATTATAAATATTCTTTTTCTGGTGAAGGTTCAAGAATATTACGCATCATAATTGTCACTTTTCTCTATAACATCTTGTTCAATCCTAAAGCTCGCTTCTACCTCAAAGAACAATTCAAGTTCCTTAATGACACACATACAAAATATCTAAGATCATCCGAAGGTTTGGCACTGGAGATGCCTCAACATTCCACGAAGTTTTATGATCAGTCTTTCACTGTTCAAGCCGTACGCATTACCCACATACATTAACCAAGCTCTTTAAAAAAATTATTGAACAATTATATTTTTACTCATATGTTTGCATTTTATCTATTAGTATTTAAAAGTATATGTTTTATACCTATGTGTGTATGTTTATATATGTGATTAAATGTATATTGTCGTATGGAAAAAAATAATTTCTTTAAAATTTAATGCACGTCAACTACTACTGTATCTCTGAAACATTTGATCCATCCTACGGTTGCCTGGAAGAGATTGCTTTTGGCAATAAGACCGCCCCTTGTACACTACACTTCGAACATTTTATGTGTTATATTACTTATTTAACTTTGTATTATGGTTTTGTACACCATAATATATAAAGAGTTTTCTATATATCAATCTATATGTATATCTTACTAATCATCAACGTTTACGTCTCCACATCTGGTCATAGGCCTCTCCTTAAATAGTGATATTGGTCTAATATGACACCACACTGGTTAGACGGAATAATATAACGTTTGTTTCAAGTTTCGTACTTCTCTCCCTTAGCTCTGCTCTTACGTCAACTACAGGATTAATAATAATAGTAATATCTTTATTGTACACTAGATAACTAAATAAAGGACTTAATACTAGGTCAGTACAATTGGCGGCCTTATCGCTCAAAATGTAATCTCTTCCAGGCAACCGTTAATAACAGCGTTTTATCTAAAGGTATTAAAAAAATAGCTGTCCGATCCCAAACTACAATGGTAATCAAAGTGCTGATAAACTTAGTCAAAAATTATAAGCATCTGCATATTACGTGCACGGCAATTTGTCTTGCATCCGAATCTAAGTACAATCATCCCACAATTATTTATCCTGGATTTAAGTAAGCCCATCTTTGGCTTAGTAATTAATGTCATTTTTCTTCTGATCAACAGATTTTCTTTACTAACTATGAAAAAATTGAATTAAAATTAAGTCTAGGTAGTGAAATTATTATAATTATTATAAGAAAGAGCAAGAAGAGAAGAGCACACATTCATGATATTTAAATAATTTCCCTTAATATATTCTAGTATTTGTTATATTACCGTTTACCGTGGGAGAGCCACGCTTCAGCATGAATGGGCTGGCTCGACCGGAGTGATACCACGGCCTCACAGAAAACCGGTGTGAAACAGCGCTTACGCTGTGTTTCATCGAGTGAGTGAGGATACCGAAGGCCCAAAACCCAATCCTTCGCCCCCTATCCCCCAGGCCGCCATAGTGTGGGTCACCATGCTGCATTGTTCTTTTTCGCATTGAGGATGATGATCACCACTCTTGGATCTGCTCATGCTTTCCATCAGGCAGGGCAGAGTCATTTTGGCAGATTAAATATAAAAAAAAAATTAGTAATGAAGGCTTTTTAGAAACAGAGTTAAAAGGTATGAACAAACAACTACGTTGTGCCTTTATCCTTTATAGATTATTTTGCCACGTACTCAAACTCATTACTCCTCCTAAGGTTGCCTGGAAGAGATTGCTTTAGGCAATAAGGCCGCTCTTTGTACACACCGTCTCACATCTTATGTACTCTCTTCTAACTGTAATATTATAATGTGCAAATAAAGAGTTTTCTATCTATCTATCTCCTACCATTGAAATATGAATCCTTGTTTAAAACTTATTTAATAACTAATTAAAAACTTAAGTAATACCATATAAGTGGTGCTTAACTCAAACAATACAATTTCTTAGGCTCATATTTCATTCTGGGTATAGGCTTACCGTTAGCTGCGCCTTATCTTTTTTAAATATAATACGAAAATAATTTTCTTTCGAAATAATATTCGACTGAAATTTTGACAGTAACCATTTACGAGAATTTTATACATGATAGTAAATTTCACGTGCGATAGTGGCACCATCTGGCGGTAAGGCTAGGTACTTATCGGACTGTCCTCCTATGAAGCTTAAAAAAAACTAAAGAAATGCTTAAAAATTCGGTGGCAGACAAACAAACATACAGGTTACACTAATAAAAGGATGTTAATGTATCTCTGTCGCAACTGTTCTGCAAACAAGACAAACAAAACTGAAAATTTTAGATATATATACATACTCGTAAGACCGGATTCGTAGACACATTCACAGAAGCAGTGTCATGGCAACTGAATTCTGTAAACTTATTTTCATTTCATCGTCATCAGTCTATCGCAATCCACTGCTGGTTTCTTTTGATTTTAGTTCAATCTTCAACTACTTACATACATATGTATTTATTAATATTTGCATTTCTTTTATTTTAAACCTCTTTACTTGTACGTCCTTTTTTACATTATTGAAAATGTTACAATTGCAATATGATTTATTTTATTTCAGAAATATCGAAATTAGAGAATAATATTTTGTGAAACTAGAAAAATGTTTTTGCATTTATTCCCCAACCCGCACTTGGCCAGCGTGGGGACGTATGGCCTTAACCCTCTCCTGAGAGGAGACCCGAGCCCAGCAGTGGGACATTATGGGTTGTTGTTTGTTTTGTTTATTTATTATTATTTACTTCTATGTTGTTGACTGAACAACATAAAAATATGTAACTTTAAAAAGGAAATAAAGAAGTCCTTTAGAAAAAAAATGAAAATCGGTCCTTACTTGTTGATGGAATACCCACCAGCAACGGTACCTATCAGTAAACGTAGATGAAAAAAATAGTCATCCTTGTTTAAGTCCTGTTAAAGATACATTTCACAAGTATCTAAAGCTACCCTTTCAAACATGCAATAAACCGATGAGACCGACCTAAAATCGATACATGTATAACAAACATCCATGACCACCCTATATTTTAATTCGATTGTGAGAAAAGTCATTACAATATCTCATCCGTCATCCTATCAAATCCTGTGACAAAAGTGTCAGCCACGATTCTGTCTATTGTCGCCTCTGCTCCCTGATGGGTTGGATATATTGTGTAAATAGTAACTAGTCTACTTAGAGATGATATGGGTAATCGTAGAGCCAATGAAGACTCTAATTTGACGTAACTTCTAAGCGTCAGTTCACATGCTCACTTGTTATATTTCATCTATAAATGAGCTATTAGTTATTTAGGCTATAAATGGTTCATGAAAAAAATGATGAAGCTTGCGACATAGACATATCCAGTTTGAAAATCTGATTTTAATAATGATTCAATCGTTTCTAAATAAAACTTCCTTTCTTCTTTTCTTCACGTCTACTTATAATTCTTTAGTTATATCTGAAACTGTGTAATCTTATTCGAAATTCTGATTATTTTAGATCAGTTTTTGACTCTACTCTGTAACGAAAAGGGAATCTATTTTCGCCCATGTATATCTAAACCACAGTCTATGTACAACAAAACAAGCAGACGTATTTTATGTCTAGCAAAAACTGAGTAATACACGCTTTATTGCGAGGTAAATTATCTAAATATGTAAAAATGAATTTATGTTTCTTCGTCTTACTAGCAGTAACTCAAGGATGGTTGAATCGATTAGGCTAATTTGGTTTTTAATGAAGGTTCAAAAGATTAAGAAAGATATATCTTGAATATCCTAATTCCATACATATGAAGTAGCGGTTAGTAGCTTTTTTCAGGAACATTACAAGGACATTAGTGAAAATTTTAGTACTAATATCACCGACAAAGAATATGAAGAGCATCACTTAATTAAATATTCTATATTTTCTATTCATAAAAAAAGAGATCTGATGTATACTAGTACAAAAGTACTTAGCTCAAAAATAGTGCCATAATTAATTCACAAACAAAAATATATGTAAGGACTTTATTTGGAAATAAATTAGTTCAAAAAAGCTTCTTGTTTGCCATACGCATTTGCTTCCTCTACCTTACTGATCATATTTTATATAGAATATGTGATGATGTATAATAATGCGCTGGTTTTGCCGATAAACACGTTTCGCACCAAATTAATTTAAATACTTGCATCAGTTTCGTTATTTGGCCATAGGGAGGCTTATATTTTTGATTGATCGCACGCAGTTGGCGACGAGCTGTCAACTGTCATAATGTTATTTAAACGGTAAAAGTTATTTGGATTATATGTTGGATTTGATTGTAAATTAAATAAAAAATGTTTCAACTTTTTAAATAACTGCGTGGTTGTTTGATTCAGAAAATCAAGTACATTTTGTAGCTGTGTAATGTAGCTGCAAGTGCGTATATCCATTAGTGTTTTAACGTCTTACACGTTTAATAATAAGTAGATCAATTTAAAATCTACAAAAGGTATACTTTCTACTAATTTTAATTGAAATTGTTAGTTCTCTTATACTATTGAAGTTGGTAATTAGTTATGCCTATTCGCAGCTTAAGTAAATGTACAAAAAATATATTTACTTATTTGTTTTTATTTGTCAATATATTTATTTGTATTTTTCATGTATATGTGTAAACTACACGTACATTTTTTTATATGTTTGTATTATGTAAGTTTATGTCAGTTCCTTAAATTAGGATAATTACAACTACTAACTCCCACCACGATGCACCTACCTCACAAAATTTCTACACCACCCAAAGGTTGGCTGGTAGAGAATGCCTTGGGCATTATGCCCGGCGTTGTACTGTGTGCATGAAGTTTTAAAATAAATAAATAAATAATTTTTTTTTAGAGTTCCAGAGCTACCAATAAATTACAGTTTAGTGCAATACTAAAATTGTACCTATTGTGATACTGTAAGCTAATGTTTTATATTCTAGTCGATGACATTCATTCTTTATTCAAAGTATCAATCCCAGATAAAGAAATAAATTACGTTTTATGTTGTTTGAAGACAAGCAATATTATATAGTTCAGTAAACATCGTAAATCAACCACACGAACCCGATGTATCCAAACGAAAAATATTTAAAATTCCCTGAGGAAATGGCTACTCGAAATGCGTAATTCGACATAGCGATCCCCGGTCACCGGCTAAAATGTAAAATGGCTCCCTTGCATTTTTTCCTAAGTGCCATAAAGTATGACATTTATTACGGTCAGATCTGCCTCAACCACTATTGATAGGCAAATGAGAGAGTTTTTTAAAAGAAAAACGATGTCTGTTTTTTATGTGTTCTTTGGATAAGGATGTTTTAAGAAGTTGCGACTTGCTTGTTCGTTATGGCCGATTTCTGTGTTTTTGTCTCTGCGCTGCTCTTGATAGTTTGACCCCAGTGTAAAACTCAGGATGTTGATGGATATCGTTTAGTATCCAAACTTGTTAGTAGAAACGCAGGTTTCTGATAATATACGACCAAATTTAGGTAGTAATAATACAATATTTAGTGAATAGATGTAAGTGATTCAAACACTCAGATATTTAATTCTTATATGTTATATTTGTTATCTATGATAATAACTGATAACTATGTATTAAGAAGGACTAATTAACAAACACAATTCAGTATGCAGTAATTTTAGATAATCTTTAATATCGATACTTTTATATCAAGATCGGTTAGGTACTTTATTTCATACTAAAGTGTCTAAAGAATCTCAAAATTGAGCTATCATTGCCGATAAGGGCAATAACTCAAGGAATAGGTCAAGCACAATAGTGAGTGCCACCGATAATCGTATATTAAGGCCCTTATCCCTATGAGCACCTTTGCCACAATAGAAAGGAATATAATGTCGAAAAGTGCCCACATAAAAATGACATACGGTTGCCGCGTAGGTTTGGATCGCGAAAAAATAGCACGAATAAACGTCCCGCGATATTGAGATGATAAAAATATTAAAGTAATATTTTAGAGCATGGATATATTAACAGCTGTATAAGTACTACCATCATCACTTTTCTTTTTTATTTTGATAGCACAAACCAACATATAGTATTAATTTTGATTCTTAATCTTTCAAAGATTGACTAAATTATTTTCTCCAACTACAAAAACTTGTAGTCCAGTACATAGAGGCAATTGGAGTAACAATAATAATGCTTTTTATTTCATCATATCATGGTTTTAACATTTTTTTTTAATCTAAATAAAAGTTCTGGGTGAGAATCAAACCCACGGCCTCCGATTTAATAATAATAATAGATAAATAAATATTTTGAACTTCTAACACACAACGCCATCTAGTCCCAAACTAAGCAGAGCTTCTATTATGGGTACTAGACAACTGATATAAATACACACATATATTTTTTTTGTGAATACATACATATCATACATAGAAAACACCCAAACCCCGAAACAAACATTTTTAGATCATACAAACATTTAATCCGACCCGGGAATCGAACCCGAGACCTGAAGAACAGCAGTCGCACAAGCTACCGCTGTGCCACCGAGGCAGGCATAATAACATTTATTGCACGAAAACAAAACAAATACAATATGCTCAACATTAAACTAGTTCAAGTTATAAATCGAACATAAGATAACCTCTGTTGCCAAACTAGGTAGAAACCTGTATTTCAGGTAACGGCGCCATTCCCCACGGGAATTTCAATTTAACTAGTATTTATTATAAAAGTAAGTATAATAATTATTAAATAAAAGAACAAAATAAGTTAATATTTGATGATGTGAACTCGTGACTTGGATATTAGGAATTGATAAAAATCAAACCCCTATTTTTCGATATGATCGGTAAAAATCGTTTCTCCCATCAGGCGGCAAATGCGAAATCGTAATAAAACTCTCCATATGACATGTAAAGTAGCCATAATATTGAAAACTTCCAAAGTCCATCAATAAATGTGGCGCTGTATGGGGAATGGTATAAGAAATAGAGACGTTTTAAGAAAGACGCTTGGTATCGATATTTCCTAAATATGTTCTCCTTATTCTCTTCTAACTGTTATTAAGTTCGCTTGATGTTCCAAGTTCAATTAAGAAATCTTGCTTCCACACGGTGATAATGATATTTAACTGCATCAGTGAGTCTCTTTACTAAAAGATGTGACGGAAATGTGATTAGAATATACCAATAAAGTCTATCTCAACAAATATCCCACTCCCTGTAGATAAAATGGAATCTATACAAATAAATAAAATTAGAGTATCTGTTTGTAATATTAAAATAACCGCTTTTCACTAACACATGTACATATATATATATATATAATCACATGTATATGTATCCTTCTGTCTGTCGGGCTTTGTCTACTTTTTTTAGATTAGCTGAGCCCCGCGGTTTTACTCGTGGCACAACAAGAACCATGTGTGAGGCCGCGGGGTGAAGCTAGCCTAAAAAAATTGCGTAAATTACTTATTATATCATAAGTTTTCTGTCAGTGAAAGTCCCGCCAAATTCGGTCAGCCTTTCAAGAGTTTACCCGAAACAAACAGATAGGCACAAAAAATTTTAAAACACGCTTTTTTTACGTAAGTATCGCATATACTTTCATATACATTCAGTAAAAAGTTGCTTATTTTAAATTAAAAGCAGACACTTCATTCTTATACATACTCTTCTTATATATAGAGATATTATTTAACACTACAATTCTTTCTTCTAATTTCTCTGCGTGTCTGTCTTGTTTTCTTGCGTTCTATTCCATTTTACTGGTTATAGGGAGTGAACAGATCTATTCACACTTGCGAATCAAATTTGAAAATTCTAAATATGATTATGCATCTTCAGAGATAGTCGATATCAGCGCATGAACATCACTAGTGTAAGAACCAAGGCGTCAAAACGCACGACCGCAACTATCAAAGAGAAATCTTTTCCGTGTATCAATAACGTCGATCGAGCCGTCGACTAGACACATTGCTCTCCTTTATGTCGCAGTGATGTCACTTTACACTCTCCTTTTGTATATGCGTTTATATCCAACTATTTACCTACTTAATGATGCTTTTGCAACTAACGATAAAGTTTTGAAAATTCTTATTAGTAAAATCGTAAATTTATGAAAGATTTACGGTTTTTATACGAGGTACTAGTATTAGTAAAACTAAGATGCCTAACTACTTCGGCAGGACGCTTCTCTCTTTGAAAGGGCTATAAGTGAATATAAGTGTAATATTTAAAGGAAACAAAAAACATTAGAGCCACCAGCTCAGTTCATGTACTATTGTCAAATGTTTGTAAGGGCTTATTATCCGACTACGGTTAAGCTAAAAAGAAGGGTAATCATTTCGGCCTAAACTACTGAANATATATATATATATAATCACATGTATATGTATCCTTCTGTCTGTCGGGCTTTGTCTACTTTTTTTAGATTAGCTGAGCCCCGCGGTTTTACTCGTGGCACAACAAGAACCATGTGTGAGGCCGCGGGGTGAAGCTAGCCTAAAAAAATTGCGTAAATTACTTATTATATCATAAGTTTTCTGTCAGTGAAAGTCCCGCCAAATTCGGTCAGCCTTTCAAGAGTTTACCCGAAACAAACAGATAGGCACAAAAAATTTTAAAACACGCTTTTTTTACGTAAGTATCGCATATACTTTCATATACATTCAGTAAAAAGTTGCTTATTTTAAATTAAAAGCAGACACTTCATTCTTATACATACTCTTCTTATATATAGAGATATTATTTAACACTACAATTCTTTCTTCTAATTTCTCTGCGTGTCTGTCTTGTTTTCTTGCGTTCTATTCCATTTTACTGGTTATAGGGAGTGAACAGATCTATTCACACTTGCGAATCAAATTTGAAAATTCTAAATATGATTATGCATCTTCAGAGATAGTCGATATCAGCGCATGAACATCACTAGTGTAAGAACCAAGGCGTCAAAACGCACGACCGCAACTATCAAAGAGAAATCTTTTCCGTGTATCAATAACGTCGATCGAGCCGTCGACTAGACACATTGCTCTCCTTTATGTCGCAGTGATGTCACTTTACACTCTCCTTTTGTATATGCGTTTATATCCAACTATTTACCTACTTAATGATGCTTTTGCAACTAACGATAAAGTTTTGAAAATTCTTATTAGTAAAATCGTAAATTTATGAAAGATTTACGGTTTTTATACGAGGTACTAGTATTAGTAAAACTAAGATGCCTAACTACTTCGGCAGGACGCTTCTCTCTTTGAAAGGGCTATAAGTGAATATAAGTGTAATATTTAAAGGAAACAAAAAACATTAGAGCCACCAGCTCAGTTCATGTACTATTGTCAAATGTTTGTAAGGGCTTATTATCCGACTACGGTTAAGCTAAAAAGAAGGGTAATCATTTCGGCCTAAACTACTGAACCGATATTAATGAATGAGGTATCAATAGATTCTTAATAATAACCAGGGAAGGCTCTTACTTTATGAAAGTTTTAACGTAGTCGAGTTTTACTAGTTTCTCATACTATTTCTTGCTACTTCCTTAATTTCTGTTCGTCAACAGGAGCGAGAAAAAGTTTAATAATAATATACAAGTTTTAATCACTGCAATATGTTTTGAAGCACTCGATACTGATAATGTGATTATTTTTATCTTTATTCAATATGTTTATATAAGTACCTAAAATAACTAACAATAACACAATCTCTGTAACAAATTAATAATTTAAAAAAAACTCATTTTTTTTTAATTTTTAATTTCTTTTTTTTTTATTTTTGATTGACGCCGTGTAACTTTTACGACTAAGACAAATCTATTGACACCACTCAGATAAAAATACGACAAGCCATCTAGGCTCTAGAGCGTGCCAAATAAATTTATATACATACATACACTCGAAAACATAACCCTCCTTACTTCGCATTCGGGTAAAAAACCAAGTATGAGGACAACACGGTAAATTGAACGATTATCATATTAGAAACTTTCCACGTCGCCACATCAAAGTCAACATAAAAATTATAACAATAGGACATCGTCTCGATGTGGTTAGGGCGTGAAATTATTTTCTTGGCGTATGCAGATTAGAGGAGGGTGACTGGGGATCGCGGATTAGTTCCGGTTTACTTTTTATAGGATTCCGATGATAAATGTTAGTGTTGGATAGGCTAACGGGTGGTGCGTGTAACGTATCTAAATAAGCTATTTGAATACCTTATAATGTATTCATCCAATCGATGAAACTGGATGAAAATAATGTAGGGTATGGGTTGAAATAGAGTCGATGGTGTATATTTTGAATTTTAAGATATTTGTGCTTTAGTATTATATTTACGCACCTACGTAAAAGTAAATGTATGCTTGCTATGCTATCAGTATTATAGTTTTGTTTATCTGTTTAGTTGAACGCGCTAATTTCAGGCAGCACTTGTTCGATTTGAATAATTCTTTCATTTTAGATGGTTAGTTCAGTTATGATGATCAAACTAACATGACGCTACGACCAAAGGAAGCAGATTATCAATAAAATATGTTGCAAAAACGGGAAAAAAATGTTTTTTGAGAGCTTCCCTTACGTGCTCCGTAAACGGTTAAAAATTCACATTTATAATGTATCAAAGAATTATTTCAATTTAAAAGATTTAAAGAAAGTTTGCGACTGGACACGTCTATCTTTTAAAATTGACTATTATAATATTTTTTATGGTAACCAAATTTGTTTATGCTTTAGCATATTGTAAGTCTCTGTATACGAGCAATCTGTGGACCAGATATACCAAACAATCGCTGGAGACACTCAGGGTACAATACAACAATTGCTTCACGATGTTGTTGGGACTGCCGCATTTTTGTAGCGCATCAGGCATGTTCACTACAGCGCGAACAAACGACTTTTACACATTTATCCGCATAAAAACCAACTCGCTGCTTACAGAAATGCGGTCTAGTTCCAATGTTATCCTAAAGATGCTAAGCAATAGACTTGAGGCCCCTTGGTTCCGTCATGCAATGACAGTCCTAGTGAGGATAGGTTAAAACATGTGTAATCTTTTCTTTTTTTATGTTACTAATATTAGAAATAAGTAAATTGTTACTAACACATTGCGCTGAATTGCCATCTAATAAAAAAATATTATTATTTATAATATCAAGCTACGGGTAATAGGAGACGTAGAATGCAGATAAGGTATCGGGGCTCAGCTAGAAAGTACATATTCATCTTTACTCCAGAAGCTATTATTCAAGGCTCGCTTAGTTTGAGTTCAGATAGCGTTGCACACCTACGGGCGTGTTTTTTATAGTGACCGACAAATGTACAAAAAATTCTTTGAGTAATAAACATTCAATTTATTTAATTTGAAAAAAAAAACTCAGAATGTCGTGTCTTTCATGCAAGTATACGATTCTGGCTTCCTGGAATCCATCAATAGAAGTTAGCAATTTCAATTTTCTTCCTTTGGATTTTATTCTTACGAACATTTCATTGCAATATTACCTACTCCCTGTTATTTAACTGGTTCTACACTGCCTGGCTAATGGTAGGTTTGCTCTTTAACGTACCTTAGTGAAACGGCAGAAGTGCAGCAGTATAGGTGTCAATGTGGGCCTTTTAATACATACAAGAAAATCTATGTGATGAGTATTTTACACCATTATCGTACCTGAATTATAAATGTATATTTACTAACGATTATATCAATTTATCAACTTACAATTGGTCACAAAATATATGGCATAGGTCGCCGCCAACATGTGTCACCACCCTTCTATCACACACGCTAACGGTTTAGGAGTCAGACAAAAAACGAGAAAAGTCTCCGGGCAGACGGGACGGACGATTGCCGATCCCGAATATGATTTATAGATCTGGCGTCACAAGCAATGCGCTTTCTATACGTCATAGGACATGTCACCGCCTCCCACGCCGACACTATAAAGGAAATGAATCAATGCGACGTACATTTTTCTTTACTAACTTTTATAAAAGGCAAACGAATACACATACCACCTAATAGAAAGTGATCTACCACCGATCATGAACACCAGCAAGTCCTGCAAAAGTAGTGCTTTGCCGGTCTTTGAGGATGGAGTAGATACGACTTTTTTTGACAGTTTGATCTTTCTCGAGTTGTTTGTATGGCTGCGGCTCTAGGTGTCGGTTAACGCTTTAAAGAGTAGTCCTTTCTCAAGAATCTAAGTATTTTAAAGCGAGGCGCTGAAGCCCAGTTGCACCCGATTAGAAATAATCACCGAGCGTATGCAACGACGGCGCGGTCAGTACCTGGATGGGTGACCGCTGATGGCATGTTAGCATGAGTGACTCCGTGATTCGGAGGTCATGTTAATCAGTCGGTCCCGGTTGTTATCATACGATAAGAGTCGTGAAGCTTAGTTGGAGGCCTTCGGGCGGCTTAAGAACATCCATCGGCAAGATACGTAGCCACAACGTATTCTTGCCGTTGAAGTCAAACAAAGACAATCAGAGTTACTTTCGAATTTATAATAATATAATATGGATGTGTAAATCTGAACTCAACCTTAACCATACTTTTGCCTTACGAAACGAAAAGTCTTGCAAGAAAACCCAATGGTTAATTGCATTTTCCGGTCATCATTGTTTTCATTTCAATTCAACGTATCGTGTTTCTAAATTATTTCTCAACACGGACAGAACATTTGTATCAAATCGAACAATAATCGCTCATATTGTCAGTTACAATACAATTTGTAGGAAACTCGACGCGTGAGAGAAATAATAACAAATGATTCGCACCCTAACACCGCCTGGCGTTGAAAGATCACGCCTATTGCTCTCTTGCTGATGAAAAAAGTATACAATATTACTCACTAAGATACATTAAGTTTGAAAGTCGTTACATAATACGAATGGAGGACTGGAAGACGTTTCTTTAAGGATTTGATTAAAGTATCTGCTTATGTACTTGTAAATTTGTAAATAGATAAGTACCCTTACTGTCCCTTACAACATGCGTCGCTCGTCGTGTACATACATGCAGTTTATAATGGATGTAATTGCTCACATTTATTTAAGTTTGAAGAGTAGATTATGTACTACTTCGAGTTGGCACAGAGTATACTACATCGTGTAAAAATGTATGTTCAATTGGCACAGATCCTATTGTGTTTTTGAAGCGTACATAGACCAATATGGCTAGCAGAAGCTGGATGCGAGAAGACTAAAATCGACGAGAGTGACGTGCAGTGGCCTGTGTCCAACAGTGGACTACAATAAGCTAATGATAGTGATAGACCAACATGACAATTTTCAAAGGTCTCATCATCACCATCATCATCATCAATAATAACCTACAAAGTAAACAGAGCTTGTACTATCCATAGTACACAACCAGTAGCAGTAGTAACCAACTAGACAACTGATATAAATATAGATCATGCAAACGTTTGTTCCGATCTGGGAATCGAACCCGAGATCTCAAGCTCAGCAGTCGCATACGCTACCACTGCGCCAGTGAGGTAGTAAGGCAGAAGAGAGAAATATACACACCTACTTTATTTTAATTAAAACCGGCCTAGTGTGTGTCAGTTCACGCAGAGAATAGGGTTCCGTAATATAGGTGACCATAATAATACGTGGATTTAAAAGGCAGGGTTGGTATTTATTACTATGAATTATGTTTACTTATTATTTCGTTACTTTTGTACGAAGATTTTCAGGTAATCTCATTTTACTAATTAGGTCTCTATAACTCCTGAGTTAACAAAAGTCTAAGTCGTTATAGTTTTCTTTCAAAATTTATCACATGGACCACCATCATGAATTTTTTAAATGTTTTCAGCAAGCCATTAAGCTTTAAGAGTTTACGTACCATATTTCAGCTTTCTAGCACTTCAGGAAGTACCCTAACATCTTAATGATCATCAGTGTGTCAGTGACGAAATCGGTGTACTTTACATATTAATAAAATTAAAAAGATCAGAAGGCATTCATGGCCCAGTTGCACTCGGTGATTAGAAACAATTAGCGAGGGTAAGCAACAAAGGCGCGGTCAGTACCTGGATGGGTGTCCGCTGGTGGCATGTGACCATGAGCATCTCCGTGATTCGGAGGTCACGGTAAGCAGTCGGTGCCGGTTATTATCATACGATAACAGTCGTAAAGCTTAGTTGGAGGCCTTTGGGCGGCTTAAACGTATTCTTGCTAGTCCACAAGCCGCACTTGGCAAGCGTGGGTACGTATGGCCTTAACCCTCTTCTAAGAGGAGACCCGAGCCAAGCAGTTGGACATTATGGGTTGTGGGTCGATCGAAAAAGATCAGAGCTATGCGACTGAAACTTTGTATGTTTAATTAGTCTATCATTGACATCATATTTTGAGAATTTGAACTATCTAGTATATCAGAAACCTATGTTATAAAGGCTAAAAAAAACAACAACATACTTCTAGAAATGGTAGGTAGTGCCCTCGCGCTTCATTTGACTCGTCTTGGCGGGGCCACGACCGTGCCCCCAGATAAGTTTTGTTTTTATTAGTTGTTGATGCTTATTAGGCACATATCTAACCGAAGTTTAATAAAATAATACCTAATCTAAACATAATAAAAACTAAAACAAAATTTATGAGAATAAAAGTTAACTTTTGGTAGGTAGGTTTATTTTTAATAAACCTACCTACATAGGTAGAAGGTATCATTGGAAGAAGTATATGACACTGCATTTATTCAACCCCGATAGTGTGAAAATCAACTCAACTTTTGATTTAATGGCTCTATGGTGTGACCAGAATTTTGCCGAATGAAAATCGATATTAAAGTTATAAATTCTTGTAATAAATATCCGTCCATATGTTTTATGTGTAAGCCTTTCAAAATGACTCTACTTTAAAGAAGCACACTTCAAGGAAAGCATGAACAAAATCCAAGAGTCACCATACTCATTGCGAAAGCAGACAATGCAACAATGCAGCACGATGACCCACACTATGGTGGCCTATAGAGCTGCTTTTGCATCATTGGGCCGACACGATAGCACAAATGACGAACACGACAGCACGAGTGCTGTCGTTTTAGATTGGACTTCTGTGAGAGTGTAATACTGTCCCAGTGAAGCCGGCCCGTTCGTGTTGAATTCAGCGTGGCTCTACTACCTAGTACCACGTACAAGTAAACAAGTTAGGTGTCATAGTAAAGTAACAAACATCAAACGTTGACTGCAATGGCATTAGAGTCCTTTACCATGGCATGGCCTCTGATTATAAGCAGACACACGCTGGTGTACCTCAGGGTTCCGTCCTGTTGCCTCACAATTTCCTCTGCATATTAATGACATATTAGGTCTTCGTAACAAAGATTGCTATGCTGACTATACCACAATTCAGGGTAATATTAAGGACACCCTAAAGCCAAGATAGCAAACGTTGAGAAAACACGACAGGAGCTTGTCGATTGGCTCAAACTGGTTTTAGACCGTTCTAATTAGTCAATAGTTTTATGAGAATCGTGTCGATTTCAATGCCAAGAAAACATAAGTGTGCGCAATCTCTATCAAGTACCGTTCCATCCTGCGTAAGCACATTGATAAAGTCACTACGCCTTAGTGACTTTGTCAATGTGCTTACGCAGGATGGAACATCGCGGAAGCTAGGTGTACTAAACAAGGTAAGGTGGTTCTATTCGCCTGCGTGGAGTACTTTTCTCAACTTTGCGATGAATCCGTTCAGTATTTAGCTTGAAGCTTTCGATCGGTTGCAACGGCGAGCAATCCGCAACTTCAAAAGTTCCGAAGCCATCATTTCCATTGAGCCTCTGCAGTTGAAAAGGGATGTCGCGTTTAGGAAAGTCTTCTATCACCTTTGTCATAGAAAGTGTTCTTTCGATTGGTCCCATTTTCTCCCTTCCTCTAGGTATACGGTAACATATGTTAGCCTTAGAAGTCACCGTCTTAGAGTGATAGACATATGCTTTTGAACTAAATAGTTCAGCTTTTTTTCTTTGTGTCAAGTAATATATACCTGGTCCTCACTATTAGCGCAGGCGTTCTTCTTCGTTTGATGATATGGCAATCAGCCGGATCAGCTATTTCTGCCAATGTCAAGTATTTCAAGTCTTCAATTTTAAGTCTTCGAGTCTTCAAGTCTTCGTCGTGATGGAATTAATGATAAAAAATATAAAAAATGTGGATGACATGAAATGGGGACCGTCTTTCGCAAAAACAAAAAACGATCTCCCTAGCGCAGGCATTTCTCTCCCACTATGATACTGTGAAATACATCTCAATAGGCCGCCATAGTTCATATTTACTTATCCATAGATAAATGAGTGTCAAAAGTTTCGGATTCGTAATTTTACTTTTCAATGAATGTTTAGGTAGATATTACTTATTTATTATTAAAATAAATAAAGTGAATTCGTCTTATAAACCTCCCCGGTAATACATTTTAATACATGTACCCTTAGTAAAAGAAAAACTTAAAAACATTAAGCGTTTCTCACACGAAATCTTTTAAATTAGATGGTCTACACAAAAATTAAACGTATCCAGTATTCTAAAAAATATTATATTTAAATTTTGCTCCTTGTCCTTCGTTATTATTCATCCAATCGAATTTCATATTAAATTAAAACCCTTGTATTCAGATATATAAACTCGAATAAGAAGTACAAAGTTAAGTAGTTAGTGACAGCTGTCATTCTAAAGAAAATCAATGAAGGAAATGAAAAAAAAAATACAGAAATACCGTGCTGTTAATAGTTTCGTAGTCTCTTCTTAGCTCATTTATTATTAATTTCTCAGCACAACTTGACGTCTCGTAGCGTCCAGTTGACGCATGTTGTAGTACTGGAAGTTAATATCTATTCTTGTTAATATGAAATGGACGGCGCACATCGAAGGAGGTCCGATGAGAGTCAATCATGCAGCAGTGTGCATTGGAAACAAAATATATTCCTTCGGAGGGTACTGTTCAACCGAGGAATATAAAGATTGGGAACCAATACCGGTACATATTTTGGATACGGAAACATTGCGTTGGTCAGTAGTAAAGAAAACATCTGATTTGGTACCGTTTCAACGTTATGGCCACACTACAGTGGCATATGGAGACAAGGTACGCTTAAATTTATTACAGTCTTCTAATCAATTAATCATAAGCTTAAAAGAAAGCGCCTTTAATCATTTTGTATAATTTGCATTTTTTGATCAATTGATACTTGTTTTCATTAAAATAAATCCATCATTTCAATTCATTATTTATTTCCATTTTCGATTTTTAATTAGTCAATATAAATTATAAAAATTCTTGAAGGTCTTCTACATTGAAAATATTACGAACCTTCTATCAATAAAAATTTTAAAACATTCATCATCATTTGGAATGATAAATTTATAAGATCAGAACTAGAGTATGATATGTGTGGGATGACAATTTGAAAGTTTTTATTGTTTACATGCAGTTCCTCACAATTTCACCTTTGTTTTTATTCACAACTGGATAACAATATGAGCATTTATACTATATTATTATTATATTATATTCTTTATATATACTAATTTTTTTATAATTTCTTTATAGTAATAATCTGGTATTGAAGGTAGAGAATAGTATAAAAACAAAAGATCTTATAAGTGTGACCAGCCATTCTTGAGTTGTAAATGGAAAAACTAAACGGTCTTTGTTTTATATCTTTAGTTTATTGAGTTTAATCCTCATTAAGTACCTAATCATAAAACTATAAATATTAAAAGGATCCCGAATAAGTTCTCACTCTTTCTTCAAAGGTGGAACTACTTCATTCGTGGAATTATGAATGGTAACATGAATGCAAGGCAGTAGTGTATCTAACCTTAAATTTCAGTGTATGATAGCTCACACAAAAAAATCTTTGTTTACATTGTGGATTGTTATCAACTTCAATATTGTGTGATTGAAGTGGGCACTGTCTGCTGCCAAATTCAGTATGTTTTAAACAATATTATTAACAAGAACAACAAATACATTTTCACTATTATCATTACTGATACTAACTAAATACTAACAAAAGATAAACAAAAATTATGTATGTTTTGAATGAATAAGTCTGTTTTAAAAATGACACTTGTTATTATATTTTACAAAGGTGGATAGATTCAAGATTTTTTTTTTTTTTTTTTATTTAAGCTGCCAAAATGACTCTGCCCTGCCTGATGGAAAGCATGAGCAGAATCCAAGAGTGATGGTCACCATCCTCAATGCGAAAAAGAACAATGCAGTATGGTGACNGCAGAATCCAAGAGTGATGGTCACCATCCTCAATGCGAAAAAGAACAATGCAGTATGGTGACCCACACTATGGCGGCCTGGGGGAAAAGGGGATGGTGAGGGGGATAGGGGGCGTTGGATTGGGGTATGGGCCTCCGGTATCCTCACTCACTCGATGAAACACAGCGTAAGCCCTGTTTCACACCGGTTTTCTGTGAGGCCGTGGTATCACTCCGGTCGAGCCGGCCCATTCATGCCGAAGCGTGGCTCTCCCACCTAGATGTATGGATAGTCTTTAGAGCTGGGATATTTTTCTAATAAAATGTTTTAATAATTAATAATAAAAAGTAAAAAAAATAATTGCACAATTAACTGATACTCTTTTAAAACTTAATTATGTATACTTTCTAGCATCTCAAAATCTCCTGACTAGAGAGAAACAATCAAACACAATGAAATTTCAGTGGTCTCCAATGGAATTATAATAAAGTAAATATTACTATAAATTGACAAGTAAAAAGCAAAATGTACTTAGAAATAATGTCTAAAAGAATATGAGTCGAAAGAGCTTAGTATACTTTAGCTGCCTCGGTGGCGCAGTGGTAGCATCGTGGTATGATCTACAAATATTTGTTTCGCAGTTTGGGTGTTTAATATGTATATATTTACAAAAAGCAGGTATATATGTATTTATATCAGTTATCTATTACCCATAACACATGCTCTAACTACTACTACTGAAAACTATTCTCTCCTCTTGGCTTTGCGGTCGGTTGGGTCGGTTAAATACAGAGCAAGTCTTTATAGTGTGCAATTTTAGTATATAGTAATTACATACTTCTGCCCTTTTTCACGAAATCACTTTCAGGAAATTCCATTGCAGAAAAGATAGAGGTACACTGTTACACATGAAAAAATCTAAAAAAGCTTATCATGATTCATGCGTCAATCAGTCAGTCATAGTTTCTTTTTAAATATTTGTATACATATTTGAAATACATAAATTAACGTTATAAATTCGATAGTAACTCTGGCATACTTTCACGGCCAAACACCTGTACCTATTTGATATGATTCTTTAGGAAGGACATAGGCTACTCTATACCGCAATACCGACATAAAGGCGGGCGGAGCTGCAGGCAAAAGCTAGTTTGTTAATAAATTACATAATAATCTATATTGGTTTGATCAAAACAGGCAAGACCTTGAATATTTAAATGACTATTTTTACATAATACATTATGCATTAATTAACTGAACAACAGTAGTGTTTATTGATATTTTATCATATATTATTACACTTACGGCAGTTTAATGAAAGAATTAAATAGTACCAAGTATAATTAATTATGTGTGTTATATTCTTCCTGATGTCTTGCATATAAAGGAATTTAACCTTTATATGCAAAACCTTAACACATCAACTACCAGAATAGACAACGAAATCTACGCTTTTAATAATATAGCTGCCGATTTTAATTGGTTAGTTATTATTTTATTTGCCTCAAGAACTCCCGATTTGAAAAAAATATTTTAGTTTTATATAACCCACTTATCGAGAAAGGCTGTATGTAAATAATCACACTACGTAATAATAATATTGTAGGTATATCTGGGAGGAATTGTTCTTTTTGAGAACTTCAAATGACCATGTCCATCCATGTTCTGAGTCAGGGAGTAATTTAACTATAATTTGTATTTATTTGGGAATATATAAATTAGTTTATATGGACCGAAGATTGGAAGAACTTGACAGGCATTGGATGAATGCGGACTGCCAAGACCGGAAGAATTAGCGATCTTTGAGGGAGACCTTCATTTTTGACGGCGATTGGTTAATTTATCTATCAACACTATGTTCCTAATAGTGGGTACAGGCTTTGCCTAGTTTGGAACCAGACATGTGGCGTCTGTTTACCTGACTGAGTCAGGAGGAAGGTTATGTTTATCGAGTGTACGTATCTATGTAAGTATACAGGGTGCCCACGAAAGAATGGATAACTTCTGTAACCCTTACACTGCTAGAAATACGGCACTTTAAAAAAAACATCTTTTTTTTGTCTGATTTTAACTCGTAACGAGGTCAAATCTGTTAATACATAATTATTTCTGTCCTTATGTATTTAATATGAATCGCATCAGTGAATAACCATCACAAAAAATAGCAAACCGGAGTATTTTTCTCAAAAATTAATGTTAAAATATTGTTTTGTGTAAAATTTATGAAGAAATATTTTTGATGTGGAACTTCGAATAGCTCTGGTGTAAAAAAAATGAAAGCAATAGTGGCCAATTATATCAAAATATTCCTGGTTTAATTACGTTTATAAAAAGATGTAATAAGTCGTTATTGTAAAGAAAAATATTGAACTATTGGTATTGATGTGTAAAATGGGATAATTATTTAATACTAGCAAAATGAAAAAATACAATAAAACTAAAAAAATGAGTTTTTCAATTGATATTTATTGCTTAAACAATACAATAATTTAGAGCAACTGTTCAAATTGTCTGCCCCCCATCTACACCCACATGCCGTAGGAATAAACTTAATACTGTTTAAATTATTAAAATAATGTTAACAATTATTTTAAATGGTGGTTATCTGCGGCCTATCCTGTACGTGATTCATCCTTTTTATCTGAACTACGGATGCGTACCGCCAGTTCTTTTGTAATAACAAGCCCCGGTTCTAAGAAAGAGAGAGAATTATCAAACAGGTACGATAGATTGAAACAGTAAGATCGTCTTGTGACTGGATCGGTGCCTTACGGAGTGTTCGTTTGTTTCTTTGTTTTGTTTAGTGAATCTCTGGACTTGCTCTACGTCACACGTATTTTGTTAATTAAGCTATTTTGAAAGATGACTTGGCTATTTTAACGGACTTTTGTGAAGCCTGATCGAGAAATCTCCTTCTATGACTGCAGTAAGGGCCCGATCGAGTCCTCACTGCAGTCGCAGTGGTGGCAGACGGGACTCAGTTCCCTCCTAGCGACCGGGTGTAGGTACTTTCCGAAGCAACCATGCCCGGAAAGCATCTGCGTCAATTGGTAAGAAAGGGTCCCATGCTGCCGCCCCGATGAACGGCTGGAGAGCCTCCACGGCGGCAAAGCCAGCGCGTGGAGTCTCCAGTCGGGATGACCAGCGAGCCATCGTGGCTCGACGAGCGGCTTCACGGCACTCGCGTACCTCTTCGGGCGGAGGGCGAAAGCCGTTCTCCACCCTGAATTCTGCCGCCCGTCGATAAACTTAATAATAAACTCTCACTTTTACTTTTTAACATACCGTCGATAAACTTAATAATAAACTCTTACTTTTCAGGTATACATGTGGGGCGGTAGAAATAACGCTGTGGCCTGTGACACACTCTCCTGTTTCGACACAAAAACTTTAACGTGGTCAACGCCAAAAGTCTCTGGCATGGTACCCTACGCTAAAGATGGACATTCTGCATGCGTTATCAATAATAAAATGTACATCTTTGGAGGTTTCGAATATCTCACAGATCTGTATTCTCAAGAAATTCACTGCCTGAATCTCGATACAATGAGGTGGTCTTTTATTGATGCCGCTGGTACACTACCATCATATCGGGACTTCCACACTGCAGTAGCTTATGGTACAAGAATGTACATCTATGGTGGACGCGGTGATATGAATAGCCCCTACAATTCCCAGGAAGAAATATATTGCCCTGAAGTATTCTACTTTGACACTGTTTCTGAAACTTGGGTGGGTTTAAATCCGCAAGGTACATGGCCAGAAGGACGACGCAGCCATTCAGCCTGTAAGTTTACTCATATTTTGTATGAGATAAATAGATAATTTTATTTAAATTTTGTCCATCTTACATTTAGTGTTTGACTGATTTTTAAGGATGGATGGACCGGGATAATTGGCGCTCTTTGGGGAGACCTTTGTTCGGCTGTGGACGGCAGTAGGTTGATTTTATTTGATATAAAGATGCAAAGTCAATATGGCTTTAGTCACGACTCCGGCGTTGCGGATCTCCGTCTGCTCCACGCGTGCCAATTGCAGACGGCTTACGCTTAGAACTGCAGCTTAGGCTTGCTGCCCAGCTTGTCAAGGATGCCTCTTATGTTTAGCAGTAGTACTATGATGATGCGGCAGTCATTCTCATAATTATGATTTTCATTTTATTCTATTTCAGGGCTTTATAAAGATGACATGTATATCTTCGGAGGATATAATGGAAACACAAAGACTCATTTTAATGATCTATATAGATATTCTATAACAAATAATACTTGGGAATACTTGAATGTAACCGGCACGGTACCGTGCAAGCGACGGCGCCAAGCTTGTGTAATTTACGAAGACGTAGTCTACTTATTTGGAGGAACAAGGTCAGTTGTTTTTATAAATTTTGTAATAATTCTTTCTGTTGCTCTCTCAGAGGTGCTCGTTGCTAAGTGCATTATTTGACGTGTCCGAACTATTTAAATAATGATATTGACATATTACAAAACAGACCGAACATCTTTTTATGTTGTTAAAAATATTCAGTTACTAAGGGCGAGTTTTACCAGTTCCTGTAAGTTTCAGATATTTTTTAATTTATACTCTAGGTTGTCGCTATTTAATGGAACTTGTTGAAATACATTCTAGAATTAAACTCAATTTGACAATGCCATTGGGCGAAACTGGTCAGGGTTAAAGTTAATAAAAATAATGGAATAAGTGCAAGAGGGTTTCATTCTAGAATGTATTTCAGATAGTTATCTCCCATATAACACTATACGTGATGGATACAACGAAACTGTATTAAGCGAAACCGCGGGCTATTCAGATGTGTCTCTTTAATTTGGGATTTTTTTAATAAATCTGAAAATTGAATTAAAAAAATGAAATTTTCAAACAAACTAAATACCTATAAAAATTAAAACCGTTAAGGACATTATATGCAATTTAAAGTTACTAATCAGATTAATAGTTAGTTAACAAAAATAAAACTAAAAAATACAGCAAGTGTTAGGTTGAACACCAATCGGAGCGAAATACATCACTTATAAAAAAATACTTTATTTCTCTCACAGGAAAGGTACAATTTAAGTTTCATGAGATCTAGATACATATATAACAGTTTTTTAAAATTCCCTAGTGAGAGCTGGAGTCCATACTAGGCTCGAAGCCCCACCCTACGGCCGATTTAATATTTTTATTTTATTTTATGAAATAGGCTCAACAAGATAATAAAGAAACAAAACAAAAAAACTGTAACTGCTCCTCCAAAAAAACAAGAAAATAAAGACAAGCTTTATGCTCACTTTGGTTTCTCTTTTTCCTGCTAAAACTTTATTTTTTGTAGAAATATAACTGTTTTTGATTATAGGAGATACTTCCGAACATCATGAAACAGTTTTTCTAAATTAGTCATCGTGCCTATTATAATCGATGTAAAAAAAGTAGTGCAGTGTTTTTAAATGGCAAAATTAACAAAAACGACTGGTGCATCGGATTCTGGCGCGGCGTACACCTAACCGCTATTGAATAGTGGATTGAGAATGCAACGTATCATATATTATGTTCCGGCTATGTGACCAATGTTACTAAAACGGATGAATGTGAAATCGAAAGAAGGTATCGTTCGCCAAAGAAGTAATCCTTAAAATCCTGAACAAAACGGATTGTCAGAGCGCAATAATCGTACAATCGTAAGAAAAGCCTATTATTTGATGCAAAAATAGGCAAACAATTCTGGGCAGAAGCTACCAATATTGCAGTTTACTTACAAAATCGTATTGTTCTTCCTGATCATAATGAAAAGACTCCTTATGAAGTCTGGACAGGGTGTAAACCAGATATAAGTCATTTACGTATTTTCGGTAATAATTTTGTGGTTAATATGGTAAAGGAAAAGCGGCAGAAATTTGACAAAAAGTCTCAAGAGCACATACTTGTGGGTTATTCTGATGACTTCAAAGGGTACAGATAATCCCAAGACAGCGGGTGATTACCAGCAGAGATTTTATTGTCATGGAAGATGAGAAGAACCTTGATTTCAATATACCAATAACTGAAAAAGGTCAAAACTCAGATTCAGTGGGGGGTGTTNGGGGTGCTACCGCCAATGACTCAAGTCGATACATACAATGACGAGGATACAATCAGTGCTTGAAACATCAAACAGCTCAGGTTGTACTCATATTCCTAGTGAACATGACGACTCTGATGACTCTCCTAAGCAAAGAGTTAGACCTACAAGAATCAGAAAAAAAACCCAGAAAGGTATGGGATGTTAAATATGTTTGTGGAGATATCTTCGATGATGCTAGTGAACTCAGTCTGGAAGAAGCGCTATAAGGAGCAGAAAAGGAACTTAAAAGGAAAGAAAGGCTTAAGGCAGTAAAAGAGGAACTTCAGTGTTTTGAGAACAATAATGCATGGGAATTGGTTGACAAGCCGCTCAGTGCGTTTGGCACTTTTATCCATGACAGCCATAGGTCGAGTGGCCCTGATGGAATCCCCCCTATAGTGTTGAAGATGTGCGCTCCCGAGTTGGCACCGATCTTAACGCGTCTTTTTCGGCTCTCCTACTCTTCTGGCGTAGTCCCGATATGATCGAAGGCAGCATTTGTCCACCCGATCCCTAAAAAGGTGACCGCTCTAATCCATCGAACTACAGGCCGATAGCTATAACTTCCCTTTTCTAGAAAATAATGGAGTCCATTGTCAACCGTCACGGTACTCCTACGGTATCTAGAAGATCATCGTCTGCTTAGTGACCAACAGTACGGCTTCCGTAAGGGTCGATCGGCTGGTGATCTTCTGGTATACCTACATCGCTGGGCACAGGCGATAGAGACTAAGGCGGAAGCCTTGGCAGCTAGTTTGGATATTGCAAAGGCCTTCGATCGGGTTTGGCACGAAGCGCTTCTTTCGAAGCTCCCTTCTTATGGGCTACAAAGACATGTTTGTGCGTTCACTGCTAAAAAACTGATGTGGGTCGTATGCCCTCGTTTTGAAGATACTTCCCTATCTGCGTCAGCCAATATTGGAATACTTGGTGTCGACATGTCGAGCTAAGTCCTGTTTCGTGACCATTTGGAGGGTAAGGCCAAATTGGCCTCGAAGAAGCCCGGCGTGCTCAATAGATCGAGTCAGTTTTATTATCACATGGAATACTGTCCCCATCTTCAGGCGGGGGCACCCGAATCCAGCTCCTCCCTTTGGACCGCATTCAAAGGAGATCGACTCGAATCATCGATTCCCAGAAAGTTTCATTTCGGCTAGACTCATTGGCGCTGCGTAGCTTCACTGTCCATCTTCTACCGCATTTACCATAGGGCGTACCTCGAGGAATTGTTCGGGCTGACCCCTGCCGCCTCTTTCCGCCGTTTCCGTTGGCAGTCCATAACTGTGCGCTTTTCAAGGAACTTTCTACCTCGCACAACAAAACTGTGGAATGTCGCCTGCGGTATTCCCGGACCAATACGACCTTCAAACCTTCAAAAAAAGAGCGTACTCCTTCTTAAAAGGTCGGCAACGCACTTGTGACGCCTCTGGTGTTGCGGGTGTCCATGGGCGGCGGTAATCGCTTACCATCACGCGACACGTCTGCTCGTTTGCCACCTTTATCATAAAAAAATTGTAGTAAAGTGTAAGTGGGAAAATGGACAGTGATAATAGTATTTGTTACTGTGCTCGTTTAGTGCCTAAGGGTTTCATGCAAAGGCAAAATGTAAATTACGTTTTACATTTTGGCTATTACATTGTTTATAATAGGTAAACTTATTTTGCCTATTGTTATTGTATGCTAATACATATTGTTATTGTATGCTAATACAATGTGTAGTAAATTTCAAAAATTGTGTAGTAAGTTTCAAAAATCGTGTAGTAAATTTCAAAAACGAAAAATAGTGTCTTGTGGCTAAACTACTGAACCGATTTCAATGAAATTTTGTAGGTGGACTTGAGACGTGCATAGGTATACCTAGTTAAAAAAACGTCGTTTTGTCGTATCCATCTTGCATAACAGATGACAGTTGCTGATATACATATATACACATTTCACAATTTTATATGTCTATCGAACCTAAGGCTTGTAAAACTCTGGAATCTGTAACTGGTTTACAAATAGGTTAACACTAGTCTATTATATACACATTTCACAATTTTATATGTCTATCGAACCTAAGGCTTGTAAAACTCTGAAATCTGTAACTGGTTTACAAATAGGTTAACACTAGTCTATTATATACACATTTCACAATTTTATATGTCTATCGAACCTAAGGCTTGTAAAACTCTGGAATCTGTAACTGGTTTACAAATAGGTTAACACTAGTCTATCAGGGACTTCATCAGCAAGCAAAAAAGAGGGCCCTAACAAGACAAGTTGACAAAACAAATAGATTGGGCTATAAAATGTATTTGTGCTTGCAGCCCCCGCCCAAACGCAGATAACCGCATAATAGACAACTTGAATACTTACCCGGAGCCTCTGATCGACAACAGCGATCTTCACCTCCTGGAATATGCGCCGACCCTCAAGACTCTCTGCATACAAGTTGTGTTGGAACACAATCTTGATCAAAGCTGCTTACCACGTGATATTATGTAAGTTTAACAATGTAAATAGTTTTTTTCATCTACTGCTATCTGCGCCTCGCGTTATTGTAGCATGCTTATCGGATGTTAACATTACTTTTTTGGATAAAAATGGCCTATGTACTATTCTGGTATCTTTACACCAAATCTCATCTAGATTCGTTCAGCTAAGTGATCTTTTCTCGTGAGGTACTATAAAACTACTGTATTATAAAAATAATGCACCCAGACAAATAAATATATAGTGATCGTGTTCAATATCCATATATTGATCGTGTTTTACACATACTTGCGTAAGTTTAAAGGTTTTAATGAACATGTATGTACAAAAGTATTTTCTCTTTTCAGATCAGATATCCGGACAGTATCAGTTCCAAATCGCATCAGCAGGACAATAAACCAAGCTGGTTGAGTAAGAGATTTAGTGCTGCTTTACCTATATCTGTGTTCAGCAGCCGTACTTCTGGGTTTAGTGATAATCGTATTTCTTATGTACCTTATACGCTACAACACACGAGTATGACGAAACAAATATTACATTGATGTCTGTGTCATATAAAATTTAGATCTCAGTGTTACTTAATAAATGTATGACCTCAAATATAGATTATCATTAAAATTCTGCACTTCATGAGAAGTAATAGGTATGGACACAGCTTGAAGGAAACATGGCGAGGTAATTGATATGTTAAAGGGTACGAGAAGAGGAAGAGCAAAGAAAAATTGGGTATACTGTGTGAGTGAGGAAATAGCTAAGAAGAAGAAAAACTGAACCAAATAAAATTGGTATAACTTGCAGAGGATGATATTGAAATTATTATTGTTATTATATTATTAGGGATTAAGAATACGAACTGTCACCACCTCTATTCGTCGTATGTCGTAAGAGCTGACTTAGGGGACAAACTACATAAGACGACATCATTGCAAAGGGAAGAAAACTTGAATTAAACCTTATCCTGTCTGTTCAGCATGGTATAACAGGCCAACACCTCCTTGCTAAAGAGGGGACTGTATGCAGGGGCGAACAGTTAAAGATGTAGGTGATTGAAGCTACCACCATACATACCATATCAAATAAGAAAAGTTAGTATCTAAAAAATAAATTATTTATTCATCCTCCTTCACTATGTGTCTTTGCCGTTCAGGAATGAAAGGTACTGCACCAGGTTTGCTATGAGCACGTCTATTACCCTCTTTTCTTTTATTCTTGTCTTTTATAGTTCTAATCTCCTTCTGGGCATTAAGAATGTGCTTAGGTACGTGCCTATGTCTTGCAATCCGTTTAACTTGTGGATGATTGGCAAATTTCTCCTTTAGAGATTCCGAATAGTTCAGTGCCGTTCTCTCACGAGGTTTGAGCTGAAAATATTAGTTTTCACATATTATATGCTTATAAATAAATATATATATATTTTCGGACATTTTAACACACAACGCCATCTAGTCCCAAACTAATCAGAGCTTGTACTATGGGTACCAGACAACTGTTATTAATTCATATTATACTTTTTGTAATCACATACATATTATACATAGAAAACACCCAAACTCCGAAACAAATATTTGCAGATTATACAAACATTTGGTCCGACTTGGGAATCGAACCCGAGATCTCGAGCACAGCAGTCAAAAATGTTTTCGTGACTCAATATGAATAATTACACAATAATATTCTTCTTTATATTAATCTATTTGTTCCAGTTTGCTCAAATTTAGTTGATATATAATTATCGAAACAGCTCTAAAAAAACAACAATCTGTTTACAATTGTAATTTACTTATAGATCTGATATGAACCATGCTCCACTAGAAGTTAAGATATTAAAATGGGTTTTCTGTAATGTATTCAACAATAATGACTATCAAAAAAACCTTTCGTGAGTGCTTTGAGTTTTAATTTTTTTTATGGTATAGGGGGCAAACCATCAGACGTATCGCCCGATGGTAAGCAATTGCCGCCGCCCATGGACACCCGTAACACCAAAGGCATCACAAGTGCGTTGCCGGCCTTGGGGGATGGGGAGGGAATGAAGAGAAAGGTTGGATTATGGGCCTCCTGTATCCTCACTCACTCGGTGAAACTAAGCGCAGGCGCTGTTTCACACCGGTTTTCTGTGAGGCCGTGGTGTCACTCCGGTCGNTTGCAAACAAGGGCTTTGTTCTGTGATGTGTTATGCCTGACACTACTGACATGCTGAGTAGAGTATTAATAGGTTCTTCATCTTCAGGTGAAAATGCTTCAGCTTTCCACGTCTTAATAGTTTTGTCATCACCAACACTTGTAAAAGTATCTCCACTAGGAGTGTAGCACAATGCACGTACCCAGCCTTCGTGTGCTATGAAATTTCTTGTGCATTTTCTTACTGTTAAATCCCAGATGCGGATTTCACCATCAAAAGCACCACTAGCTAAAACGGCAAGTCGATTTGGATGTTTCCCCAAACTTGAAACACCATCTCTGTGTCCATCAAGATTACCGATAAAAGGCTTCGCAAACACTCTTTCAAGTTTAACGGCATTCATCGCCCGTACATATTCGCGGGGTGCTTCAAGTGGATGTAAACTTGGGTCATAGTTTCGGGGTACTAAAACATAACACGTTCATTACAATACACATACTACTAACTTACTTAACAGTTCTATCCATTACCAGATCAGTCAAAAAACATATATATATATATAACATAGCGTGGCTTTAATAATACAAATAATAAACACATTTTTGGAATAATGTGAAAACTTTAAATTGATAAAATAACTCACATTTGTGGATATCTCTTTTAGTGGCACGTAAATAATCATCTGGATTCCGACTAATGACCTTTATTTTTAACTTAGACATTATTTTCACAACAAAAATATAATGGTACTCAAAAAAACTACAGCGACCAAAGTGTTTCAAGCAAATACACACGACTATAACCTCAAATCTTTGCTGATATTGACATCTGACACTTGACGAATGACAATATGTATTGCCATAGACAGACTTACTGCAGCCTTGCCACTTACTTCAAGACAACAAATTAATTTTTGGAAGTTGAATAAATTTCAATTCATGAATAATAATTATGAGTGGGTTGGGTCATTTTATACCATACAAGTTTTAAGTTTCTTTATATCGGAAAATATGGCAGAGTAAGTGAAAGAACAACAGATTTTTCTTTCACTTCCTGAGCTGAGTTAAATTTGTGGAATACAACATGTACGTTTAACAAAATTCTTAAAAAAAGAGAAGAAATTATTCCTGTTTTTAACGATTAATAAAGATTCATATACTATATTGATGATGATCGTTAATTTGTAATCGTAATCGAATATTCTCACTGTGGCTTAAACACCTAAGCACTAAACGTGAACTATCATAATCACGCTTTTAGGTTAACCACATAGCATATATTAAATTTCATCAGGTATAGCATTCAGAGACACAGTGATCACGTACGTGACATAAATATGATGACGTAGATCACCGGCGGTGACCGCTATCGTCGGCTCTCAAACTACAATTTTGGGGAAATTTTATTACCTACTTTATTTAGTCAAAAACTATTGNATATATATATATAACATAGCGTGGCTTTAATAATACAAATAATAAACACATTTTTGGAATAATGTGAAAACTTTAAATTGATAAAATAACTCACATTTGTGGATATCTCTTTTAGTGGCACGTAAATAATCATCTGGATTCCGACTAATGACCTTTATTTTTAACTTAGACATTATTTTCACAACAAAAATATAATGGTACTCAAAAAAACTACAGCGACCAAAGTGTTTCAAGCAAATACACACGACTATAACCTCAAATCTTTGCTGATATTGACATCTGACACTTGACGAATGACAATATGTATTGCCATAGACAGACTTACTGCAGCCTTGCCACTTACTTCAAGACAACAAATTAATTTTTGGAAGTTGAATAAATTTCAATTCATGAATAATAATTATGAGTGGGTTGGGTCATTTTATACCATACAAGTTTTAAGTTTCTTTATATCGGAAAATATGGCAGAGTAAGTGAAAGAACAACAGATTTTTCTTTCACTTCCTGAGCTGAGTTAAATTTGTGGAATACAACATGTACGTTTAACAAAATTCTTAAAAAAAGAGAAGAAATTATTCCTGTTTTTAACGATTAATAAAGATTCATATACTATATTGATGATGATCGTTAATTTGTAATCGTAATCGAATATTCTCACTGTGGCTTAAACACCTAAGCACTAAACGTGAACTATCATAATCACGCTTTTAGGTTAACCACATAGCATATATTAAATTTCATCAGGTATAGCATTCAGAGACACAGTGATCACGTACGTGACATAAATATGATGACGTAGATCACCGGCGGTGACCGCTATCGTCGGCTCTCAAACTACAATTTTGGGGAAATTTTATTACCTACTTTATTTAGTCAAAAACTATTGTTATTAAGTAAATTACTTGTATTCATGGTTTTATAGTTTGTATATAGAACTTTAAAATACATTTATTTATTTATGATTATATTTATTTTAATATTGCTTAAGGTTTAAGGCAGTACTTAGCAATATTTAATAATTATGTACGTATCACTACTTATACACCTACTACTGTTTAACTAATCTTCGAAAGCCTTGCAAGGCAGCACATAGTACTAATTCTAGGGATTACCTATGTTACACTTGATCACGTTGTAAAATAATAAAAAGTTTAATAAAATCAAGCAACTTTAAACAATAAGAAGTTAATATTGGATACTCTCAAGATGTATGAAAGGGAGGACTATAAGCTAGTATCTACATAAATACAACCGGAAATTACTTTACAGAAAAAAATAAAGACATTAAACTAAGAGCTTGCCGTACAAAACCTTAAATGGCATTCTTATGTATGTAACGGTCGTTGCTCGACCAGACATTGTGTGTATGTATGAAAAAGAACATTTTAAAGATCTGAAAAGAGTACTTCAGTATTTAAAAGGTACCCAGAGTATTGGTCTAGTGTTCCACAAAATTGGGAAAGACTTCTGTTGATTGACAGATGCAGAATAGGGTTGTTAAAAAAAGATTGGCCGAATAAAAACCAAAACATTTATATATTTTTTTTTACATAAATTTCAATAGATTTATAGTGAGTTCGATTAGTACATGGTTGCATTCTGTCATTACGAAACGTCAGTTTCGCCTGTCAAATTCATTTGCTCAGATCGGACACTACTGTCAAGTTCAGTGTACGCACTTAGTGTCAGTTGTCAGTCGACAGTGAATCGTAGTGCGTTTTAAGCGTATTGTTACATTATTTAATTTGAAACGATTTCGGTCAATAAAGTAGATTGCAGTACAGTCCAGGAAACATCTAAATGCTGCAGGTAAAGTTAATTAATCTTTACTGTCACTACTTTGTTCGCGTAGTCGCTTGAATATAATAGGCTTATAAAATTTATGCATTTAAAATGTTCTGTAATAATAAATGAAAATAATAATTTAAAGAGGTGATGAACTTTGAATGATTGAGTTTTCTGTTTAATTTATTTATGAGATGAGGGAAATCAATACATTTTACAAATCAATTATAAATTGTGTACGTGAAGCGAAGTGATATAGCTCTGATATTCGCTTAGGTGTTTGCAGTGATTAAACAAAACATTGTATTAACTATTTATTTATTTATATTTACTTACCTAATACTCATTACTGCATCCAATTTTATCAGAGATTAAGGTTCTATTGGTATATCTTTAATTTACTAGTCTCACTTGTTTTACTAGTCTAAAGATTTTTTAAATATTTATGTTTCAATTTTTTATACTCTTCTTAAGTTCTCTTAAAAATGCATTAATCATATGTTAGCCTTCAATTTCACTTGTTACTCCTTTCCTACACTAGAAAGCTTTACCTCAATTTTTGAATTGCTTGTAATATTAAAAAAAAGCTTTTACACAAGGAAGACTTTTAGAATGTGTTGTTTAGTACATATATATTATATTCACTGGAGAATTATACTAGAATATGTAGCATACATTGTACAAGGGTTGTAAAACAATTACAGTTAAAGAAATTATTAATAATGTATTGCCTTTACGGTCAGAATGGCGGGAAGTCCTAAATTTATTGGTCTGACATAAGAGCAGCCTATAATTGTAAATTTGGCCAGCAATTTAAAATTTAAAAAAATCTTAATATACTTATTAATTTTGTAGAAAACAATTTGATCAAGTAAGTCTTTTGTATAGCCCATTTATCAAAGAAGGATCTGATAGCTTTTATTTGAATTAGGCCTTTTCAGGTATTTTTGAAACGTTACATTGATGACTCTAGTTGTTCGGATCCAAGATGTCATTCCTATAGAGAAAATCCAACAAGAAAATCCATAAGTAGCTCTTTTATGAAGCAGATATACATATTTCATGTTCATTGTTATTAATGTATGAAACAAATACGTAAAATAGGTAGTTAGATCTTCAATGAAGAGATACAGACAAAGCTGTGTGGGTCAACTAGTCTTATAAATTTTGTAGATGTTAATGCACCCAGATTAGCCTTATGGCAAGTTTACTGATCCATATCTTTTTTGTACAGTATGTGGTTAGTTAATGTTAGTATCTGATTATAATAATGTGCTTTGAAAATATTTTCCTGTTGCCTACAATGATGAATGGTACAGTTAACCGAGGATAATTTGCTAGAATTATTCCTATGAGTTATTTTTGCATAAAGGATTTTATTTGTGTTTTCTCTGTTTGCGGAAAATAATAATTTTGCCTCATTATACTTATTAAATTATTTATTAACCATCTCAATAATTAAAGATGGAGCTTAAATCCTTGAATATTTACCAACATTACAATACGAATACCTACTTTGTCAAAGTCTGTAATCGCTTAATTTGTTAGCAAATACCAATGTACATGTAATATTGTATATGAGTTTTATTTATTTTATTAATTTATACATGTACCAACTGACTCGGTCAACTTTGTCTGCATTTCTGGATGTGATAAATTTTCCTGTTTTTGCTTCGTTTTTAATTCATGCTAACCTCTTTTTGGTCGTAGTATGATATTATATAGTCTATAGCTTTTCTCAATAAATTCAATATTCAATCCTACAAGATTTTTTAAATTAGAAACAGTAGTTCCTATGATCCATTCAAGCAAACTAACAAACTTTTAAACTTTATAATAGCTACTAACTTTTGCCCGCGGACCCGCGAATGCGTATGTCGGCTATCGCGGTAAACAGTAGCCTATGTCCTCCCTCAAGAATCGGAGTACCTTCATGAGAAATTTTATTGAATCGACTTTCTTTCTTTCTTCTTTACAGCCCTTATCACCATCTCCCTACCTTTTTCCCAACTTTATTCGGGGTCGGTGCAATGAGTTTTCTGCCTCCCTTCTCATCACGCGTCAATTTACTGTTTACGCAGTCCATCCATTTTTTCTTTAAACAAATAAATATTTTCAAACATTTTAACACACAACGCCATCTAGTCCCAAACTAAGCAGAGCTTGTACTATGGGTACTAGATAACTGATATTAATACTTACATACTTTTTTTTTGTAAATACTTACATATTCCGGACATCTAATACACAACGCCATCTAGTCCCAAACTAAGCATAGCTTGTATTATGGGTACTAAACAACTGATATAAATACATATATACTTTTTTTTTATAAATACATACATATCATACATAGAAAACACCCAAACCCCGAAACAAATATTTGCAGATCATACAAACATTTGGCCCGACTCAGGAATCTTACCCGAGACCTCTTGCTCAGCAGTCGCATTCGCAACCACTGCGCCACAGAGCCAGTCGTCCTCTGCTCTTATGTCCTATATATATCATATATATTTACAGCCCTTATGCAAATAAATATTTTCTATATTTTTTCTTGCTTTGTTTAGAAAATGGTGTAAAAAAAGCAAGCTACTTTACTAAAGTGACCCGTTGACCACCCTCATTACCTACCTGACAATAAATTACGGTTGGAAAGATCTACAGACATGTGTATGTACATTTAGATATTTTAATATGGAACACCAATGATCTCGATTATATTGTGGTTGGCGTAAATAAGTTACTTTTGCATATTTCACCTATGCCTTTCCTGCTCTTGATTAATTGAATTTCAAGAAAAGGACTCAACTTAGGATAGGATACAGCATTATTAGCGGCCTTATTATTCTTTTTGATGCTCGCAATACAATTGAATCAAATTGTAAAGCAAGCAGCGTCCCCCTAATGTTTATAACACATTATTAATAAAAAGCACGTCATCTCGTCATAGTCGGCAGTTAGATAAGGTCACCGGCTTGCCACTAGCTACTCAATGGCAGTAGTTGTTCGTTGACCCGCGTACAGTTGCGCTGCCGCTTGCCGGTCTCGGTACCATTTTATCAATCGCCCTGATTTTGTGATATTTCGGTACTAGTGCATTAGTTATAGGTCTTTCCTTTAATTTTCAGTGATATATTCCTTTAAAATATATGGGTTTTGCTCGACCGTTACTGATTTATTAGGTAAGTCAAAGTTTTGTTACCTATTCAATAAATGATCCAAAATTTTGTGAAAAAATATTTTGTGCTTTTTTTAAGTTTCCTCTTTAGCTTTGCAAGCTTTAAGCGTTTCTGTATATGAAATATGTTAGCGTTAAGTTAACTTGCACCGGATGCATGAAGTCTTAGTGACTTCCTGATCCTAAAATAAATTTAAGAACAATGACGTGTTTCTATACGCCGTTATTTCTTTACATCTAAAGATGTTAATTAGTAATATACAGTTGAGTTACGTACGTATAATTTTAATTTAAGTAAATAAACTAGTATTTAATACAATAATCATTTAATCTCAACTGGTGTATAAAAACTTTATATTATATAAATACGCTAATGTATAAAGTAACCCCTAAACATCTCAGCAAAATGTTTTTATAATAACAGTCATTACTAATTTGCGAATATGCTATATTCTACTGTGTTTTGCCGTACCACATCCGAATATTCTAGGTATACAGATTTAGGTCAGTCCTAAATTCTTGTACGATTTCAAAAAGGACTATCAATATTCATCGCACACTTACCGATTTGTCCACACGGAACAATAGTCACATTTTCCTATGTTGGTCATTGCCCCATTAATTCATAAACCTCAATTCATGTCGTCGGAGGATTCTAGAGAATTCATTCGGAATTGTAGAACAGTTGATAGCCACGCAATATTCATTATCTGTGTTAAAATGATGATAATACCCAGTCGCCGGGACGCTCTCAGTATCACGTTCACCAACACATGTTTTTGTTATAAAGAAAATATAACCTAGACTTGATTGTCAACGTGTAAGATAATAATGATTATTAAAAAAAACTTGTGGCTCCAAGAGTACATCCTCGTATTTTCAGTTTTATTAAAGAGTGGCTTTTGCTCATGGCTCCGCCCGCGTGTATGTCGGTTATCGCAGTAAAATGTAGTGCATCTCATTCCTCAAGAATCAAAGTATCTCTATGCAAAATTTTATTAAAATCTGTGCAACAATTTAGCTGTGAAAGCGGAACAGATAGAGAGATAAGGCAAATTTATTCGTTATGTGTTCCTTAATTTACTATCCAATTTAATGTTTGCGAATAAACATAGAAGGTTTTAAGTGCTCACTATCGCACTGTTATCGCTAAAAGCTTTATATCTTTGTTATATTTTTTTTAATTCGCTGTTTCATAAGACGACTTAAAATAGGAATCGTGGAATATACTTAAGTATATTAAAACTGTAATATTTATCTAAACGCTAGGCAAAAGTTATTACCAGTTATCTGGAAAACTTATATTTCTGGGATACTTATTTTTCTGGAACACATAAATGTAATATATGGTATAAATCCTCGTTTATGTATCATGCCTGCTATCAAAAAAAAATGCCTGCCTAATAGGTATGCGATTTAAATCACAAAGCTAAAACAATGAAAACGTATGACATTGGCGCTTTACTTGAAAAGGACATGTGAAACATGTCATATGAGTTTTTTTAGTTCTTTGTTTTAATTGTGTATTTAATATCTGTATAGCATGTACCTACCTGCACCTCCCTACTGTCCAAATGTAACCCATTCTTTCCAAATAGACGAATATCCAATTCCAAATAGGATGACTTAGCTTTACTCGTGTTTTTTTTAGTAAATTTTCCAAAAATGAATCCTAGCTCGATCGATTTATCGCTCCCAAAAACACCTACATACTAAATTTACAATTTAGATCGTAGAGTATGTAATTTATAGTTTCGATTTTGACTGTCGACACTTGATCAAACTTGTTAAAATACATTCTAGAATTAAACTCCCTTGTATTTATCCGGTTTACTTCACTATTTTAATTCACTTCTATCCCGACCGGTTTCGCTCTGTGGCATTATCAAAGGTTTCTTTACTTATCCATTATAGAATTTTATTCCAGAATGTATATCGTAGAGTAGTTCAAAGGTTTCTACAATACGATTGCAGAAAATTATCATACCTATAAATGTATAGATCTAGACCAAGTTATAAATAGGTCCATGCTTTAGTAGTAGGCATAGAATGCTCTTTGCGTTAAGGCATAGGTTCCCTTTCCTAATTGTAAGTTTAGGACTGTCCTCAATTTTTCGGGTCGAAAAATTATATGCACCGACTCAAAATACTGATATTGAAGCTTGTGAATAACTCCTGCTTCCAAATTACACCTTTTTTCTCAGTGTGAAGTCAAATGTGCAGTAAAATAAAGTCATTACTCCGCAACCAAACATCGTTTCGCTCTGTTAAGCACTCGAAGATTTTATTCAAATTCTGCTATTACGCACATGGTTCGCGATACAGTTAAAGTTTTCGCCAAACTAAAGCTCGTGAGAGGATTTTAATATTGTTCGTGAAGTCGATAACATCTTTGACTTTGTACATTTTCCGCAACAAGAGATAACGTAAAATTTTGTGGTTCGGTGGCAGAATGGCGTTTACTCGGTGCACAATTGCGATATAGAATACATAGTACCTACGTCAATATCTACACTTAGTATTATAAATTCGAAAGTAACCCTGTCTGTATTTTACGCTTTCAGGGCTAAGCCGCGATTTCAATAAAATTTTGGCTTTGAGATACTTAGGTTCTTGAATAAGACGTCTCGTGACATACACGCGAACGGAGCCGCGGGCAAAAGCTTATATTATTGTAACTTTAATAAATGAATCTGTCGGTCGTTTCTCAAAATCTCCATTAACCAAAACATGGGAACTTAGGATTTATGATTACTATACCTACTTAAATATTATTACCGTAAGCAGTCATTGGCCGACCCTCATATTCGCATATGTTGAATTTTTAATAATAGCATTTTTATATGCTTTACTTTGAAAACATTGAAGCATAAAACTTCAAATGTGGTCTTAGATCAATATCTTTCGATTGCGAGGCCCCAAAAGACGTTTGGAAAGTTTAATAAGGAGTTTTACATTATCATTAATCGACTTAATTCGGCTAAAAGGAGGAGGTTCTATATTGTTTATGTAGATATAGTATTTTTTTTAAATATTATTAAGGTTTACAATCTTTCCTCTCGCTTCGCTCTTTTAAAATGTAGATTTGGCAATCACTTCAGCTCTCGGGAAGAATTCTTTTTCTTATTAAAAGGTTTTCTGGATGCGTAGTAGGTATGTGTAGTTGTTGAAAACTTACATCATTTTTTGATAGTGTATCAGATGTGCCAGTTGAAATAGTTTATTGTTCGACTTGAATTTAAATGGAGCCAACCATAAGCATGTTTTATAAAATACTATCGGAACTAAATAGCGATGTTCCAAAAAAAAAGAATAATAAAAAACTTGTGAGGAAAAATACACATTTTTAATGCATACACAAAACAGATGGTTTCTTAAATGGAAAAGGAATCCCTTGTTTGATCACTTTTTTGTTTATCTTGTATACAATTGAAGTAAAGATATAATAATCTCGCTGGGGCACAATACACCAGTGCACAATTAAGAGAATTTAAACTAAGATTTTGTTAAAAAGAATATTGAATTGGGATTTTGCAGTTATCAGCAGAAGACCTCGACTGTGTTTATACTGTTTCACATATTTAAGTTACCTTCTAATAATTTCATGTTTTGTTTGAATGGAATAAAATTAATACTCCAATGAAAAATGTAATTAGGTACAATTTTGCAACTCAATCCGAGTTGTACCAAATGTGATGTTGAGTTCTACCAAATAAATATTGGTTGTTTTAACTTCTTTGAAGTGGGCTGTTTAAATATTGATAAAGGTTACAAGGTAAAGAAGATTTTAAACGCTATTGTCGGCGTTATGAATCACATCATTTCCTTACGAAATTTTTGTTGTACTTACTGTGCTATCGCACAATGTTAACTATAAATATTTAAGATATTATATCTACTTTTAAATAACTTTTTTATTATTACACGCAGCTTGATCGGTGGCTGTTTTATTACTTCACACATTAACTGGTAGATAGGTATGGCCCTTATCAGAAACCATAATTAAATCTGATTATGTGGCGTTTAATAAAATTCTAGGTAATCAAAGGGTATCGGCTTTCATTCTATCGGATCGGATATCAGTTGCTATACTAGTATAAGGGCCATTACAATCTTCTCACATAACAGTAGTGCTATAATCTCACAGAAGACCAACCTACATTTTTGCATGGCCCATTCCCAATGAGTATGGTGACCACTACTCTTGAATTCTGCGCATTCTTTCCAACAGGCAGAGAGGAGAAACTTTGGCAGGCCCATGTTTATTTATGTAAAGTATAATAATAATAAAAAAAATGCTTAAAAGCGCAAACGTATTTCCTTAACCGGATTTGGCTATGATAAATCGATTATCTGATTAAGTATAATAAATTTCTCCTTAATCTCACCTACTTATTTATTAGAAGTCGATGCAAAAATGTTTTTATATTCATGGTAATTTAATGATATTTTACGAGCTCTAGCAATAATTTAAGCTGTGAATGTGGTGATTCACGCAAATTCGACAGTAGAAGGAATATAAATGGTTGTATTTAATGGGAAAGAAAAACTGGTTTTATCTAAATTCACTCGACTTTAGCTCATTGGTACTCCCACGTCTGTAGAATCTACGTATCTCTTTAACTGTTAGACGGTCATTATTAGGTACACGTACAGTGTTTTGTTAAAGTTGTATCACAATTACGACAATGAATGATGGATAGATAACCAACCATTCAATACAGTGGCTCATGGTAATGGACTTAGGTACTAGATTCAATTTTGTTTTTAGATTCACTATATATTTGAGTTCAATGTTTAGAGACGTCAGGTAGAGATTTACGATGAAGCTTTTATTGAAGTATTCATAATCGAATTGATAGTTAAATAGTTACATGTGCCTATTACAACGATGAACCACCATTTTAAATTAAGTTCCTATCATATTATAATTGGGCGCCTAAATATATATATGTATAAAATATTCAGGAATACANTGATTATTAAAAAAAAACTTGTGGCTCCAAGAGTACATCCTCGTACTTTCAGTTTTATTAAAGAGTGGCTTTTGCTCATGGCTCCGCCCGCGTGTATGTCGGTTATCGCAGTAAAACGTAGTGCATCTCATTCCTCAAGAATCAAAGTATCTCTATGCAAAATTTTATTAAAATCTGTGCAACAATTTAGCTGTGAAAGCGGAACAGATAGAGAGATAAGGCAAATTTATTCGTTATGTGTTCCTTAATTTACTATCCAATTTAATGTTTGCGAATAAACATAGAAAGTTTTAAGTGCTCACTATCGCACTGTTATCGCTAAAAGCTTTATATCTTTGTTATATTTTTTTTAATTCGCTATTTCATAAGACGACTTAAAATAGGAATCGTGGAATATACTTAAGTATATTAAAACTGTAATATTTATTTAAACGCTAGGCAAAAGTTATTACCAGTTATCTGGAAAGCTTATATTTCTGGGATACTTATTTTTCTGGAACACATAAATGTAATATATGGTATAAATCCTCGTTTATGTATCATGCCTGCTATCAAAAAACAATGCCTGCGTAATAGGTATGCGATTTAAATCACAAAGCTAAAACAATGAAAACGTATGACATTGGCGCTTTACTTGAAAAGGACATGTGAAACATGTCATATGAGTTTTTTTAGTTCTATGTTTTAATTGTGTATTTAATATCTGTATAGCATGTACCTACCTGCACCTCCCTACTGTCCAAATGTAACCCATTCTTTCCAAATAGACGAATATCCAATTCCAAATAGGATGACTTAGCTTTACTCGTGTTTTTTTTAGTAAATTTTCCAAAAATGAATCCTAGCTCGATCGATTTATCGCTCCCAAAAACACCTACATACTAAATTTACAATTTAGATCGTAGAGTATGTAATTTATAGTTTCGATTTTGACTGTCGACACTTGATCAAACTTGTTAAAATACATTCTAGAATTAAACTTAATTCACTTCTATCCCGACCGGTTTCGCTCTGTGGCATTATCAAAGGTTTCTTTACTTATTCATTATAGAATTTTATTCCAGAATGTATATCGTAGAGTAGTTCAAAGGTTTCTACAATACGATTGCAGAAAATTATCATACCTATAAATGTATAGATCTAGACCAAGTTATAAATAGGTCCATGCTTTAGTAGTAGGCATAGAATGCTCTTTGCGTTAAGGCATAGGTTTCCTTTCCTAATTGTAAGTTTAGGACTGTCCTCAATTTTTCGGGTTGAAAAATTATATGCACCGACTCAAAATACTGATATTGAAGCTTGTGAATAACTCCTGCTTCCAAATTACACCTTTTTTCTCAGTGTGAAGTCAAATGTGCAGTAAAATAAAGTCATTACTCCGCAACCAAACACCGTTTCGCTCTGTTAAGCACTCGAAGATTTTATTCAAATTCTGCTCTTACGCACATGGTTCGCGATACAGTTAAAGTTTTCGCCAAACTAAAGCTCGTGAGAGGATTTTAATATTGTTCGTGAAGTCGATAACATCTTTGACTTTGTACATTTTCCGCAACAAGAGATAACGTAAAATTTTGTGGTTCGGTGGCAGAATGGCGCTTACTCGGTGCACATTTGCGATATAGAATACATAGTACCTACGTCAATATCTACACTTAGTATTATAAATTCGAAAGTAATCCTGTCTGTATTTTACGCTTTCACGGCTAAGCCGCGATTTCAATAAAATTTTGGTTTGAGCTACTTTGATTCTCGAATAAAGATCGTGACAACCGACATACACGCGAGCGGAGCTGCGGGCAAAAGCTTATATTATTGTAACTTTAATAAATGAATTTGTCGGTCGTTTCTCAAAATCTCCACTAACCAAAACATGGGAACTTAGGATTTATGATTACTATACCTACTTAAATATTATTACCGTAAGCAGTCATTGGCCGACCCTCATATTTGCATATGTTGCATTTTTAATAGCATTTTTATATGCTTTACTTTGAAAACATTGAAGCATAAAACTTCAAATGTGGTCTTAGATCAATATCTTTCGATTGCGAGGCCCCAAAAGACGTTTGGAAAGTTTAATAAGGAGTTTTACATTATCATTAATCGACTTATTCGGCTAAAAGGAGGAGGTTCTATATTGTTTATGTAGATATAGTATTTTTTAAAAATATTATACAGGTTTACAATCTTTCCTCTCGCTTCGCTCTTTTAAAATGTAGATTTGGCAATCACTTCAGCTCTCGGGAAGAATTCTTTTTCTCATTAAAAGGTTTTCTGGATGCGTAGTAGGTATGTGTAGTTGTTGAAAACTTACATCATTTTTTGATAGAGTGTGTCAGAAGTGCCAGTTGAAATAGTTTATTGTTCGACTTGAATTTAAATGGAGCCAAGCATAGGAATGTTTTATAAAATACTATCGGAACTAAATAGCGATGTTAAAAAAAAAAAAGAATAATAAAAAACTTGTGAGGAAAAATACACATTTTTAATGCATACACAAAACAGATGGTTTCTTAAATGGAAAAAGAATCCCTTGTTTGATCACTTTTTTTTCATCTTGTATACAATTGAAGTAAAGATATAATAATCTCGCTGGGGCACAATACACCAGTGCACAATTAAGAGAATTTAAACTAAGATTTTGTTAAAAAAAATTAAATTGGGATTTTGCAGTTATCAGCAGAAGACCTCGACTGTGTTTATGCTGTTTCACATATTTAAGTTACCTTCTACGTACCTACATAATAATTTCAGGTTTTGTTTGAATGGAATAAGATTAGTACTCTACAATTTTGCAACTCAATCTGAGTTGATCTTCTTGCGGCTCGTACCGTAATCCTCTCTACAAAACAAATATTGGTTGTTTTAACTTCTTTGAAGTGGGCTGTTTAAATATTGATAAAGGTTACAAGGTAAAGAAGATTTTAAACGCTATTGCCGGCGTTATGAATCACATCATTCCCTTACGAAATTTTTGTTGTACCTACTGTGCAATCGCACAATGTTAACTATAAATATTTAAGATATTATATCTACTTTTAAATAACTTTTTTATTACTACACGCAGCTTGACCGGTGGCTGTTTTATTACTTCGCACAGTAACTGGTAGATAGGTATGGCCCTTATCAGAAACCATAATTAAATCTGATCATGTGGCGTTTACTAAAATTCTAGGTAATCAAAGGGTATCGGCTTTCATTCTATCGGATCGGATATCAGTTGCTATACTAGTATACCATTACAAATGCCATTACAATCTTCTCACATAACAGTAGTGCTATGATCTCACAGAAGACCAACCTACGCCATAGTGTGGTTCACCGTACCGGCCATTTTTGCATGGCCCATTCCCAATGAGTACTACTACTCTTGGATTCTGCGCATGCTTTCCATCAGGCAGAGAGGAGAGACTTTGGCAGGCCCATGTTTATTTATGTAAAGTATAATAAAAAAAATGCTTAAAAGCGCAAACGTATTTCCTTAACCGGATTTGGCTATGATAAATCGATTATCTGAATAAGGACAATAAATTTCTTCTTAATCTCACCTACTTATTAGAATTCGATGCAAAAATGTTTTTATATTCATGGTAATTTAATGATATTTTACGAGCTCTAGCAATAATTTAAGCTGTGAATGTGGTGATTACCGCAAATTCGACAGTAGAAGGAATATAAATGGTTGTATTTAATGGGAAAGAAAAACTGGTTTTATCTAAATTCACTCGACTTTAGCTGATTAGTACTCCCACGTCTGCAGAATCTACGTATCTCTTTAACTGTTAGACGGTCATTATTAGGTACACGTACAGTGTTTTGTTAAAGTTTTATCACAATCATGACAATGAATGATGGATAGATAGATTCAATGCAGTGGCTCATGGTAATGTACGTAGGTACTAGATTCAATTTTGTTTTTAGATTCACTATATATTTGAGTTCAATGTTTGGAGACGTCAGGTAGAGATTTACGGTGAAGCTTTTATTGAAGTATTCATAATCGAATTGATAGTTAAATAGGTAGATGTGCCTATTACAACGATGCGCCACCATTTTAAATTAAGTTCCTATCGTGTTATAATTGGGCGCCTAAATATATATATGAATAAAATATTCAGGAATACGCATCCTGTGTCGCGGGGACTTTACAAACATACATGAAACGGACACAAAGAACACCCAGACTCATAACAAACCATTTGTGGATAACACAAAGTGCTATCCCATGTAAGATTTGAACCCACAACACTTAGCTCAGTAGAAAGCGGCGACCGCTTAAAGCACTAGGCTAACCGTGCAATTAATTATTTATTTTAATTGAATAACACCTGCAAGCTACTTCTATAAACATTTCTATTAACACTAAAAAATCTAAAACAATCTCTTATTAATTTAAAAATAAAATTGTACTGACTTCAAAACATTAATCGCTAGTAAAATAAGGAATGTTGCTACATTTCCGCTATCTATTTTCGACATGATTTTTATAAACCTTATTCAAAACTCTCATCTAAGTAGTTAACGTGGCGAAATGGACGTGACACTTAATATCTCATGCAAAAGTATAATGTTTTATAATTATTATGTTTGAATAATTCTTTTCCAATTGAGTTATTTATATAAATAATTAAGAAATAATTTAAAAATTTTATAAAAAAAACTTACATTCGGGATAAAATTCTGTGAGTACAGTTGAAAAATATTTTTAGCTCACACGAAATCACCAACATCTCGTCACGTATTTCAACACAAAATAAGTCATTAACAGATACAATGACTGGTTTTTTGGACAAATACTGTTAATAGAATTAAAATAAAAACGAGTTTTAGTAGCTTACAATAAAACAAATTGTTTATAAAACGTAAGTAAATAGCATTTGCGTTAAATGTTTCAAAAACAGTGGCATTGCTTTATTAAAGGTGGTGGACAGTCGTTTATGGCCGTTTGCAACATTTCGCCAAAATTCTGATAGATAACATCAAGCTTAGACGACCATGATTGAAAAGGGACGCAAACAAAGTTGCATGGGTCAGCTTATATACCTATATTCGTATCTTATTGAGATACAGGTTTAACAAGTATTCCAAATTAATATGCATTGAAACATTTCTAGATGTAATATTACCTACACTTTAATTAATTATATTGAGTTTGTAATACTATTAAATATTATGTGGGATTTCTGTAGAGCAGTGATGCAGGTCATTAACATTATATAAAATGTATTTCCGTTGTAAATAGATTTATAATGAATGTATAAAAATCGTACGAAAATTATTTAAGCCGTAATATGTTATCCACCTCAAGAATATTTCTCATGATTATTAAGGCTGCAACGAAGCACTGTGTAATACTTTATTTATTTTTTACAGGTTAGTTAATTCGAAAAAATGGTTCCTTTGCACGCAGTCTGCGCTGTGCTGCTTTTCAACATTTTCGTAAAAACCAACGCAGAATTATTCACGGCAATAGCTGAAGTTGAATATTTACTGGAAACACATAAGAGAATAATAGACGACTTAGATTTTTATATTGATAAGGAAGAGAAGAGGTTGACCACCCTTAAGAGGTAAGACTAATTAACGACTATATCTACAGAGTTAACTATTTTTTTTAAATTAAAATAACATTTCTGAGATAATATTCACCATTTTCAGGCATTTAAATCTGTACAAAAGAGAACATGAAAGGGCGATGCAAGATATTCCCAACTATTTGGGTAATCCTATCAACGCATTTACCATAATTAAAAGGCTAACGACAGATCTCGATAATATAGAAGATAGTATTAAAATAGGAACAGGTAAGAACTTTTTTATATTTTTAATTAAATAGCATGCACCCATTACATTATATTATTTGTCTTAGAATTGTTGGATAACAATGAATAAAACAATAACGGTATAGCAGTCGTGGCAACTAAAAGAGGTACTTACCTTAATTAAACTTAAATATCAAAATACTCGTAGAAAAGCTAAGTGTGAATGACACAATACTAAATATTTTAAATATTGTTTTATGCTGTTGTCTTATAGGTATTCACTGAGTAACGCACGTGTGAAATTACTAATTGTATTGTTATTTTATGTGTAAAACTTTTAGGTTGGTTTGCGTACTTTTCCTTTTAAAAAATTCAAAAAGCTCCGCACCGATTGGGCTCAAATTTGATACCAACAACACATTTCAGAAATGGTTTTCATCTACTTTTCTGTTATTTGTATTCCTCATCAATGTAACTTAGTAAATTTTTAAAATATAAATTACTAGCTTGTTACGGCCGTGTTTATAATGTATGTCGAACATAACGGTAAAGAGTAGCCTATGTCCTTCTTCAAGAATTAAAGTAGGTATCTCCAAGCTAAAATTTCATTAAAAATTGTGCAGCTGTTTAGCCGTGAAAGCATAACAGGCAGATATAGTTACTTTCGAGTACATACGTATAGATTGACATCCAGTGACAGTAAGACATGTTGCGGCGCTCGTTTGTTCGATGTGTATACCTTTTTTTTGTTGACGAGTTTAAAAATCCCTTTCGACTTCCGCCTCCTCGGGGACTGAAGAGTCAGGTAATTCCACTAAAAACCACCTCCGCGGCCGATCTCAGGCGCCCTGCTCTGAGGAGGACACGGACCATGTTATTTAAGTTCCCCCATAGGAACGACGTCGCGTCTATTCAGATTCTATCCTGCTGCTGCTGCCGCTGCCTGTCTGCCTAAGCATTATAAGTGGCGGCCTACCATAGTTTTGCGACCGCACCCCCCTCCTATCGCTGACCGCATCAATTTTTCAGTTATCAGTGGTCCCCATTCTCTGGCAGCTTGCAGCCCGAAGAATGTCTTTTCAAAAAATTTAGCTTTCCTTAAAATAAAACTAAGTAAAATTAAAGCTAAATATATCTTTGAAGCTTTATACAATCAAGAACACAAACTAATAATTTAAAAGTCACGATGCAACTGTTGCAAGTAAAGCGTACGTTTTTGGAATAATAACTATTTACACAAAACTTAATGTGGGTATCTTAATTGGTAGCCATAAAGAATAAAGCTTTTTATAATATTTTATATTTAAGTTAAAAGCTTCAAAATTTAAATGGAAAATGATGATAATAAAAACAAAATGAATAGAATTTATTTTTCTATGTTAAATTCATTTTTGATTCATTATAAGTAAATACGTTTTTATTTATACTAGTGGTCACCCAGTGGTCGAAGTTGGACCATTTTTTTCTTTTTGTAGCTATTTACACTTCTCCACGTAAACTTTAATGGTGCCAAATTTCATATAGTCTTCTGTTCGCATATTTTTTTATAAAAATTGAACAAAGTTTTTGCTTCACGCAATAATTTAAATATTTTTTTTATGGCAAAGCAACTTTTCCGGCTCAGCTAGTAATATATAGATTTGTATAAAAAACATATAACGATTTTGTTCGATTATTTGTATCGCTGGTATCTATATTATATTTTTTGTATTACAGAGTATATATATTAATAGAAGTATGTAACTTTTATTTTAGAATACATTACATCGCACTATATTTCTTTGAAGCCTCGTTGGGGTAGTGGTAAGCGTAAGCGACTGCAGATCAAGAGGTCTCGGGTTTGATTCTCGGGTCGGGTTTTTCATACAAGAAATTCTTAACGTCAGCCCGGAGTATGAAAGATGTCTGTGTTTCTTGCCCGTGCCTCAGAAAGCACGTTAAACTGTCCCGGTTGTCATGAACACCTATGACAATCGTTATTCGGAAGTCCGTTGCCTTCAAATATACTGACAAGTAGTTCAACCTTCGAATTCAGTTTACCCTCAGGGTGGTGGAGCTCCGATGCCAGTCGCACCGTGGAAAAACTGATATTCGGGTAAAACCGGTTGAACTAGTAGCCGACCACAATTAATCTTGGCAATAATAAAGGCTAGGAAGATGTTGACACTATATTTCTTTGAAGCAGAGCTGGGACCGTGAACTTTGGTGAACCTGCCAGATTTTTTTTAGTAAAAGATAAAAATGATACGTTAATATTAAAAATTATATCCTAATTATGTATAATATAATCTTCTTAGTTGTGTTTGCTTGTCTAATTTCTAGCCTGAGATGATATTCCTTTGTGGTGGTTTTGAATAAGTTAATCCATTCTTTCTCTGTCCTCATCTCGTGGAATCGGTGGAGTCGAATCATTTGTGAATCCCCGCTTTTAAGGCAATCTCTAAATCTAAAATTGTCTCTAGAAGAAGATAATCATAGAGATCCAAGTATTATTATAGATTACGAAATTTATCTCAATTTTCAGAATACATAAAGAATGTAACAATGAACCACCCGGACGTTAAATACCCAGCGCTGGAGGATCTCACAGGCGCTGCACAGGCACTCACTAGGTTGCAAGAAACTTACCACTTGGATATTAAAGAGCTCGCTGAAGGAAAATTAAACGGCGTTGTTTATAGGTATGTAACTGACTGCTAAGTCAGAGGTCCATCATCTCCGATTCCCACCCAGGAAAAATTTTGTGTACAATAATTTTTCTGTATCTGCATTTAATTTACTTATTCGTTAGCTGACCCAGTGAAGTTCGCTCTCCAACTTTAAAAAATACAACGAAAGTCCTATTCATAACCATTATATTTTAATAATTGACATCTGACCCGTAACAGTTTTACTTTTCATCATCGACTCACGAGAAAACTCAAAGAATACAAATTAAAGTCTATACACACGTATGACATTGAAATCATCCTGTAATACCTAACTAATAAGGAGATTTACCTTTTATCATCAGCTCATCTGAATAGCTTGAAAATATGCAACTAAAAGTTTATTTATACTTACATATGAAAGTGAAAGAATTATCCTCTAACTCTTAACTATTGAGAAGTTGTATCTTCCATCATCAGCTCACCTAAATAACTTGAAATAATACGACTAAAGGTAACACAAAGATATGATATTTAAAGAATTATCCTCCAACTCCTGACTGTTAAGGAGTGTAACCTTCATCAGCTTATCATGATGAAATGCTGACAGACAGATGCAGATATTGAAATAGCTTTAGAAAATATATATGTAATAATCTTTTCATCAAGATAAATGAATTAAGTCTAAACACAAGGTAGCTACTGTAAACCGTTGAGGAGTTCGCTTTACCGTCCTTCTTTTTCATTATCGGACGCTAATGACAGCAAAGCCCTTCTAGGTGTAAAGTTCAAATCAATACAAATTAAACAAGCCCAAACACAAGGTAACTGCTTTAAATCATGCAGGAGTTCCTTCGACCGGCTTTTGGCTCCATCATCAGATTCACTCCAGACGTCCATTAAATTGTAGTGTTTTAAAATACTTAATAAAAAATTTAACAAATGCACTAGTTACCCGTACGAATTTCGAAGGTTCCTTTCGATTTCACTGGGATGCCATCATCAGATCCTAGTTTCTTTCGTTTTATGGTACCATCGTTCTACTATCTACTTTCTAACAAAAAAGAATCATCAAAATCAGTTCATAAACGACAAAGTTATCCGCGAACAGACATAAAGTCGTTTAAAAAGAACGTTGGTAAAAAAGAATGTAGGTTTCACTCCAGTAGGTATAAAATTAAACGTTTAAGGAAATATAAGCGGTGGCGTTGTATTACGTATTGTGTAAATTAAATTAGAATTAGTTTACAGATTACGTAATTCATGTGACAAGTTTATAAATAGCTAGTTTCTATAATCAAATAGTTTACTTTAGTGTGTATATAGTTCCGTGAGATTGTCAAAACCGTTAGATTGTTATCTATCTCGCAAGATTGTAAACTGTCGAAAGGTTGTGAACTGTAACAGCTATATATATTAAAATACGTTTACTAGCTAACCCGACAAGCATTGGAAAAAAACCCGTAAAGTAACACTGCGGTCATATATAGGTACAATAAAAAAAAACATTAAAATCGGTGGAGCCGTTTTAGATTACTACGACCACAAACATTGTTTCATATAAAATTTACGCATTAGATAAGTTTTTAAGTATAGGCTAATGTATGTGTTGTTTGTTTTTATTCTAGTACACCAATGACGGCAAGCGACTGCTACGAGTTAGGTCGAGTGCTATACAAAGAATCTGATTTTGTGAACGCACGCGCATGGATGCTTGAGGCTCTTCGCAAATATGAGGAAGAGAAACAATCTTATCCGTTTACTGATGTTGATATACTAGAGTATATTAGTTTTACATATTATCTGTTAGGTAAGTCTATCCTACCCTACTAATATTATTATTTTTTTATTTATTTATTTAAAACTTCATGCACATTTGTACATTGGCGGACTTAATGCCCAAGGCATTCTCTTCCAGTCAACCTTAGGGTGATGTAGAAATCTTGTAAGGTAGGTGGTGCACAGAGGTAACATTATCAATAGAAAGAAGCTTTATACAGAAAAAAAATATATACATACATATACATACATACACATACATATATATATATATATATATACTGACACAAATACATTACGTTCGTACACTATGATAATCCGAATATAAGGTAAAACAGCTATCGGTTGGAACTTTCTGCCGTTTCACTCAGAAGGAGATCGTGTAACTTCTTTTTGAAAGTAAAACGGTTTCTGGACATCCTGATTTCGATTGGGAGGGCATTCCAGAGTAGTACCGCTTGGATAAAGAAGAGTTCATGAAATCTGAATGATGAGAAGGATATAAGAGCAGCAGATTATTTTCCGACCGAAGGGTTCAGTCATGATTAGAGGACGCATGAGTAAGTTAGTAAAGATCATTCTAGATTTAAATTCACTTGTACTTATTCCACTATTTTATTTATTTATGTTTACTCCTGACCGGTTTCGCCTTACGCCATCCGCATTATGATGAATAAAATAGTGGAATAATTACAAGTGAATTTAATTCTAGAATGTATTGCAACAAGTTCCACAAGTGCCGAAATTTGTAAAGATGGATGTTTCTTACTCTTTCATGCGAAAACTACTGAACGGGTTTAGATGGAACTTAACAGTAAAATAGCTTAAACACCAGAATTACCTATAAGCTCCTATCTACAACAGTAAACGATGTCAGTCAGGCCGAAGATCAGTTTTATAAATAAGTTGATTTTTTACCTTAGAATCTAAAGCCAGACTGACCTGTTGATCCAGTGGGTAGTGTTGATCTTAACAGTTATAAACTCGTGAATTCAATTCCCACCCATGAAAAACATTCAGTTGTTTTGAGTCTGGGTGGAATTTATCTGTAGTATGTAGGTAGTTAAAGAAATATAAGTACGTTTATTAGAGGCCTAGTTACCAATTTTTTCTAACTTGTGAACCGACCTACCGTCACCTCACCAAAGGTCGGAATTGAAGCAGCTGAAACCATACGCTGTGCTAATCTACTTCTGAAGTAGGAAAAATCTGGAAACTATCGTTATTAAGACAACCGAATACACAACGATACAGCTCTTCCTAATTAAAGATGTATAATTTCATAAAAATATAAATTAAAAAACTCTCGAACCCGAGGCAAAATTGCTGATAGTACGAATTTTTGTCTCATATACCATTGTCGCATAATGCATTTTAGTATTCATAAACAATCGACTCATCGAGCGCTTGCAATGTAAGATTGTTTTATATGCACGTATGAAGATGCAATAATCTGTGTTGACTATTAACTTTCAGTACTAAAATTAGTTCTAATTTCTAATGAAATTATTACTTACCTAATACTAACACATTCTTAAAATATACAGGAAATACAAAGAGTGCACTTGAATGGACGCAGAAACTTTTAGAAGTGGATCCAAAACACTCTCGGGCAAAGGGTAACGTACCGCATTACCAAAAGAGTATTACAGAAGAAGAGGCTAAACTTAGAAAGGCACGCAGAGGCGTAAGTTTATACACATTTTTTTATTTTTACACCTTTTTTTATTTTTACACAATTCCTAAGATACACTATACTACTCACGTTAATATTCTTACTAGCGGTCACACAGTGGTCGAAATACGACTACATTTATTAATTTATATTTGTTTTTAAAGTGAAAACTCCTTTAGCTGCGTTGAGCACTTTTTGGTAGAATAAAATCTTATGAGTTCGGGCTACTGCGTCATCGACAAGCTGACGTCACAAAACTTCTTAAGCCGCGTTGAGCACTTTTTGGTAGGGGCAAAATCTTAGGGTTCGCGTCACCGACATGCTGATGTTCGATGTTCATAATGTTAATTTAAATATTATGAAACTTTTAATTTTACAAATAATGTTCTAAGTTACAAGTTTTCACTTCCTTCCTTCCTTATGACTGGCATTTTATTTAAAAAAATGTTTTTTTTTTATCTTTCTGCACTCCTTCTCCATGTGAACTCTTAACTGTACCAATTTAAATACTCTTCCGTTCTCACAACGTTTAATCAACAGGAGTACAAAGTTTATGCCTCACGTATTAAAATGATATATAGATTTACTTATATTATAGCACAAACATTCTTTTAACAAGTTTCTTAAAGCTACATTTTAGCCTCTTTTATCGGCTAACATACAGCTTTCCAACAAAGCTCAAACTTTTTATACTCATAATTCTTTGGTTACAGGAAACTGGCCTTGAACAACGAGATGCGAAACCGGCCGAGTTATCAGGTTATGAAAAAGAGAGGAAGTCTTACGAAGCGCTGTGTCGTGGTGATATGGATATACCTATTGAAATATCCAGCAGGTAACAAGTATAATTACATTAGAGAATTCATTCCTTTGTAGTATAGAAAAATTGCCAGGTTAATACGCCAAAACATATCTAACCTCCAGTATATGAGTAACAAAGCCTCACAGAAAACCAGTGTAAAACAGCGCTTGCGCTGTGTTTTACCGTGTGAGTGAGGATACCGGAGGCCAATACCCCCCAAAATATAAATACAAAAATTATTTTATTCCCATGCTTTAACATCATAACATAATATAATTTGAAAGTGCTGCAATATCCTGTTTATAATGTATATCACTTCTTCTGCACAACTACACTACATATCATAACCATAACATAGTGAGGTAGCATCGGCCGGGACAAGCGGCGAACGGTTCGATAACCGGTTTCCTAGTGTTAAATAGTTTAAGCGAATTGTTGGCACTATTGTAAAAATATTGTTTTTAATTTGAGATGTTTCTAACTGAATATATGTTAAAAGACTGCTCAAAAGTGAACTTCCAGACATACCTGCCAGGGTTTTGTGATATTTTATAGCTAACAACTGAATTGTATATATTGTATCAATAAATAAATAAAAACTGTTAAACGACTTCACCGATTACAGTCACATTTATTTAATTAAAATAAATAAATAAATAAAAATATTCCGGACATTTAACACACAACGCCATCTAGTCCCACACTAAGCATAGCTTGTATTACGGGTACTAGATAACTGATATAAATACATATATACTTTTTTTTGTAAATACATACATATCATACATAGAAAACACCCAAACTCCGAAACAAATATTTGCAGATCATACAAACATTTAATCCGACCCGGGAATCGAACCCGAGACCTCAAGAACAGCAGTCGCATACGCTACCGCTGCGCCACCACATATTGCTACCTTGTTTCATCATCAACGTACAATTTTTAGACGGCATCATCAGCCTGTTACAGTCCCCTGCTGGATATAGGTCTTTCCCAAGGCACAGTATAGAGCTCGGTCTAAAACTTTTCATTCCATTCGCTGTTGAAGCTTTTATGCAAGTCGTCTCGCCATCTGGTAGTACCTATCCACTCCGTAGTTGGACTAATGCTTAATAAACTGATAAAATTATGGGTTGCATATTACAATTATTATTGTTAATTCTTATAAATATGTTAGTTAGTTAGCTAGCTAGTTAGCATACGTTACCTCTGCGCTACTGAAGCGGTCAGCCTCAGTAGCGCAGTGGTAGTGTATGCAATTGCTGTGCTGAAGGTCACGTTTTTCGATTTTCGGGGTTTTTTTCGAATATAAAAAATATATACCTATAATATAATAATACCTATATATATAAGTATTTAATCAGACAATCTAGCTATCATAATACAAGCTCTGCTTAGTTTGAAACTAGGTGGCGTTGTGCGAAATGTCCGAAATGTGTATTATTATTATTAAGTTTTTGCTATGAATGGGTTCAAGGCACATATTAGTGAGCTGTTTTATACTAGCAATCATTACTTCATTCTTCACTTTTTTCTTAGAAGAGGTCTATATCGACCAGTGGATTAGGTTTTTCATTATCTACTTCATCAGACCTCTATTATATTTGCCTTTACGCTACCGTCTATTTATAATAGTGTTGATTATTTACAGGCTGACATGTCGTTACATGACTGAAAATGACCCGTTCTTGACAATAGCGCCCATCAAGGTGGAGATGATGTACTTGGACCCTGCCGTGGTTTTGTTCCACGATGTGTTGAGCGATGCTGAAATTGAGACCATCAAAGACATGTCACGGCCTAGAGTAAGTTTTATATCTTGTTTTTATTTCAATTAAAATGTCGTTAGATATATATTAATAAATTATGGAATTTTATTATCATATAATAAACATCTTGAAACCAAAAACCTCGAAAAATGAAAGAGCAAAACTTCGTTTACTCAATAGAAAAGACTTTTCGTTTGTAGTAAAAATGAGGGGTATGGGAATGCATACAAATTCTACTAATTTTATTCATTGATTAATTTTCACCCAGTTTGGACCATGACAGAATGAATTATTTCTCTTCGATAGACTTTCCTCGTAAATACACTTTTGAAAATCCCCGTTTTTTTTCCCTTTACATATATTAACGATAAATAATTATTTAGTAGACAGATCACTTCGGGATTAAATAAGTATATACAACAGGAACATCGATATTGATTTCATGCGTCACACTTTTCTTTCTTTTCTTCTTATTTTAGATTTATTAACCTTTTTTTTATAATAAATACTAGTTAAGTTGAAACTCCCGTGGAGAATGGCGCCGTTAGCTGAAATACAGGTTTCCACCTAGTTTGGGAACTGAGACTATCTCATGTTCACAACTTAAACTAGTTTTAGGTTGAACAGATTGTATTTTCTGTTTTCGTACAATAAATAATATTATTTGGTGGAAATTAAAAAAATCTGTGTACAATAGTGAAGATCAATAGTATTACATACTTTGTGACTGTTCCTGTTGTGCCATTTTACTTTGTATATACAATAAAGATAAAAAAGTCACACACAGTAGCTACAATCTGTTTTGTCAAATATTTAGCAAAGCAAATGTATGATTTTAGAACATCTATTCAATACTTGTATCTATCAACAACCGCCCCTTTTCTTATTTATAGAACCACTAGCTTTTGCCCGCGGTTCTGCCCCCGTGAAGAGTACTTCCTCACGAATCAGAGTATTTCCATTCCTAATTTTATTGAAATCGATGCAGAGGCTTAGCTTTGAAAGCGTAACAGACACACAGAGTTACTTTCGTATGTATAACTTTAAGTATGGATTTATATTGAGTTTATTGTATTCTTCATTTGTACTTAGTTCAAGCGTGCTGTAGTCCATGACCCTAAGACCGGTGAGCTGGTCCCCGCAAATTACCGCATCAGCAAATCAGCTTGGTTACGAGACTCGGAGTCGGAGACCATAGCCCGCATATCTCGCCGCGTTAAACACATGACTGGTCTCAGTATGGACACTGCTGAGGAACTGCAAGTCGTTAACTATGGGATTGGAGGTCACTATGAGCCACATTATGATTTCGCAAGAGTAAGTCTTATCTAATGATTTTTGATATGCTATGTGCCCCGATAGACTTCGTTCCGTCAAAAGTTATTGATCGTCTCTATCCAATAGAAAAATCAATATATTATAAAACATATTTTACTTTTCTTTAAAGTTTATTTTGGGAAAACAATAAGCGCAGATCCTTAAAAATAATTCTCATTTTTGATTTATTTTTATTTCAGAAACAAGAGAATGCCTTTACTAAGTTCGGCGGTAATAGAATAGCTACAGTACTGTTTTACGTAAGTATAATATTAATAATAATTTACAGGACAAGAGTATTAAAGAGAAGGAAATCTTGACATAAACCTTATACCAAATCGTCTGGCCCGCAAAGTATCGTATTCCTAGCTTTTATTATTCCCAAGATTTGGGGTCGGCTACTAGTTTAACCGATTTTACCTGAATATCAGTTTTTACATGGAGCGACAGGCATCGGACCTCCTCAACCCTGAGAGTGAATTGAATTCGAAGGTTGAACTAGTTGTCATATTTGGGAGCACTGACTTCCCAATAACGATTGCTATAGATGTTCATGACAACCGGGTTCAACGGCTTAACTTGCTTTTCGAAGCACGGGCGGGAAACACCGCCATCTTCCATACTCCAGGATGCTGTTCAGAATTTCTTGTAAGAAAAACCCAATAGCAGTCTGACCTGGGAATCGAACTCGAGACCTTTTTATCTACAGTTGCTTACGCTAACCATTAAACCAAGTATACTAGGCCAAAAAATTCTTTCAAACGACTGACTGATCCGAAGAAAGACTTATCTAACTTTTTAAGGCTTTACTGGTCCATAACGATGGACCAACAGCTTAGCGTGCTTTCTGACGCACGATGGGGTCTTAATGTATTTATAATAACCGCCCATCCAAAGACTGACCTGCCTGACATTGTTTAACTTTTGCAATATTTTAATCTACTATGTTACTACTGAGCCACGACTCCGTGCATAAAGGTTCTATTATAATGGAATTTTACAATTTTAAGGCAATTTACATCTAGAAATAGAATTCAAATAAAAAGAATAACATGGTGAGGTTTTAAACAACCAATTACAAGTTTCAATAAATGTCCAAATGACAACATATTAGAGAAAAAATTCTATGCTAAGGTTTGTTACGGCTATTCGCGAAAGTTGTATTTACATAAAATATTGTTTTTAGTTATGAAAGAAAAGTGAAAACCAGATACCCATCAACTTCTCAACAAGCGCCATTATAAGCACGACAAGCCAGTATTCTATAGGAATTTTGTCTGTATGTGCTTTAAATTTGATTTACGAAGACGCACACACAGACCCTTTTTGGCAAGCAGGTTGTTGTTGATGATGATAACATGTGAATAATGTTACACTTTAATTGTCAACAGATGTCGGATGTGGCTCAGGGCGGTGCAACGGTTTTCACGGAACTGGGTCTTAGCGTGTTCCCAGTGAAGGGCGCAGCTGCGTTTTGGCTCAACTTGCACGCGTCTGGGGAAGGAGACTTCGCCACCAGGCACGCTGCCTGTCCCGTACTACAGGGCTCTAAATGGGGTACATCTTTTAAACAACAAACATTTCTTACTAACTCCACTGCAAATAATAAAGAAAAAAAAAAAAAATCCGGTCAAGTGCAAGTCGGACTCAAGCACGATGGGCTCCGTACCATTATCTATAAAAACGGCAAATATTTATGTTTTTTTAACCCTGAAATATTTTTTTTATTCTGATTTTAAGTATTTGTTTTTATAGCGGCAACAGAAATAAATGATTGGTGAAAATTTCAACTGTCTAATTAACGCGATTCATAAAATGAAAAATCTGGTAACAGACGGGCGTAAACATCCTTACTAAAGTCGGCTAAAAGCAAACAGTTTTCAGCTGTTAAAATGTGTGGCTGTTACTGATGATGGTGATGTAAAAAAAAATTCAAATCAAATTATGTACCTACTCATTTTTTACAGTGTGCAACAAATGGCTCCACCAAGGAGGTCAAGAGTTACTCAAACCTTGTAACCTGGAATACCAAGAAGAGGGCATCGTCCGTAAGATCCCTCGACCCGTCCCGAAGACCTCCAGATAGAGGTACGACTCAATACTGTTCAACAAACTGTACAAATACGTACTGAACTAGTGCAAATATTAGTGATCGGATAAGTAAAGCAAGTTCAAAGATTATGCAGTGGCTATTAAGCTTAATATATAATATAATACTAATCGTTTCTAGCATGCCATTTTACCCCTGGACCTCTTAATTTTAGCAGTCAAAATTATGATGAACTCTAAATAATCCTGATTCTAAAAATCGGTCTTACACAAGTTTTATTCTTCAAAAAACAGTGAAGTAAGATAGACACTTTAAGACATCGTTGGCGTATCGAGCATGTTTTTGAATGGTCAAAGGGTTAAACAGTGATAATCTAGTAAACTTGTTATGAATATGTAGTACTAGCGGACAATGCTGCGTATCTTTTTAATCATGCTCGGCTTCTATTGGTCTAAGCGTGATGTTAACTATCCTATATGAGGCACGCCAGCAAAACACACTTTAAAAAATAAAAATTTAAATTCGGTACGATAGTTTCGGAGTTCATCGTACGCAATAACGTGACTCAAGAATTATACGTTGAAAAAATGATTTTAGAACATTGTCTGGTTTCGATTTACACGGTGTTTATTATATTTCACAGTCATTTATTTAACGCAAAACCGATATGAAATCTTGCCTATAGATAATTTTTTAAAGTTTTTAATTTTAAGTTGTGATGTATTACTTTCAATAAACGAAGCAAATTGTTCGATTTTTAATTCGATCTGTTTTTTGTCGTTTTATTACTTATGCCAAAGATAAAGTTTTACTTAACTGCAATTCTCATAATCACAGATTGCCGATATTTAAATTGTAATAAAAAATGGTTACAAATACGAAATTACCTATTATTATTATTTTTGTATTAAATACAAAAATACAGTTTGTTTCGTTTATTAGAAGATCGATCGAAGTCAAAAGAATCTAACATAACAATAGAGGCTTTTGTTTTGGCGATATCTTAAGTGTAAAATTAATAAAATAATTATAAGTTATTCTCAGTGTATTAAATAAAGATATTTTATTTTGTGCAATTTATTGACGTTTAAAGTTTCATTCAGTGTCTCATTAAATTCAAAAGTACTTTGTAATTAAAATTTTAACGAATAATTTTTTATACTTGTATACGTTCTGATTTAATATTTTTTTTATTTTTTTAGTAGTTCATTATTAAAACCAGACTTACAGTGGTTTTTTTTATTGTAAATGAAAATTAAAGCTTACTGCAATAGTTCAATGTTATTCCTTCGTAAAATCAATGAAGAAATTTAATGTTACTGTCTGAAAACTTGAAACCTTTATAATGTCTATGGTTCGTTTTAATTAAAATATATTTTCATTTTATTAAATAAAAAAAATACCAGTCAAATTATTATACTTTAGTAGTAAGTACAAACAATGAATATAATCTCATTTGATGCATTTATTCGAATATTTATAAGTAAACAAATTACTATTAGTACTTTAGTGGAATATTTCTATTACAAACTACATACACTTTTAAATACCTACTTACATTTTCAAACTAGAACTAAACCAATATGTATTTGTAGTTCAGTAGTAGATATGTCTATGTGTAATGTACCTATTTCATAAATAGAACTAAGATTTTGAAATACATACACACTAACAAGTTTTCAATACATACTACCAAAATTTTTTTGACCTTTTATTTATTTTACCATTTTTTTTTATTTATGAGCCTGCCAAAGTGTCTTTACGCTGCCTGATGGAAAGAATGACGAAAATCCAGAGTCACCATAATCATTGGTGGCATATTCTACGGCGGTTTATTGACATACTCCTGCCTCTTTGGGCCTCCCGTCTCCTACTCACCAACGAAACACGATAGTTCGACTGCTATCATTTTAGGTCGGTCCTACCCACTAGCCTCAAGTTTCATTTGTTCTACTAAAAGTTTTTTTAGGCTACCAATATTCATGGTTGACTGTAAGATATTATTGCTTTGGAGCGATAAGGCCGCCACTTGTACTTTATAATAGATTTAAATCAAAATTTTAATTACATAAGCTGGTGTGCAATAAAGAGATTATTATTATAACTCTTAAAACCTGAAGTTTATACGATACTAACTTTTGGCCGTGGCTCTGCCTGCGTGTATGTCGGTTATCGCGGTAAAGAGTATCCTATCCTCGTCCAGAGTCTTGCCTCAAGAATAAAAGTTTCTTAATCCCGAATTTCATTAAAATCAGTGCATCGGCTTAGCCGTTAAAGCGTAACAGATAGCTAGAGTTAACTTTCGAATTTAAATAATAAGTAAGGATTTTTCCAAATCGCTAGTCATCATGATACATGATTATGAAACATATCTTTACATTACATGTATATAAGTAATATCACTAAAACTTCTTTGGATACTACTTAATGTAAAAAGTATCAGACCGGGGCACTGTGGTCTGCTTCGGAGAGGCCTATATCCAGAAGTGAATTCCAACGGGCTGATGATGATGATAAAAGCTTCGTCCTGGACGTTTTCAATATAGCGCATGTGTGTCAGGGCAGTCTTTGTCTTGGTATTCAAGGTTGCAGGGTTTTATGAACTCTTGACCCGCTTCAAAGATCCATTTGGTAGCGACTGTAAATCGATATATTCATTAACGTTCTATCAAAATTCGAACCCAGTGTGGTTGCAATTAGGTTATCATTTCTTTAATTTTTTTTTGTTGCCTCTCTTTTTTTCTTCAAAAAGGGCATTAATAAACTGCCATTGTGTTGCCATACCTGCATCGATAGTGTAGGCGAGTACTTTGACAAATAGATAAAAACGTATAAAAAATACGTTAACTTACTTTATAAAAAACTACAATGTCAAAGACCAGTATAACTAAAATAAAGTTCGTACCCCATTTGGAGCCTGTCAGCACAGGACAGGCAGCGTGTCTCATGCAGTGGTTGCCCCTTCCTGACGGGTGCAAATTGAGCCAGAATATTGCGTCGCCCTTAACAGGAAATATGCTTACACCGAGTGCTGGGAAAACTGTAGCGCCTCCTTGAGTTACATTTGACATCTGTACATACACAGTATACATAATTGCAAAACTATGATAATTCATTTGTATGACAACACTAATAACGTTGCGATGGTACTTTTTAGCGAAGTAATTTTTTTAGGTTTCCACTGGTCTTGTAAAGGTCTAAAAATGACATAAAACATGAACAAAGAAACGGTTGTCTTGGAGAACCCTGTGGGAGGCCTATTTCCTATTTTGATAATGTTTTATTTTAAAAGCCCGAACGGCAGACTAACTATTAAGATATTTGATAAATTCACGAAAAATATATGAAGAAAATTCATTTTCTCATAAATTGTGTATGAATATATAAATGTATGAAAGCAGACCTGTGACTAGAAACGCAGGTAAAACTGCGGGAAACAATTAATGTTTTGATAATGATAGTAATAAATATAACGCAATATATTTATCTAAATATTCTCTTTATTGCTTTTGATTTTGTGATACTTTCTAATAAAGCGCAGGTTAATAGTACTGTTTGACGGGGATAAGCCATTATTTTGCTGTTTAAGTACTACTCAAATTTCTAACTTTTGATTATATTTATAAATTCAGTAAATAGTTGCCGTCTCGCAGTTACATCCGGGTTTTTATACACAGGATTATTGTTGATCTGTGTTAGGTTTCACACACACACACAATGTGTGAGAAAATTAATTTCCTTCATACTTTAATGACTTTAGTGAAGAAACAAAGGAATACATATAATAGAATATAATTATGTACAAATATTGGGTTATTTTTAGATGCTGTAGTTTTAATGTTTAGAGGGAACGAAATAATTGCAGCCTGGCCTCTGAAAATCGTAAATATCTCCTATGATCATGTCATACCCCAAGGGACCTATGAAACCCACTGGTTTTATTAATAAATGTATTCCAATCCATTTGTAATACCTCAGCGTCCGTATGTTACGTAATTCTAGATATTTTAAGGCGCCGAGATGAAAACGTCAGTCGGGCTGGCCCAGTCTCTAACAAGTGCCTCTAACTTTTTAAAATATATATGGGTACATACGGTACATTGAAAACATTGTATAAGGAGTACATTCGATTGATCTCGTGACAAAATTCCATGGGCTAGGTAATACTTATGTATATATAATACAAGCTTAGAAGTTAACAATTAATTCTTAATACTTACATAAAACAGCACAGTGCCTATTCTATTACCTCGGTCTTTTAGTGGACACTGTAAGAATTTGAGCTTCAATGAAAATATACAACATAATTATACATTTTATTATATTTATATAAAATATATACTTTTTCGTACATTTATATATTAAAGTCAGTCACAATGTTTTTTAACATAGTAACTTTGTATTCATACAGAATTTCAATAGGGAGAAGTGGGTGTCTAAAAAAAACTACAAATTAATGCTTCCGATACCAGAATACTTAAAAATAAGAAAGATAAGTAGACCGGGAATTCATCTTCGCAATAGAGACACAAAATATATTTGTGTCTATATATATTGGAATGGCGATATGGTTGGAGCTGCGTGAAACTCTTATAGTGGATTATGGTCGAGGTCACGTGGTGGCTGTTCCCGAAAGAGGTTATTACTCTGTCTGCGAAGTTCGCGGAAGGAAGTCTGACACATGAGTGCTCATATGGGTCAAGCGCATATCCTTCTTAGCATTAACCCCACCGGGGCTTACGGCGGGGCGGTGTGTCGGTATCGAACCGACTAAAACCTCACGGTGTACCACTCTGCGTCTGAGACGGGAGGGATCGGGGAACTGCTGTTATTAACACACCCGGACCCCTTACAGCACCTGACTGCACTAAAGCCGGCACCCTTTGCTGTTATACTCTCTAATTAGGTGACGTACGGCACACGTGTATGTCGCCTCCGCGCGGTTGGCCACTAAAGCGGATGGAGGGGAAAACCAGAGGGAGAGGAGAACTTTTATAATGTGAATTGGGCTACTGCGTGCGTATGTAACGTCACAATTCAATTAGTGAATCAATTATAATTATGGAGGAGCGGGCGAACTAGACCCGAAGTCATCATCTTCTTATTCTTTATCATTCCCAAGATTATTTGGAATCGGTGTCTAGTTCAACCGTTTTTATCTGAGTATTAGTTTCCCCACGGAGCGTCTGTCATCAGATCTTCGCAACCCTGACGCCAACTGAATTCGAAGATTTAACTAGTTGCTATAGATTATCATGACAGCAGGATCTACGGCTTAACGTATTCTTTGAGGCACGTTAAGGCATCACGTGAGACAACACAAAACTTCCATACTCTAGATTGTTATTAAGAATTTGTTGCAGGAAAAACAATACTTTTGACAGACCCGGAACCTCTACCCGAATCCTCTAGATAGGATAGATCTATCTGCTAGAGCAATTAGGTCGAATGAACGAGTCCCACGATACAATAAGTACATACATTAATTATAAAATCGTTTTTATTTACGTTAAGATAAGAAATTTATAGTTAATAAGAATACTGCTTACTGTTATGAAATCGTTATGCAAATCAAAATATCCTGCAATACCGTAGTTGGCAACTTGCAAATCATCCGCAGACTCTAAACTCAGTCCTGTCATATGTGTAACTCGGCGTGAGATGCGGGCGACGACATCAGATTCCTTGTCCAGTAACCATGCTGTTTTGCTGATACGGGTCCTCGAGATATTTTTAGTTGGCCCTATGCAGGAACGATATAGCTGCGCAATAGTAAATATTCAATTTGTTATGTTTATAAACTTTGGAAGGCAGCGACCCAGGTGCAGAATTGAGATGCAGGCCGAATACAGTAAGTTTGGAGAGAAGCGAGCGATGCCAAACCCTATCGAAAGCTTTGGCCATGTCAAGGCTAATGGCCAAGGACTCCCCATGCCTGTCTATAGCCTCACCCCTAAGGTGAGTGACATACGCTAGAAGATCAGGCGTGGATCGGTTCGGCCTAAAGCTATATTGCCGATCATTTAGCAAAGAGTGATCTTCCAGGTAGAGGAACAATTGCTTATTGATGATCCGTTCGAGCATCTTACAGAGAATAGAAGTTACGTCTATAGGTCGATAATTAGCCGGGTCTGAACGGTCACCATTTTTGTGGATAAGTTGAACGTTCGCCTCCCCCCAAGCCTCTGGAACAATTCCTGAGGAATAAGACGGGCAGTACAAGCGCATCAGTACGGTAGATAGCTCTGGTGCGTAGTTAGACATCACTCTGAGAGTACGGATGTCCCGCATCGTGGAGTCACAATTCTGAATGGTGGCACGCTATGTTCGTCCATTCGAGATTTAGCCGCGAAGAGGTCCACAAGCAGTTTCGCTTTCTCTTGCGGCTGATGAATCAGTGACCCGTCGGGATGTGACAGCGGTGGTAGTGAGGGCTGGGAATGGTTGGACTGCATGGCTTTTGCCAATCTCCAGAACTTTCGGCTCGGGCATCCGCTCTAATGTATTCTCTTGCATTCCTTAATGGCTTTGTTAAAAGCTGCTTTTAGGCGATCAACAGCAGGCTTGTTACAGGCGCGTGGTCCATGCTCGGTAGGCAGCTTGTTTTTGAGCGTCGGCATGGAAGCACTCACAATTGTACCAGGGACGGGTCTTAGAGCCGACGATCTCACTATGGGAAACATAATATTCCATGTTGGCAGAGATCTCGTTGGCCACGGTAGACGCACGCAGCGTTGGCCCACGGGATGGATGCAAAGTATTCCTGCGTTTCATCTCAGTCTGCTGACGAGTAGTGCCATAATCGCTTTTTTTGTTGCGATGGATCGTAATGCGGCAACTAGAGGCACCGTGGTGGATACCAGGCAGTGGTCGGAGGATCCCAGAGAGGCATGGACCGACATATTGTGCTGAGCTGAGTGACTCGTCAGCACTAGGTCTAGCAATGAGGGCGCTTGACTTGTAATTTCTGGTATCATGGTGGGCTGGAGTACCGGCTGGGTGAGGTCGTGCATGAGAGCGAATACGTGGACAGTTTGGCCCGCGTGGTCAGTTTTAGAAGATCCCTACCAGGACTCGTGGTTGGCGTTAAAATCTCCTAAAAATACTAGTTTGGCGCTCGGAAACTGCTCCTGAGTTTAATCAATTGCTTGGCTAAGTTGTTAAAAAAGACAACTTGTCTCCAAGTCTTCAGAATGGGACCGATAGAGGCGCACGTAGATTCGGCTCGTGAAGTCAAAACCCACGTGGAGTCAAAGGATTGGAGTAGGAGGGGTCTTCAAGGCAGCGTATAGGCAACAACAAACATCCGCCCTGGCGAAAAGACACATCCCCGCCTTCGCGAGGAAGCACTTCTCAAGCACATGGTGAAGATATGTCATGTCGGCAGGGTGACGTATTTGTGTCTCTGTTAGGAAAAGCATGGCCAGACGTGTCGTCTCAAGATGTTGGTGGCCGGCGTTCAGGTTTGCGTGGAGTCTACGTATATTTTTAAACTCCGCTCTAAAGAGCGGGTTGGTGGTGGTAGGCGAAGAGAATGCCACTGTGGAACATGTTAACTAAAGTTTATAAATTAGAATTGTATTAGTTTGACGTCTAAAAATTTTTTTTGGTCAATTCGCAAATACTTTTCAGTTCATTTCAATCATGCAAGTTTAATCTCAGAAGCTGTTAGGGAAAAAGATCGTCAAAATGGGTCAAATAATTTTTAGTTTATTTCAATCATTAGGTGAGTTATTTGTTCACAACTTTTATCAATTTAGGTTTAAAAAGAATTAATAGTTACTATTAGGACTTAACATTTAGAGCAATTTGCCTTATTCTTGTTATTGCCGAAAATTATTCAGATTAGTAATGGACTAATTTTATATCACTCCCTTGTCATACTCACTTTCGGCTTAGCCATTTCCATAAGGGTGTAAATTTCACTGCCGCTTAACACGTCATGGAACAAAACCAAGTCAGGACTAAGGTAAATCATCTCTGACTTTATAGGTGCTAACTTTGTAAAAGGGTGATTTTCAGTCTGATAACGACAAGTTAATCTGTAAAATATAAGACGATTATTATGGTGTCATTTTTATGATAACTTATTTACTGTATTATAATATTATTTCTGAATTTAGTGCCTTTTTAAATTAACAATTTAATCTATATGCGACATTTCACTTCTATCTCCGCAAGTAAATTCAACGTTCAACGAACGCACTTAGTAGAATGCACCGTGAAATGTTCCCGTTCTATCGCACTAGACAGGGCCCAAGTATGAGTTTATTTGACATCAACTCCATTGTCACGGTGATTGCTTTAGCGTAACAATTGGTTTGTGCTAAAATCTCTAACAATCAAACAGCAAACGCAAACGCAGTCGAGAAGAGATAATTTGAAACAGACTCGCACTAGACCCAATTCAGACTGCCTGGTCTTCGGCATCCTTGGTAGTGAGACCATCAGCACGCATGTCACTCTTTACGACGACAAGCAAGCGCTTCTTGGATCTACCCCTTCTATCGGAATCCAGTGAAAGCGGCATGGCCAGACATTTGTTTTCCACGTAGATGGGCGGTTGGCCAAACTAGCGCAAGCGACTCTCCTGCAGTCCTACAGTTTGTCTGCGATATCACGGACACGTAGGCCACCGCGAATGAAGGAGTTTTTTACACGATCTTTTCGCGTGTCACCGCACATCCACCATCCAAATATTATGGTTATGAGGTGTTTAGGGTTATTTTTGAGATACGTGTTCACAATGGTAAGATCGGCAGCCGCACACGTTCTGAGGATGTCCTCACCCCCTTTGTTGCGAGCGCTATACTTAAAACCATTGTGATTAATAAGAGGATAGAAAAGTCGGCTAGTATGTTATACCTGCTAGATATTTTGATCGGTAATTCTACTTCTCCGCGACATAGAGCAAAAAACTCATTCTGGTCCTGCAGTAGTCCCCATTGTTGGTTTTGTGTTTTCATGTTGGGTTGCTGTTGGTTAGGAATAAAATTAAGTACATTACAAAGCTGTAGACGCTGTAGAGTGAGTTTACTAAACACATAAAGAGAATATGTCCTCATTTTGAAGACACTCCCTTATCTGGCTCAGCCAATATTGGAATACTTGGTATCCACATATAGTGAAGTCCAGTTACGTGGCCATTTGGAGGGTAAGGCCAAATTGGCCTCGAAGAAGCTTGGCGTGCTGAATAGGTCGAGATAGTATTTCATTCCGGCCATACATGCGGTGGATCCTACTGTATATGGGGATTAACGGATAGCTTGTGGACCGTCGAGGTATCAGAGATGGTAACTAGTGGTAGCATGTAACTTGATTTCCCGGCTAATGGTACTGTCAGTCAATCCGAGTACTACATAACCAACTCATCATTAGGTTGCATCGAGTCTATTTACCATTTCAGCATGAAGCCCCACAATGTTAGTCACATTGTGGGGCTTGCTGAAATTGATGTTAAGCAGTCGGTCCCGGTTGTTATCATACGATAACAGTCGTGAAGCTTAGTTGGAGGCCTTCGGGCGGCTTAAAAACATCCATCGGCAAGATTTACGTAGCCACAACGTTGTCTTGCCAGTCCCCAACCCGCACTTGGCCAGCGTGGGGACGTATAGCCTTATCCCTCTCCTGAGTGGAGACCCGAGCCCAGCAGTGGGACATTATGGGTTGTTGATTGATAGGATAATTAAAATAACAATATTTTTCAATATGAGTTACAACTTACCCATACGTTAAATATTGAAGATTGCATACTATTTCGACACTGTTGCTCTATTTGCCTAGCCCTGGAATTATGTGGATCTATATTATATAGTTTCTGTGCCCAATATAATGCATTGTCCAAATCACCTGTGAAGTGTATTTTAACATGTAGCTGCATAAATTGTAATTAAAACTATAAACACATATTTTAAGTTTTTTACTTGGTTTTTATGCCCAACTCAAACGTTCATTTTCATATGTTATGTGCATGTAAACAACAGGCACATAATATTTTAAGAAACAATTATCTTTAAATATTTACAGAAAAGTCAATCGAATGTTTCCTTGTGTTCCGGGTGTCTCTAACAAATCTCACCTGTTTTAAAATATCCAATACTAATATCCTCCAATATATCTACGTCCGAGAACTCGTAATCTATAGCTTCAGTGTTATACTTGCGATAGGCTTCAAGCATCCATTTAAGTCCGTCGATAAATTTATCGTTTGTGTACAAGATTCGGCCAATCTCGTAGCAGTCACACGCTGTCATTGGTCTACTTTAATAATGAACACAAAAGAAAATTAAAATTCTTATTTATAAACAATTTAATCAAACATTTTGGATACAAAAGAAATAAGTTGTAATAAGTAGGATTAGGGATACAGTAACGTTTATCTAATCTTAAAATAAACTCATGGTTTAAATACCTATTAGGTACCTGTAATCAACACCACCTAGATTCCCATCTGCGAGTTCCTTGGTCTCCAGATTGTATACATATTGCAATCTTGAAAGTGCCTCAGCAGCACCTGATAAATCGTCCATCGTAGGGTATTTGGCAGCATATTGCTTATTTGTAATATCTTCTATGTAGGCTGTAAAATGGTTTAGAATTAATGATGGGGCACCTCGATCATCGAATGCTCACCGTTTAATCTTCATTTAATCAGACTTTCTGCCCCGGGATTTCCACATTTAAGATTAGAACAATTTTGCACCCTTATTTGTGAAAATCCCTTTTTATGTACGAGCCGACTTAAACAGTGTGCGTTCTCGTATATCAATAGTTTACTTGACTATTAATATAGACGCCTTAAAGATGGTCCTCTCATTTGTGGAGTCTTACGGTGCCCCCTTTTAGCCTTAAAGTAGCCTTATTTGTTGTAGTCTACCCTTTTTTTTTTGCGCGTGCGCATGAGACGGGAGAGATCCGGGAACCGCTTTCTTACGCCATCCGGACCTCTCTTGCCCGCACTGAAGCGGGCACCGTCTGATGGTAAAAACTTTCAATTTAGGTGACGTACGGCACACGTGTAACGCCGCCCCCTCGCGGCTGGACTGTGAAGCGGATGGAGGGGAATATCCCGTCCCGCCCATCCGCGGCCACATTCAGGGCGGCATGAGGCGCTGATAGGCGCGCCTACCGGGTCTGAGTTGAGATCGTCCTCCCGGGCCTTCTCCGCCGCCTCCTTCTGCGAGATGACTTCCTCGCAGAAGGTTGCGACCGCGGTAAAATAGCTCTCGGGGCAACAAGCGGGGCACACCGTCAGCGTGTGCTGGGCTGAGTCCTCACTGCAGTTGCAGTGGTGGTAGTCGGGACTCAATTCCCTCCGCGCGCCTGAGTACAGGTACTTCCCGAAGCAACCGTGCCCGGAAAGCACCTGCGTCAGTCGGAAGGAAAGGGTCCCGTGCTGCCGCCCTGCCCACTCGAGAAGACCGGCTGGAGAGCCTCCACGGTGGCGAAGCCAGCACATGGAACCTCCAGCCGCGAAGACCAACGAGCCATCGTGGCTCGACGGGCGGCTTCACGCCACTCGCGTACTTCTTCGGGCCAATGGGCGAACGCCACTCTCCACCGGGAAGTCAGCCTCCCGCCGATAAACTTCGGGTTGTAGTCTAGCCTAAGTTAGCCTTACATGTCACACACTGATCTGCGTATAAGAAAGAAGAAGATCGTTCATTTTTTAATTTTATTATTTTAAGGTCATTTTGATGAGTAGGACAGTAGTAACGTTTTTATGGGTTATGTTTGTGTAAGTGTTTGTAATGATAACCAACCCAGATTCATTTATTGTTAAATAATTTACGTAGATGTTGGTCTCAAGCTTGCAACCCCAAATATAACATACTAAAATACAAGACGGCTGGCAAGAGCTGGATGCGAGAAGCCATAGATCGAACTGAGTGGCGTGAAATTGGAGAGGCCTATGTCCAGCAGTGGACTGCGATAGGCTGTGAATGTGAATTAACTAATTGCTTACATTTAATAGAGTATCATTCAATTTCATTTATAAGTTTCAAACTACAATAAAATCGTAAAATACATAACAGTTACCAGTTTCGTCGTTAATGCTGTACTTAATGAAATTTAAATCAACAGTCAATCGCTTGATAAGGCCAAATATGTTAAGAGGGTTCTCCAAGTACTTAAAAGTATCGTCCATTGCTTTTTCTTGTTCTTTTTTAAACACATCCAAATAACTGAAACAAATGTAATGTAAAAATAAAAGAATTTAACTGAAAATGATCCTTAACTTTTGATGCAAACGTACCTCTTTATAACAGCAATCCTTTTTTCATATCTTTTAATATATGTGTCTAAGTAATCTTTCAGTGTCTTATGAGCTTGAAATACGTATTCGAATTCAGTTACAGCCGAGAATACATCAGCTCTTATTCTCATGGCATTATTGAAAAGAAAAATGATAATTATTGCTTGTAGCATATATAAACAGGCAGTTCTCATTTCAAGTAAATCTGCGTAAGAAGTTTCGCAGTTTTAGTAAAAGAAAATACTACCTCTATGTTCAATATTTGTCAGAACATTCACAGCGTCACAACAATGGTTACTAAAATTGAACTATAACAGTTTTAGAAATCATTTGTAATAATATTTATATTTTGACAAGCTGTTCTCACTCCAATTCAGACACGTATTGATACGACAATGTGAAAGTAACATATTCAAAGATTAACACATCTGTTTCGAATTACTCCTATACACAGTAATACGTCATTTCAGAACGAAACTTCACGAGTGTCGATTATAAGCTTAACTAAGGCTAGTTTTCACTGCAAAAGAAAATATTTCTTTATTATTTACTCTTCAGAACAATTATTCTGTTTTGTTCATGTTATAGATAGATACTCTTTATTTATACACCTTATTATTTTACAAGAGAGTACAGAAAACGACAAATATATATTGTACAAAGGATTGCCTTATTGTTATGTACAAAAGCGAGCTTAACTCAAATCTGAGTTTTCTTCCAGTGAACCTTTATTTGTATTTAATTTATGGAATGTTATTTTAAACGTACGAATGGTAAATTTGTAAAAACATATTAAATATTATCATACCGACTATGCATTGTAATTAGTACGTTATAGTTAGATATATATAGATATTTTCATAGTAAACACAACAATCATCAACAACACATAATATCCCACTGCTGAGCTGGGGTCTCCTCTCAGCAGAGGGTTAAGGCCATACGTCTCCACGATGGGCGAGTGCGAGTTGGAGACTGGCAAGACTACGTTGTGGTTACGTAAATCTCGCTATTAGATGTTTATATAGGCTGAGAATAAAAGACTTTCTTTACCAGTGAAAACTTGCCTTTATAAAGTTACACGAGTCTGTTTTATTGAACTGTTGAATTGTACCTGGTGTCATACGTTTCAATTGAAAGACCTATGTCAATATTTGTTTTTTTTTGTATTGTAACAGTGTGTGTTACCGTGTCACGTACGAAAATAGCCTAGCAATCAGTATTGTAATGTATTGTGCAGCATTTATACACTTAGGCACGGCGGACTTAATGCATTTTCTACCAGCCAACCTTTGGCAGACATCAAGTAAGAACAAATATTGGAGATTCTAGTGTTATTATTCTTCACCACAAGAAACTTCTTTATGAATTTGTTCAGATTAACTACGAAATACATTTGTTTGTCCAAGTATAGCTTTCTAAAGCAAATTATTTTCATGTAACTGTTTCAATATTTAATACAATATTTCCAGGTTATGTAAATATTACTTAGATTTGATTTTGGAGCACATTGTACAGTACTGACAGAAGTCTAAGACGGTGGAGGAAAAAGAACTCCGAGCACTATTGAAAGATTTGCATGAGTTTGTGGTTAAAATCTGCTGTGTCACGGAGGTGCGGGACTTTGCAAGAGTTTCCTGTCATGACCGGGGCCCATGCCCATAATAGATAGAATTATTTTAGTCTAGATTATTCACAAAACAGAGAATATTCTTCTGTTGATCCTGTGATCATTTTATGGGTCCCGAATGTTGCAGTCAATATGTTCCGTATTAGAATTTATCATTTGTTTTATGTTTTTTGTGTTGATAGTTAAATTATTTTAATATTGTATTATTGAAATTACTTTTTACACTGAACTTGTTTTTTTTTTCCAGTTTTTGTTTAAAGTTATTTGTTAGATATTATTTGTTATATTACGAGTGAAGATTTTTAAATTATTTATGTTATTTGATTCTTTCTGGTTGCGATTATAATAATATGTATGGTATTAGTAAAGCTTTATCATGTTATATGAAGTTAATCTTATTTCGCTTTTATATTATAATAGATCTCTATAGAAAGTACAGAATAAGGTACTATGTTATTAAGCTTAATTTTAAGTCCCTCTGATTTGTTATGCTATTTTCAGTAATACACTGGCTTCTAATGTCGTCAGTAGGTATTAATTTTAAGTATTTTGTCACTAATAGAAAAGTGTAAGTTTTAAAATTAGACTTTGGTACCTATGTATGGTATGAAACTGATTATTTCTGTGATTTAACTTTATAATGCGTTCATATAAGTGTTACAGTTTCAAACTAACATGTTACTAAGTCTCATTGTACTATTTTAGAAAAAAACCATTTATTTGTAATAAAGTAACGCTGATGATTAATTTTTGACACTTTTGCTTATTAAATTATTTACCACAAATGTGGTTAACTCAGCAAAAATATCGCTGCATGTAAATGTACATTATAAACCGAAATTTTATCAGTATCTATATATTTATAAAAATGATAAAACACAAAAAAATCAAATAGTATTTTGTTTCAAATAACATATTTTATTAATTAAATTATGCTCATGCCATACCGTTCAAAAATTGACATGAGGTGCCCATTAATATCAAATTATTTTATTTACTATGACTACCCATAATGTTAAATTCAAAAACATTTTCTTTTAACTTTAATCGGTAGAGTCACAGTCCTCATGTTGGTTTTTTTTCCATCTCACCTGTCGAAGTTGGCTTAGTTGGGTTACCAAGATGAATTTAACGATATATCAACGAAATAAATCCATTTAGCAGTTTGGAAGATATAAGGTAATAATGTATATTACACACATACAAGATACGCGCAAAACAAAAACCATACCTTGGCAGTCGAATAAATATGACAATTCTAAAAGTCGTCTCAGTAACGTGTCTTTTGTTCAGAGGTAATAATTTATGTAATCCATGTGTAGACTATCGTCGAAAAACCTAATGAAATTAAAAAAGCGTTTAACCAAAGGTTAAGTGTAACTTATGTTCAAAAGACGTCCTTTACGTATTTGACGTGTTTAAAGGTCCCTTAACAACCCACTGCCGTGGCAGAGAACAATTAACTTTCTTTTAAAGGACTTTAAAAAAATTTAAAGGTTCAAATGAACTTTAAATGTGATTTTTTTATAATATGTGAGGTGGTCTGCCTTGCTTCATTTCATAAAAAAAAAGAAAAGAATCTGTAGCTGGTAATAGGAAACAACCTCACTATAGTCCTTAAATATAGATTGATCTCTGTGGCCGTTGTCACTAATATCATTTTAGAACTTGCCATGTACATTTTTAGGTGTTCGTTGTTAAGTGATAACGTCTTATGGGAGGGTAAACGGCTTCGTTACGTAACGCGTTGCGGCGCCAGTCTTTCTGGCTTCCCTTTTTCTCACGCATACGGCAGAGGTTCCTCCTCCTGTCCCACTTTAATCCATAACGCTAGCCGTAAATAGCTTAACTTAGATTAGTCTAAGTTATCACTTCTATTAGGCGTCCCGAGACGCACACGTTATATGTTTATTTATGTTTATAATGTATTGCATTTCATTTGTGATAAAACTGACACGTAAAGAATGAAAATATAGATATGTATACTATAGTCACTTGTACAAAGTTACTTCAACGGTTTTGTAGTCATCTGTCACAGTGACAAAAATTTATTTTAAGGACTGTACAAATCGACTTATTTTATAACTATAGATGTAAAAATTGGGCTAATATAGGTAGGTTCTATATCTTTTCTCTAAACTCATCAAATCACATATCTATTACATAGTTCTTTCGGTACAAAATTAATAACTCTGGAAGCAAGGAGGTCAGTGTAAAACAAGACAAGTAAAGTGTAATACAGAAAATATGAACCAAACCAGCAAATTTGTGTGACGAGGAACTGGATATCGCCTACCGCATCTCACGCCGAAATACACACATGATAGGATTGAGTTTAGAGACCTCGGAAGGTTTGTAAGTTGCCAACTACGGTATTGCAGGGTTTTTTATTATTACTTGTATTATGATTTCTTTGAGGAAAGTAATATTGTGATTCAAATCATCATCATATCAACAGCCTAATGCTGGACGTAGACATCGCCTTACACTACCTATTATATATAATGATGTTGTACTGCATAGTTTGCTGGCCTTGTCCTTATGAAAAAATATATCCTATAAGTATTTAAAAGACAGGACTGAATGATTCATGTTATTCTTTAGACTATGAACGAATAGTTAACGTATCAGCACGAAAGACTAGAGGCGGATCAATAGAAACAATCATAATAAACAACAACACAAATAAGATGGTATTACAATTGTGTAAATTATGTGTGTGTGTGTGTGNTGTGTGTGTAGACGTCAAATATAACATATGGAGTATGGAGGTACTACACTTTCCCCTGTACTTGGTGTAGGCATGTTCCTTGTGAAGGGCACGAAATTGACGGGTTCAATTTATATGCGTCAGGAGTGCGCAATCGCTCGTTATTGGTTATTGGTGGCGCGAGGACGCGCGGGCCCGTGGCGAGGGACTGCGTCGGTCACAGCTACGCGAGGTCCTGGCGGCTGTCCTACGCCAGGACGGGCTTTCAAGCCCTTCTGCCGAACTCGTCACCATCAAGGCCAAGGCCATCCGGCCAGTACTCGACCTGTGGCTCGCGAGAAGGCACGGCTTCCTCTCGTTCCGTGTGACGCAGGTCCTTTCGGGGCATGGCTGCTTCGGGCGGTTCCTGTGTANTGTGTGTGTATAGACGTCAAATATAACATATGGAGTATGGAGGTACTACACTTTCCCCTGTACTTGGTGTAGGCATGTTCCTTGTGAAGGGCACGAAATTGACGGGTTCAATTTATATGCGTCAGGAGTGCGCAATCGCTCGTTATTGGTTATTGGTGGCGAGAGGACGCGCGGAGACGTCACAGCTACGCGAGGTCCTGGCGGCGGAATGGCGGGACGGGCTTTCAAGCCCTTCTGCCGACCTCGTCACCATCGAGGCCATCCGGCCAGTGCTCGACCTGTGGCTCGCGAGAAGGCACTGCTCCCTCTCGTTCCGTGTGATGCTTGAATGAGGTTCTTTTGGGGCATGGCTGCTTCGGGCGGTTCCTGTGTCGCATAGGCAGGGCGCCGGACGCTCGGTGTCACCACTGCGTCGACTGTCGGGAGAACACGGCGCGGCATACGCTAGCAGAGTGTGCCGCCTGGGAGAGGCCGCGCCTTGCCCTTATCACTGTGGTAGGCAGTGACTTCTCACTGCCAGCCGTAGTTCGTTCTATGGTCGACAGCGAGGAGTCCTGGGTCATCTTGCAGAAGGAGGCTGCGGAAAGGAAGAGGGAGATCCTGACCTCTCTCTCGGTCCGCAGAAGGCGCACCGGGCGCCGACGACTTGGGGATGTTCGTCACTCCCTAAGCAACCGGAACCGAGGTGGCGGCACGCAGTGTTCCCGTGTGCCCCTCTTTGAAGTCTCGAGGGGAGTCAAATACCTCACTCCTTTCGCTGACGAGATGTGGCCGGCACCAGTCGGGGAATGCGGATGCCCTTTAAGTTCCCGTGATCCCTGGCGTAGGCGAGAGACGGAACACCGGGGGGTTTTAGTCAGTGAAAGTCTGACAGACCCCTTCGCCCTCTCCCCAGAGCGGACGACATCTAAGAGGATTTACCCCCGATAAAAAAAAGGAGTGTGCACTCCCAATCGCTACTTTTTACGCGCTGCCTGCACTGTATTGATCGGCTACAAATGAAGTAAGGCGTAGAGATGAAAGTGAAATACCCTTTTTGGCCTTCACTACAAAACTTACCTAAGTGCATAGTTATCTAAGTTACGTTTTCAGTAATAATTAAATTGATTGCTATGTCGCTACATTGTGTACATTCAGAAAAAAATTTTTGTTGAAGATTAACAAACGACTGCTCGATTACTTAGATATGTTTTGTAAAGACTGATAGATATTTAAGTTAGTTATAGGAAAAAGCTTTAAACCTTTTGTGAGAATTTAGAAATTTATAGGTACATATAGGGGAAGTCATAATAAAATCTTTTAAACCTTTTCAAGCATCAGAGTTTGGTTTGCTGTATGTGGGAATCAGATGCAAGCACTTGCCTCCAATTCACTTCTGACCAGTGTGATATACAGGAGCCTAGTGACTGATGGGTTTTCAAAGTTATAGGTGTTACGCAGAACAAGTCGATTTGAATGATATTCGAGCCGGAGAAGAAACATGATCACCAAATGTTAAACGTCCATAAAGTCACCCCTAAATCCTTAATGTTGCTCACATGAGTAAAAATACTTGTTTCATCAGCTAAGGTATAGTTATTAGAAAATGTCTAGAGTACTAATACATATTAGCGTACCTAGTGTACCTACAATTAAAGTATACCTTCTATTATTGATTCTACGTCCATATTAAAATACAAAACACATACGACTATTTAAGTAATAGAATCAATAATAAGGCAATAACAAGGCGAAAACACAAATGTGCCACACAACTGTATTACAACTTCTTTATATATTTTAGGTTATGAGAAAAAGAAAATATGTCTCGCGACTCTCTATTGCCCCTACAGTAATATACGAAATGTAACTCTCTCTTTTTTCTACCTTCGCTAACTTATATCTCCCTCTCAACTTCCCGTTTGCCTCGCCTGATCACACTTTTCGTTATGTTCTCGTAACGCATTCGTTAGCTTACTCCCCAAGTCAAGCGTGCGTAAAGGAATTTTGCTTCAAAAATAGAACTGAAAAAACTTATTTTTAAACGTTATATAACTTTAAGCAACGGTTCTGTGGTATTTTCAACAGTCTTAAAGTTACAAATAACGTGTTGCTTAGCGTTAAATAACAATTATGTATAAGGAGGTTAGTGTGTAAGTGTGGTAAAGAATTCAGTTTTAATATAACAAACGTAAGTATTTTAATTAAAAGGTAAGTGTAAAATTCGTGTCCATACTTATATCACATTTTCTAAATTTAAATTAAGGCACATACACACAGGTATTCATAAACACGAATGTTTATAAATCTATCGTTAAAGAATGTTACATTGGCAATTACCGAATGCATATTTTATCAAGTAAATTGCGTTTTCATTAGAAAGACTTTAAGTATCATACAGAATAGTTGTATCTGTAATTTTTACTTTACATGAACTGAATACCTGGTATTTTAGCTATGGCGTGTAATGAAAATTGTACTTAAACTTAATGTTAAGCCAAGAATTTAGTGCCATCGTGTGAGTGTATTTGTAAAGGTATGTAACTGTCTTAGAATTGAGAATCCTATTCATCGTCTCTTGAGACTTAAACTAAGTTCCTAATGTGATTCGGATATTGAATTTTGAGTAAGTTTTACTACTTTCAACTTAATCATGTCGGTTTCATCATTTTTTTAAAGATATAAAGGACAAACGATTAGACGGATCACCTGCTAGTTCTTACCAGTAGGTGATCCGTCTCTTCATCACTTGATTACCGCTGCCCATGAATCCCTCCACCTCAAAAGTCATCTGAAGTTGCCAACCTTTGAGTCACTTCTAGAATCATAGGTTTAGATTCTGCAGAACTCCGGTAACCTCACTCACTGGGCAAAAAGCAAGAAAACAATTTCTAAGAGACCAATTTTAGTCTCAGGATCACAATTCAAGGGACATAGGTTTAGTAATCATTTAATACGAAACAGAGATATAAATGATGTCGAGACAGAAAGAAAAATAAACAAATTACTTATTTGCTACTTTCAGAAGTTGACCGATCTGCATTCGGGTTAAAATATCATGGATCACCATACCACTTAAATTTTAGATACTGATAATGGAAGTGAATAAGAATCGATCAGTTTCTATTATTTTTCCAGGTTGTCTATCACTCACTACTTACTAAAATTAACTTTTTAGTTCAGTATGTTGCATGAAATCTGTATTATACTTATAATAAGTCTCAGTCTTAAGACACGGGCAGATATATTTACCGCTATAGTAGAGGTTGAACAGCTGCTCAAAACTCATCAAATAGTTACAGACAAACTAGCTGAATATATTGAGAAAGAAGAAAAAAGACTGTCTATTCTGAAGAGGTTTGAATTTTCTTAATACTTGCTTCGGAAACCAGCGATTTTGTTATGCTAATGATGTATTTGTATATTTTAGATATTTAGAGATATACAAATCTCTAAAATAGAAATGTTTCTAAATATGACGGTAATCCTATCAATGCCTTTAGGCTCATAAAACAACTTACATTAGATCTACATCATGTACAATACAATGTTAAAATTCAAACAGGTAATATTTGTAACTTTCTTGATTTTTCTTGCACATAATAGCTTTGAAAATTTTATCCTCTTTTGTTACCCTTAAGGCTTATTTTTGAAACATTGCGACTGTGCATTTCTAAAAGTATCTTAGACGTGAAAATGTAACAGATGGTTGTACAATAACATTTAATGCTACGCTTAAGTAAACGATGATGACAATGCTCATGTTGTTTTTAGGGTTTGATTTAGAAAATATACCAGACAAAAATGTCAAGAGTATCAAATGGCCCACTAAAGACGATTTGAAGGGTAGCCTCAATGTGACCGAGCTTGCGGAAGGCAGATTACACGGCACTGCTTACAGGTTTAAATGTCTCTAAACTAACACTAATTACAACAGATTACAGTATTGTATTTGAAACAAACCCAAAACAATGTTTTAGTGTTGTAGTATAAATGCTACATGAAAGTTCTTGAGTCGGGTAGAGATCCGACTCAAGAGTTTTATAAATAGTACATACATGCAATTATATGAAGCATCTGTCTTATATAAAATAAATGTTGTACAATTGTAATTCGAAGCATCGACATAACTATGTGGATCTTAAATCATTTTAGACAAAGATAGATGTTAACAAAAGACGACTTGATATGTATAAAGAATGAGATGGAATATAAGGAATGAGAGATTGTCGTTGACTGGTTGGTTGGAAATTTATATAAATATGAAAAAAATACAAAAGGTGAACACTTACTATTTTTAGAACTTTTTTTTTCAGCACTATAATGACAGCTAGCGACTGCTATGAACTAGGTCGGATGCTATATAAAACCAAACATTTTGTGAACAGCGTCGCATGGATGACAGAAGCTCTTCGCAAATATGAAGAAGAAAATACTTCTTACCCATTTTGTGTCATAGATGTACTTGGTTTTATTTGTTTTGGTTATTATGAGTTAGGTAACGATATTTGTTTATATGAAATGTAGTTTAATCAGAAGTATAAATTCCCAATTTGATAGAAGCAACGTTTGCATAACCGCAGTAGCGTTATTGTCGTGTTTTTCTTGTCCATAAAAAAATCTCAGAACCAAAATAATACTCATTCATGTTTTCTTTTTACAGGTGATGTGAAAAATGCATTAAATTGGGCACATAAACTAATTGATCTAGATCCACATAATTCTAGAGCAAAGCAAGTCGTTCAGGTTTGTCAAAGGCAAATGGGAAATAAACATCTGGCCAGGGAGGTATGGCTCATTTGAACTGTAAAAAATATTTCCTGAATTTTATCAATCTCACTATGAGCATCAATCAGCCTTTCACAGTTCAATGCTGGACATAAGTTTTTCCTAAAGAAACTGAAAATTAATCGATCGATTTTACGGCTTTTGCCAGCTATCTTGCACAAATCGTGATGTTCCTACTTTTTCAAACAATAATCTCTTTCGAATAGTAAAAATTAAGAAATCTAATTTGCGTAACTATAGTGTAACATAATTCATGTTTGTATTTTTGCATAAGTTGTATTACTATAAGTAGTTTAGCAATGTAACGTAGATCAAAATATCAGGGCTATTTAAACAAGGAACATCAATAATTAAAATATTAACCGCAGGTAACTTCTGAAAACAACAGAGATGGGTTGAACGACCCGATGGTGAAAGCAGATTATCCGCTGTGTCGGGGACACGTTGATATTACCATGAAAATTTCCAGCAGGTATTTGGTTGTCACTTTATATTGATTTCATTCTAGTTTAATGAAGTAAATTAACTGAAGAATAATGCTCCTGCAACGCTAGAATCTAGGGTAGACAGGAAATTCTTAGAAGATATTGCTATATGTTATAAATGAACGCAGTAGACTTTGGTATAGTCATAGATATTTAGGTACTTAATCAAGTCTGGAACCCTCACAAATGAAAGCCAGTCAAAGCCCTTAACTTTATTAAGATACGACTTTTTCGCACTATGATAGCAACTATACACATTAATAAAAAAAAATGTTTTGATTAAATCATTTATAAAACAATCTAAAGAAGATTTATCAGAGGAACTCCTACATTTCTTTCACAGATTATCTTGCCGATATACGTCTGAAACTCACCCTTTTTTAAAATTTGCGCCATTCAAAGTAGAAATGTTATACATTAATCCTGATATAGTTTTATTTCATGATGTGTTATATGACTATGAAATTAAGACTATTAAGGAACTGGCTAAACCTTTGGTGAGTCCTGATTTACTTTTATTCATGTCATGACACGTCTTCTGCCTCGTAATTACTAATATCATAATCAAAAGTATGAAATGTACTTTAAGATTATAAAAAATTCTGATTTCTTACTGACAGACATTTTTATAATAAAATGAATCATATTATATCTTTAAGAAAATAAAGATTGCAAATAACTGCACTAGTTTAAAATATTTTAAATTTCAAATAAGGAGGTTTTCAATTCGACTGTATTTTTTTATGTTTGTTACCTTAGAACTTTCGGCTGGATGAACCGATTTTGATCATTCTTTTTATAATTTGATTTAAAAGATGGTGCTTCCCGGGTGATTCTATTTCAATTTGGTCCAGTTATTAAAGTGGATTTTTTTTTGTTACAAATTACAATTACTTCGATCTTTGATAATTTTGTTGAAGCCTACTCCCGCATTAGGATCACAGTCTGTGTCGCGGCGGTCTTTACAAATACGTATATATGAAACGACATAGATACGACGTGAATACCCAGGCTCACGTATGACCTTAACTCTCCTCTCCCGAGAGGAGACCCGAGCCCAGCAGTGGGATATTATGGGTTATCGATAGCTTTATAGCTTTAAAAACATTTTCCTAGATCAACACAATTTATCAATAGGAACACAAAATGTGATTCACTTAAAAAATTAAAAAATGGATTTTTGGTTAATACACACTTAAATTATTATTGATAGGAGTTGTTCCAAGGAGTTATAATATCCAAAAAAAATATTACCTATACTTGATTTTTTAAAATATATGTATCCGAATTTGTTTTCAGTTACATATCTTCTCTGAATTTATCTCCGTTTGATACTTTTTTTTAATGTACAGCTTGTGCGGTCTGTGCTAAATGACCCTAGCACCAATCAACCTAATATCTCTAAATTTCGGATCTGTAAGTCAGCTTGGCTAAACAATACAGAGTCTTACATTATTGCACGTATTTCGCGTCGAGTGTCTCACATGACGGGATTAAGTATGGATACTGCAGAAGACCTACATGTCGCTAACTATGGAATTGGAGGGCATTATAAATCACATTATGATTTTGCCAAGGTTAGTGAATTCAATCAATTAGGTTTTTTCCAATATTAAAGCCGTTTATTATAACGTATTGCCGTATCATTACCGCAATATGCCGACCGCTTAAACTACTAGGCCAATCGTGCAGTAAAATATCTAGTCTTAAAATACTTCCTTTTTAAATATTGCATTATACACATAATCTGAATCTCGGAAACGGCTCTAACGATTTTTATGAAATTCAGTATACAGGGGGTTTTGGGGGCGATATATCGACCTAGCTAGGATTTAGTTTTGAAAAATTTACCACAAAAAAACTAGCAAAGCTCGGTCATTAGGTTCTATTTCAAAAATGTTTTGACCATTCGAAGTTTGATTTTGGTATTTTATTTTTTATTTGTTTGTTTAACAGAGAAAAGATAAACTGAAATGGGAAGGTGGGAACAGAATTGCCACTGTGTTATTTTATGTAAGTAACTTTTAAAAAATAAGGGTCAAACAGTTGTATTACGTATTCATTTTATGTAACTTCAAACAGCCATCGAAATTGAAAGTGTATCATAAAACTGCTGTGTTATAATTCGCGAAGAACTCACAATGTTAAAATTTTACTAAATTAAGTTGCGAATCGTCCTTTATTGTTGATTTTTAGAAGCACTCCGATTTATTCAACAAACGGTTTCCGAAGTTTCTGAGATATAGCAAAAATAGTACCCATATATGAAAATAATATACTCGGTACGGTAAAGCCAGAGTGGGAGACTATATTTTACTAATCAATTTACATTATAAATGGTCTCCACATATTTCTGATACTAGATTNTTAGTACGTTATAGTTAGATATATATAGATATTTTCATAGTAAACACAACAATCATCAACAACACATAATATCCCACTGCTGAGCTGGGGTCTCCTCTCAGCAGAGGGTTAAGGCCATACGTCTCCACGATGGGCGAGTGCGAGTTGGAGACTGGCAAGACTACGTTGTGGTTACGTAAATCTCGCTATTAGATGTTTATATAGGCTGAGAATAAAAGACTTTCTTTACCAGTGAAAACTTGCCTTTATAAAGTTACACGAGTCTGTTTTATTGAACTGTTGAATTGTACCTGGTGTCATACGTTTCAATTGAAAGACCTATGTCAATATTTGTTTTTTTTTGTATTGTAACAGTGTGTGTTACCGTGTCACGTACGAAAATAGCCTAGCAATCAGTATTGTAATGTATTGTGCAGCATTTATACACTTAGGCACGGCGGACTTAATGCATTTTCTACCAGCCAACCTTTGGCAGACATCAAGTAAGAACAAATATTGGAGATTCTAGTGTTATTATTCTTCACCACAAGAAACTTCTTTATGAATTTGTTCAGATTAACTACGAAATACATTTGTTTGTCCAAGTATAGCTTTCTAAAGCAAATTATTTTCATGTAACTGTTTCAATATTTAATACAATATTTCCAGGTTATGTAAATATTACTTAGATTTGATTTTGGAGCACATTGTACAGTACTGACAGAAGTCTAAGACGGTGGAGGAAAAAGAACTCCGAGCACTATTGAAAGATTTGCATGAGTTTGTGGTTAAAATCTGCTGTGTCACGGAGGTGCGGGACTTTGCAAGAGTTTCCTGTCATGACCGGGGCCCATGCCCATAATAGATAGAATTATTTTAGTCTAGATTATTCACAAAACAGAGAATATTCTTCTGTTGATCCTGTGATCATTTTATGGGTCCCGAATGTTGCAGTCAATATGTTCCGTATTAGAATTTATCATTTGTTTTATGTTTTTTGTGTTGATAGTTAAATTATTTTAATATTGTATTATTGAAATTACTTTTTACACTGAACTTGTTTTTTTTTTCCAGTTTTTGTTTAAAGTTATTTGTTAGATATTATTTGTTATATTACGAGTGAAGATTTTTAAATTATTTATGTTATTTGATTCTTTCTGGTTGCGATTATAATAATATGTATGGTATTAGTAAAGCTTTATCATGTTATATGAAGTTAATCTTATTTCGCTTTTATATTATAATAGATCTCTATAGAAAGTACAGAATAAGGTACTATGTTATTAAGCTTAATTTTAAGTCCCTCTGATTTGTTATGCTATTTTCAGTAATACACTGGCTTCTAATGTCGTCAGTAGGTATTAATTTTAAGTATTTTGTCACTAATAGAAAAGTGTAAGTTTTAAAATTAGACTTTGGTACCTATGTATGGTATGAAACTGATTATTTCTGTGATTTAACTTTATAATGCGTTCATATAAGTGTTACAGTTTCAAACTAACATGTTACTAAGTCTCATTGTACTATTTTAGAAAAAAACCATTTATTTGTAATAAAGTAACGCTGATGATTAATTTTTGACACTTTTGCTTATTAAATTATTTACCACAAATGTGGTTAACTCAGCAAAAATATCGCTGCATGTAAATGTACATTATAAACCGAAATTTTATCAGTATCTATATATTTATAAAAATGATAAAACACAAAAAAATCAAATAGTATTTTGTTTCAAATAACATATTTTATTAATTAAATTATGCTCATGCCATACCGTTCAAAAATTGACATGAGGTGCCCATTAATATCAAATTATTTTATTTACTATGACTACCCATAATGTTAAATTCAAAAACATTTTCTTTTAACTTTAATCGGTAGAGTCACAGTCCTCATGTTGGTTTTTTTTCCATCTCACCTGTCGAAGTTGGCTTAGTTGGGTTACCAAGATGAATTTAACGATATATCAACGAAATAAATCCATTTAGCAGTTTGGAAGATATAAGGTAATAATGTATATTACACACATACAAGATACGCGCAAAACAAAAACCATACCTTGGCAGTCGAATAAATATGACAATTCTAAAAGTCGTCTCAGTAACGTGTCTTTTGTTCAGAGGTAATAATTTATGTAATCCATGTGTAGACTATCGTCGAAAAACCTAATGAAATTAAAAAAGCGTTTAACCAAAGGTTAAGTGTAACTTATGTTCAAAAGACGTCCTTTACGTATTTGACGTGTTTAAAGGTCCCTTAACAACCCACTGCCGTGGCAGAGAACAATTAACTTTCTTTTAAAGGACTTTAAAAAAATTTAAAGGTTCAAATGAACTTTAAATGTGATTTTTTTATAATATGTGAGGTGGTCTGCCTTGCTTCATTTCATAAAAAAAAAGAAAAGAATCTGTAGCTGGTAATAGGAAACAACCTCACTATAGTCCTTAAATATAGATTGATCTCTGTGGCCGTTGTCACTAATATCATTTTAGAACTTGCCATGTACATTTTTAGGTGTTCGTTGTTAAGTGATAACGTCTTATGGGAGGGTAAACGGCTTCGTTACGTAACGCGTTGCGGCGCCAGTCTTTCTGGCTTCCCTTTTTCTCACGCATACGGCAGAGGTTCCTCCTCCTGTCCCACTTTAATCCATAACGCTAGCCGTAAATAGCTTAACTTAGATTAGTCTAAGTTATCACTTCTGTTGGGCGTCCCGAGACGCACACGTTATATGTTTATTTATGTTTATAATGTATTGCATTTCATTTGTGATAAAACTGACACGTAAAGAATGAAAATATAGATATGTATACTATAGTCACTTGTACAAAGTTACTTCAACGGTTTTGTAGTCATCTGTCACAGTGACAAAAATTTATTTTAAGGACTGTACAAATCGACTTATTTTATAACTATAGATGTAAAAATTGGGCTAATATAGGTAGGTTCTATATCTTTTCTCTAAACTCATCAAATCACATATCTATTACATAGTTCTTTCGGTACAAAATTAATAACTCTGGAAGCAAGGAGGTCAGTGTAAAACAAGACAAGTAAAGTGTAATACAGAAAATATGAACCAAACCAGCAAATTTCTGTGACGAGGAACTGGATATCGCCTACCGCATCTCACGCCGAAATACACACATGATAGGATTGAGTTTAGAGACCTCGGAAGGTTTGTAAGTTGCCAACTACGGTATTGCAGGGTTTTTTATTATTACTTGTATTATGATTTCTTTGAGGAAAGTAATATTGTGATTCAAATCATCATCATATCAACAGCCTAATGCTGGACGTAGACATCGCCTTACACTACCTATTATATATAATGATGTTGTACTGCATAGTTTGCTGGCCTTGTCCTTATGAAAAAATATATCCTATAAGTATTTAAAAGACAGGACTGAATGATTCATGTTATTCTTTAGACTATGAACGAATAGTTAACGTATCAGCACGAAAGACTAGAGGCGGATCAATAGAAACAATCATAATAAACAACAACACAAATAAGATGGTATTACAATTGTGTAAATTATGTGTGTGTGTAGACGTCAAATATAACATATGGAGTATGGAGGTACTACACTTTCCCCTGTACTTGGTGTAGGCATGTTCCTTGTGAAGGGCACGAAATTGACGGGTTCAATTTATATGCGTCAGGAGTGCGCAATCGCTCGTTATTGGTTATTGGTGGCGCGAGGACGCGCGGGCCCGTGGCGAGGGACTGCGTCGGTCACAGCTACGCGAGGTCCTGGCGGCTGTCCTACGCCAGGACGGGCTTTCAAGCCCTTCTGCCGAACTCGTCACCATCAAGGCCAAGGCCATCCGGCCAGTACTCGACCTGTGGCTCGCGAGAAGGCACGGCTTCCTCTCGTTCCGTGTGACGCAGGTCCTTTCGGGGCATGGCTGCTTCGGGCGGTTCCTGTGTAAGCTTTTATATAGCATAGGCAGGGCGCCGGAAGCTCGGTGTCACCACTGCGTCGACTGTCGGGAGAACACGGAGCGGCATACGCTAGCAGAGTGTGTCGCTTGGGAGAGGCCGCGCCATGCCCTTATCTCTGTAGTAGGCAGTGACTTCTCACTGCCGGCCGTAGTTCGTTCTATGGTTAACAGCGAGGAGTCCTGGGTCATCTTGCAGAAGGAGACTGCGGAAAGGGAGGGGGAGATCCTGACCTCTCTCTCGGTCCGCAGAAGGCGCACCGGGCGCCAGAGGAGGGCATACGCTGACCTCCACCGGCCCCGCCAACTGGGTCCAGGGACGGCGGACTTGGGGATGTTCGTCGCTCCCTAAGCAACCGGAACCGAGGAGGCGGCGCGCAGTGTTCCCGTGCGCCCCTCTTTGAAGTCTCGAGGGGAGTCAAACACCTCACTCCTCTCGCTGACGAGATGTGGCCGGCACCAGTCGGGGAATGCGGATGCCTTTTAAGTTCCCGTGATCCCTGGCGTAGGCGAGAGACGGAACATCGGGGGGTTTTAGTCAGCGAAAGTCTGAAAGACCCCTTCGCCCTCTCCCCAGAGCGGATGACATCCAAGAGGATTTACTCCGTTAAAAAAAAGGAGTGCGCGATCGCTACTTTTTACGCGCTGCCTGCACTGTATTGATCGGCTACAAATGAAGTAACGCGTAGAGATGAAAGTGAAATACCCTTTTTGGCCTTCACTACAAAACTTACCTAAGTGCATAGTTTATCTAAGTTACGTTTTCAGTAATAATTAAATTGATTGCTATGTCGCTACATTGTGTACATTCAGATAAAAGAAATTTTTGGTGAAGATGTGTTGTGTAAAGACTGATAGATATTTAAATTAGTTATAGGCAAAAGCTTTAAGCCTTTGTGAGAATTCAGAAATTTATAGGTACATATAGGGGAAGTCATAATAAAATCTTTTAAACCTTTTCAAGCATCAGAGTTTGGTTTGCTGTATGGCGGAATCAGATGCAAGCACTTGCCTCCAATTTACTTCTGACCAGTGTGATATACAGGAGCCTAGTGACTGATGGGTTTTCAAAGTTATAGGTGTTACGCAGAACAAGTCGATTTGAATGATATTCGAGCCGGAGAAGAAACATGATCACCAAATGTTAAACGTCCATAAAGTCACCCCTAAATCCTTAATGTTGCTCACATGAGTAAAAATACTTGTTTCATCAGCTAAGGTATAGTTATTAGAAAATGTCTAGAGTACTAATACATATTAGCGTACCTAGTGTACCTACAATTAAAGTAAACCTTCTATTATTGATTCAACGTCCATATTAAAATACAAAACACATACGACTATTTAAGTAATAGAATCAATAATAAGGCAATAACAAGGCGAAAACACAAATGTGCCACACAACTGTATTACAACTTCTTTATATATTTTAGGTTATGAGAGAAAGAAAATATGTCTTGCGACTCTCTATTGCCCCTACAGTAATATACGAAATGTAACTCTCTCTTTTTTCTATCTTCGCTAACTTATATCTCCCTCTCATCTTCCCGTTTGCCTCGTCTGATCACACTTTTCGTTATGTTCTCGTCACGCATTCGCCTTACTCCCCAAGTCAAGCGTGCGTAAAGGAATTTTACTTCAAAAATAGAACTGACTCCCTTATTTTTAAACGTTGTATAACTTTAAGCAACTGTTCTGTGGTATTTTCAACAGGCTTCAAGTTGCAAATAACTTGTTGCTTAGCGTTAAATAACAATTATGAATATGGAGGTTAGTGTGTAAGTGTGGTAAAGAATTCAGTTTTAATATAACAAATGTAAGTATTTTAATTAAAGGGTATGTGTAAAAATGTAAAAATCGCGTCCATACTGATATCACATTTTCTAAATTTAAATTAAGGTACATACACACAGGTATTCATAAACACGAATGTTTATAAACCTATCGTTAAAGAATGTTACATTGGCAATTACCGAATGCATATTTTATCAAGTAAATTGCGTTTTCATTAGAAAGACTTTAAGTATCATACAGAATAGTTGTATCTGTAATTTTTACTTTACATGAACTGAATACCTGGTATTTTAGCTATGGCGTGTGATGAAAATAGTACTCTTAAACCTGATGTCAAGCCAAGAATTTAGTGCCATCGTGTAAGTGTATTTGTAAAGGTATGTAACTGTCTTAGAATTGAGAATCCTATTCATCGTCTCTTGAGACTTAAATTAAGTTCCTAAAGTCATTCGGATATTGAATTTTGAGTAAGTTTTACTACTTTCAACTTAATCATGTCGGTTTCATCATTTTTTTAAGATATAAAGGACAAAGGAATAGACGGACCACCTGCTAGTTCTTAACAGTAGGTGATCCGTCTCTTCATCACTTGATTACCGCTGCCCATGAACTTCTCCACCTCAAAAGTCACCTGAAGTTGCCAACCTTTAAGTCCCTTCTAGAATCATAGGTTTAGATTCTGCAGAACTCCGGTAACCTCACTCACTGGGCAAAAAGCAAGAAAACAATTTCTAAGAGACCAATTTTAGTCTCAGGATCACAATTCAAGGGACATAGGTTTAGTAATCATTTAATACGAAACAGAGATGTAAATGATGTCGAGACAGAAAGAAAAATAAACAAATTACTTATTTGCTACTTTCAGAAGTTGACCGATCTGCATTCGGGTTAAAATATCATGGATCACTATACCACTTAAATTTTAGATACTGATAATGGAAGTGAATAAGAATCGATCAGTTTCTATTATTTTTCCAGGTTGTCTATCACTCACTACTTACTAAAATTACCTTTTTAATTCAGTATGTTGCATGAAATCTGTATTATACTTATAATAAGTCTCAGTCTTAAGACACGGGCAGGTATATTTACCGCTATAGTAGAGGTTGAACAGCTGCTCAAAACTCATCAAATAGTTACAGACAAACTAGATGAATATATTGAGAAAGAAGAAAAAAGACTGTCTATTCTGAAGAGGTTTGAATTTTCTGAATACTTGCTTCGGAAACCAGCGATTTTGTTATGCTAATGATGTATTTTGAGTAAGTTTTACTACTTTCAACTTAATCATGTCGGTTTCATCATTTTTTTAAGATATAAAGAACAAAGGAATAGACGGATCACCTGCTAGTTCTTACCAGTAGGTGATCCGTCTCTTCATCACTTGACTACCGATGCCCATGAACTCCTCCACCTCAAAAGTCACCTGAAGTTGCCAACCTTTAAGTCCCTTCTAGAATCATAGGTTTAGATTCTGCAGAACTCCGGTAACCTCACTCACTGGGCAAAAAGCAAGAAAACAATTTCTAAGAGACCAATTTTAGTCTCAGGATCACAATTCAAGGGACATAGGTTTGGTAATCATTTAATACGAAACAGAGATGTAAATGATGTCGAGACAGAAAGAAAAATAAACAAATTACTTATTTGCTACTTTCAGAAGTTGACCGATCTGCATTCGGGTTAAAATATCATGGATCACCATAGCACTTAAATTTTAGATACTAATAGTGAAAGTGACTAAGAATCGATCAGTTTCTATTTCTTTTCCAGGTTGTCTATCACTCACTACTTACTAAAATTACCTTTTTAATTCAGTATGTTGCATGAAATCTGTATTATACTTATAATAAGTCTCAGTCTTAAGACACGGGCAGATATATTTACCGCTATAGTAGAGGTTGAACAGCTGCTCAAAACTCATCAAATAGTTACAGACAAACTAGATGAATATATTGAGAAAGAAGAAAAAAGACTGTCTATTCTGAAGAGGTTTGAATTTTCTGAATACTTGCTTCGGTAACAAGCGATTTTGTTATGCTAATGATGTATTTGTATATTTTAGATATTTAGAGATATACAAAATAGAACGTAATATAATGAAGAATGTTTCTAAATATGTCGGTAATCCTATCAATGCCTTTAGGCTCATAAAACAACTTACATTAGATCTACATCATGTACAATACAATGTTAAAATTCAAACAGGTAATATTTGTAGCTTTCTTGATTTTTGTTGCACATAATAGCTTTGAAAATTTTATCCTCTTTTGTTACCCTTAAGGCTTATTTTTGAAACATTGCGACTGTGCATTTCTAAAGGTATCTTAGACGTGAAAATGTAACAGATGGTTGTACAATAACATTTAATGCTACACTTAAGTAAACGATGATGACAATGCTCATGTTGTTTTTAGGGTTTGATTTAGAAAATATACCAGACAAAAATGTCAAGAGTATCAAATACTCCACTAAAGACAATTTGAAGGGTGCTGCAGAAGCTTTGGCCCTGATTCAAGATACGTATAGCCTCAATGTGACCGAGCTTGCGGAAGGCAGATTACACGGCACTGCTTACAGGTTTAAATGTCTCTAAACTAACACTAATTACAACAGATTACAGTATTGTATTTGAAACAAACCCAAAAAAATGTTTTAGTGTTGTAGTATAAATGCTACATGAAAGTTAGGTAGTGATCCGACTCAAGAGTTTTATAAATAGTACATACATGT